>CAVLJG010000001.1:115883538-115972274 GCA_963669975.1 Acanthoscelides obtectus | reverse complement strand
AGTTGTAGCTTCTCCTTGGCGTACGTCATCATGTTTTAACGCTTTAAATTGTTGTTCCATCGGCTTTATACGCTTAGCAAGATCGAATGTTTTCAATGATATATATGATGTGCGTCCTTGCAAAAGTTGTAATTCAGAGGATAAATCAATGATATTTTTCCGTATTGGAGTCAAATCGGTATGAGACTCTAATTGTAGCCAACTCCTGTTCTATTCTTGTTGGTTATATTTGCAATAGAGTCATCTACATATTTTTTTGTTGCCATATGTTTACCAGAAGTAGGCGGATTTCTCGAAATAAACTCTGTTATTTGATCTGTTTTTGCTGTTATTTTTTTTTAAAATCAATCACTGAAGTATCTACGTATTTTTTAGTTGCCGCATCTGAATTATCTGTGGGATCTTTTATATTACACAACTTTACGTTCTTGAAGTCAACATTTCCATCAGAAGTATGGGGTAGTGTTAACTTTGGCGGTGTACGCATATACGGAAGTGTCTTTTGTTATCAAAGCGACGTCCGAATTTATCAAGACTCATCGTGTAAATGAAAGACCAAGGAACTAGATTACTGTATTATATTAGCTTCTTTTAGCTCGTTGAGGATGGCTACTATTTCATTATCATGCGACGTATTGCCAGCTTCCTGAGATGCCATAAGGAGTTTAAGTCGATCGATTAATTCATTGGGATCATCCCAGTACACGTATTCGATTGGTTCCTCGTTGTATGTCAAGTAATCACCGATACCTTTTCCTGTTGGCGGTTTTGATGTTGATGATGTTGTTGTTGTTGTTGTTGTTGTTGTTGAGGGAGTGGATCTTGTTAATGATCGACTAAGTGGACTACGTATTTTTGTAGATGTTGATCGTGTGACAATTGTACCTTTATTTTTCTGCACATCTTTAAAGAGAGGCTTAATAATGTGATTATATTTAAATCCTGTCGAACCTTTTAGGCGTCCAAGCGAATCTAAATGAACACCGGTACTTGCAATAGATTTTTATAGGTTGTAAATCTGCATCTGCATAGTTTGGGTCATTATAGAATAAAAGTTGATACAGCCCAGGTGTGCCACGAAACCATGTACCTGCTAAGTTTGTCCCCTCAGGTAATATCTGTATTTGGCCAGTCGCTCTATCAAATTTAATTCGGCGTTTACCTAACATCCAACCAATGTGTCGGTATATATAGGTCCATAATTTTTATCAATTTTATCGTTTTGTGTCCAAAAATCTTGTAAATAATTATGGCTTATTGGGGGATATTGATCTAAGTATTCTTCTATTGCTTCTTGTGAAAAATCAGCAGGACGCATTTCTTCAGGTAGTGGTGGTGTTTCAGGTCTCGGCGGTATATTACCTTGTTCATCAGTTGAAGCCACGTCTTCTAAATTGAGATAGTTTGGGTTCTGTGTGAATACATCATCATCATCATTATCATCATCATCATCCTGTTTCAATTTTTCCTCTTTTTTAATAATAAATGAAGGATGCTGCTGAGTCTTAGCTATTTGCTTAAGAGGTTCAGATATTGGTTTGAAAAGTTTTCTAATAGATTCATCTTCTGCAGTTCGACCTAACTTTAAAGTAAGATACTTTTTTACGTATAGCTCGAGCAAGTTCTGCGATCTTTCTTTTATGACTAGCAACGGCAACTTGGTCCTTTGACATCATGTTACTGAATGATGGCGTACATGATAAGCCTAAAATTTTATGTACTTATCAAATCCTACTCTGTATCGACCATAATTAAGAGGAAAGTCTTTAACAATAACTAACGTACCGTACTTTTCTGCCCAACATCCGAACACATCTTTTTGAATTCATCAAAAGTAACATCTGGAGATACATGCTCATCAAATATATGTTTTAGATTAATTTCATCCTGCTTAATAGTACTATAATGTTACAGTTGTCTCGTATGAGCTGTTTTGGAATTTTAGAGTATGTTTGGCAGAGATATGCAGCATCGATATCTTTATGACGACACATGGAGTAATACTCTCGAATTTTCTGCTGACCGTCACACGACACGTCGTCAAATATGAATATAGAGCTATTTTTAGCCTTACTTGGACTTATAATTTCCTCGTTATCCTTAAATGGGAAATAGCCAACACCCTTAGCAGCGGAAATCACTTCTTGAAGCAGTTGATACTTTGGTTGATACAACGATTTTGAATAAACGTAAACATTTTTAAACTTAGCACCGTTTGGATGGAAAAGCAGCGCTAGCATTACGTTCGTTTTTCCACATCCGCTTGGTCCGCAGATGATAGCGCGAAACGAATTCGGTAACAATTTACCATGTTTACTATGTTGAGTTTTTGCTGTAAAATCCAAGTTATCAATGGGTAATGACTGCTCTTGTTGAACAACCTTCATCGTGTGGCGTTCGAATAAGGAATGTGTAAAAGTATATATGTAGATATTGCTAACGCATCATCAACAGTTCTCATGTTAACGTACAAGGGTGAAGGTGTTGTAAACTCTCTGATAAATAATCTTCCGATAGAACTCCACGTACCTTCGTATCAGTTCCTGGGACGTAAGTGTGCGACAGATTAGGATATTTTTTTTTTCATTCTCACACATGTATATGTATATTTTCAGCGGGGACTAAATTAAAGAAGAGGTTAGCACGAGGAGATCCTGGAAAGAACCCATTGGATCGTGCTGCAAGAGACCACGATATTGCATACGCCTTATACAAAAATTTGAAAGACAGACACAAAGCTGATTGGATTCTTGAGAACCGAGCCTGGGAACGTGTAAAAGCACCTGACGCTTCACTAGGAGAAAAGACTGCAGCTTGGCTAACAACCACCGCAATGAAAGTTAAGCGAAAATTGGGTATGGGGCAGAAGAAATCATCTTTTCGACGAGGTGTTCTCACGAAAATCACAAAGTCCTTGAAGAAAAATGCTCCCACCACCACGACATTAAAAAAGTCTGCATTGGTTACTCTTAAAGCGGCAAGATTAGCGGTGAAGAGTGCAGGTGGAAAACATAAAGTTCGACTACCGAGAATAATTCCGATCGAAGGAAAATCTGGGGGATTCCTACCCTTGATCCCCCTTTTCGCCGGATTAAGTGCCTTGGGGGCGCTCGCAGGGGGAGCTGCAGGTGTGGCCAAAACGGTCGTTGATGCCAAGAATGCACAAAAGAAATTGGAGGAAGACCATCGCCATAACAAAGCTATGGAGTCTTTGGGCAAAGGATTGTATTTGAGAAAAAATGCTAAAGGTGGTTATGGGTTGTACCTCAAAAAAAAAGTCAAAAAAACTAAACATCAAGCTACCCAAGAAAGCGCTTTATGATTATGAAATAAAGCAATATGCGAAGCTCTTGAACATACCTCATTTCCGAGGTGTCTTCATGCGTGACACTTTACCACGAGACGGTCCACGTAAAAGAGAATGCGCCGTCGTGAACTTAGATATTTCACAAAACAACGGAACTCATTGGGTAGCTTATAAAAAGATAAACAACAACGTTGAGTATTTCGATTCATTTGGTAACCTGAAGCCTCCACAGGAACTTGTTCGATATCTGAAAAACGCTAAAATTTTCTACAACAACGATCCTTACCAAACTTATAATCAAGTTAATTGCGGACAATTGTGTTTGAAATTTCTATACAATAACAATAACAACAACAACAACGATGGATAATAAAACATTATCGGAATTTACATTAGAAGAGTTTGAGAAGAATATTCCGCCGCTGGAATATTTAATAAGCAATGTGAGACCTGCAGAATTATTGAGTATATGGCACAAACTGCCTGCAGAATACACATCCAATTTTGATCTTCAAATACGACTTCCATGCTATGTTCACTACAACCGACCTGATTGGACAACACATTGGGATGGACCGGCTACTGCTCAAGCAAATTGTTATTTCTGTAAATTATCCATTCGAAAATAAACAAAAAAAAAACTTGAATAAATGCTTAGTACACAGCTATATTTTTTCATTCATCATGTCGCAGTTGTTGAGAGTCAATAGCACTACTCATATATTTTCATTTCGTCCTTCAACACCGATAGTGTTGGATCCGAAAAAAGATTATGAATTGGCGCTTAGGTCTTTTACTTCATACAATTCCATACCGAATATTGAAAAGGAGATAAATTTTATTATATCGACCGGATAGGTGGTGGTGGTGGTCAATTAAAAGTCATCGAGTTTCCGACAGGTTGTTATGAAATTACCGACATAGAAACATTTATACGAACGCAAATGAATCTTGAAAATGAAGTTGCTCCTCCGGATGATTATTTTTCTCTAAAACCTAACAATAATACACTGCAATGTGAAATCTTTAGCAAGTATTATAAAATAGTTTTTACAGAACCGAATAATCTTGGACATCTATTGGGATTCTCGAAAAAAGTTCTTAATCCTGGTCAAAAGCATTCTTCTGATTTACCTGTAAACATAATAAAAGTATCAACCATACACTTTGATGCTAACATTACGTCGGGAGCCTTTGACGGAGACACGCCTGCACACACGATCTACGAATTTGCTGTGACAGCCGATCCTGGATACGCTATAGTCGAAACACCTGTAAATTTACTATATCTACCTGTTATACCGAAACAAGAAATAACCAACATCACAGTGTTGGCTTTAGATCAAGACGGTCGTCCTGTAAACTTTCAAGGTGAAACTAGTACTCTTGTGTTGGAGTTGAGAGCGAAGCGCAGATGGGATTAGTGATTATAAGACATAGTGGTGCTTCCAAGGCAACTTCAGTATTACCCCAAGCACCTAAGCGACGACATCTACTACTAACTACATCAAATATCCTGTTTCTACGCTCACTTGGATATCATGTCAACAACAACAAGAATCATGTACAAAAAGAGAAAAACTGAGGAGGCAGCAGCAGCAGCATCACATACTTCTCCGATGTTTGATCTATATCGATCTCCAGCATTCGATGAATCTATTCGCAAGGCTGAGTATAGATCTTATACGCCGTTCATCAAGTCATTTAATTGTAATGATGTTGTGGAATTTAGCATCAATCAAGTAGATTCGTTCTTTGCAATGAACGCTTCCCTTCTATCTATCAAAGGAAAAGTTGAAATAACTGGAGGAGGAGGAGCAGGAGATGTATCTTTAGCTCCAAACTTTGGTGCCTTCCTATTTGACTCTTGCACTTACAGTGAATCCGCTAGAGAAGTTGAAACAGTACGTGATCCTGGTATTGTAAGTACTGTCCGAGCTTACGTATGTTACAGTGAGGAAGACTCAAATCATATGGCTATAGCTGGATGGAACTATCCTTCAACACCTATAATGGCGTCAACACATAACAAGTCTTTTAGCTTGCTAATGCCGCTTAAACATATTTTCAACATTTTCAATGATTATCCTATGATTACGTGTGGCAGACAAACTCTCAGATTTGTGAGAGCTAGAAACGATAACGATTGTATCATTATCAAGGAAAAAACTGGAACGACGACGACAGCGAAAATAACTATTGAAAGCATGGAACTGAAAATCAAACATATTTACCCGAGTGATGATGTGAAAGAACAACTTTTGAAAGCTATTCAAACTGATAAGCCGATACTTATACCGTTTAGAAAATGGGATCTGAATGAACTGCCTGCAATTACCGCAGATGCGAGAAGAGAAATATGGTCAGTTAAAACTAGCACCGCAATCGAAAGACCACGTTTCATTATAGTATGTTTCCAAACCGGTAAACGTGACGTCGCAACCTCAGACCCTACCCTGTTTGATCACGTGAATGCTGCTAGTATTCGAGTATCTTTAAATGGTGAATACTATCCCAACGAACGTATGCAATTGGACTTTGCAAACAATCACTTTACTGAAGCTCATTTCAACTATAGCGACTTTCAAACCAGCTATACAACTTCTTCTTCTCCTCTGAAGAGATGTCTTTTAGATTATACCGCTTTTAAAAATCGCGCTTTGTTTGTTATTGACTGTTCCAAACAAGAGGAAACCATGAAATCATCAACTGTTGATGTTAGATTGGATATCGAAGCCGATACTGGCTTTCCAACCAACACCAAGGCCTACTGCATCATTATACATGACTGCTTAATCGAGTACTTCCCCCTCACCGAAGTTATTAAAACCATCTCGTAAGCAACGAAGGACTCTCAGTTCCGCATCAGACATCATGAGGATCGCGTTTGTTGACATTCAAGGCTTTACAGTTGACGGATTATTCGTACCTAAAGAACTATGTATCGAAATTGGTTTCAAGAAAAGTCATTACATCTTTACACCTCCGCAACCTTTTTCTACATTAAATACTAAAGACAAGAAAACTGTCGCTTACTTGGAGAAGAATTTCCATGGGCTTAAATATTCTTCCGGCGACGTTAAATATTCCAAGTTAAATGAAATAATTAAAAATAAGGTGATATATGCGGCTGACTATGTCTACGTTCGTGGAGAACAGAAAGCAAACTTTTTACTCAAGAAATGTCACATTTTTGGTGTTTTTCCCAACATTATTGATGTTTGCAAGTATGATGGTACACCGTGTGCTACTGGAAACTTTGTTGCTGATTCCAATCCATGCCACACCAACGGACAATTTTCCTGTACCCAGAGAAATGTTGAACGTCTACGCCACTGGTTTTCAAATATCATATTACCTATGTAGTTTTTTCTATTTTCAATAAAATATTAAACGTATTATTGTAGTTTTATTGAAAATACCTCTGGTTTGCGAAATAATTGTCAGAATGTCTATACTATTTTCATTTTGAACGGTATCATCCTGTATAATAATAACAGTACATCGTATACAGGTTATGAGACATTCTGACCGACCGACCGACCGACCAGAGGAGCCCACCACGCTATTTAGGTCACGCCTTGCTATATACGATTTAACGATATACCGTCGGTCCATCGATCCGCTATTTTTCGATGCACCCCTGTATACACGTTGCCCCCCGTAATCCACGCCAACACCAGACAGGTGCGACATCGGCGCCATCTATGCGCGAGATGCCCAACCCATCAATGGCAGCTGTCCAATGACGCATAGATTCCGTTAGGTTTGTACAGCGCCAAACAAATCGGCGCCATCTATGCGCGAGATGCCCAACCCATCAATGACAGGTGTCCAATGACGTATGACAGATGACGTTTTAACGCCATCTATGCGTGAGATGCCCAATGACGCATGACAGGTGTCCAATGACACACAGATTCCGTTTGGTTTGACAGCGCCATCTAGCGGCGGAATCCCCAACTCATGATTACAGATTCCGTCCAACAACCTGTCAATGGCGCGCGACGCCAGCGCCTCTGGTGGCGGATTTTGGAAGTTTTGAGACCGAATCCCCATAAGACATCTACTGAAGTGCTAGCCAAGATCTTTGCTGCCAACTCCACCATGGACGTCCCCACCAACGCCCAAGTGCCGTCAATTCAAAGGGTTCCCCACACTATGCGGGAGGTAACATTCAGGCATAAGACCGTAAGACGAGTGCTCTTGTCGCTCGACATCAACAAAGCTTCTGGTCCGGACTTGATTCCTGCCATTGTACTGAAGAGATGTGCAGCGGAGCTTGCTCCAGTTCTTTCGCGTCTCTTCCAGATATCTTATGAATCCGGCACCTTCCCAGAAAACTGGAAATTTGCTCATGTACAGCCCATCCCAAAAAAAGGATCTAAAACCGACCCTTACAACTACAGGCCTATAGCTCTGCTTTCTGTCATAAGTAAAGTGATGGAGAGGTGCATAAATCGCGAGCTTCTGGACTACCTCGAACGTCACAGCTTGATTAGCGACAGGCAGTACGGTTTCCGGCACCAACGATCCACAGGGGACCTCCTAGCTTACGTCACGCAACTGTGGAGTAAACTCATCCAGTCTCATGGTGAGGCTCATGTCGTTGCTCTTGACATCACGAAAGCGTTCGATCAGCTGTGGCACGCTGCCCTCTTAAGCAAACTTCCATCCTATGGCCTCCCAGAAAAGCTTTGCAGATGGATGGCTGACTTTATCTCTGGCCGCAAGATATCCGTCGTAATTGACGGATTCTCCTCTTCATCCCACAACGTCAACGCGGGTGTTCCCCAGGGATCGGTCTTGGCTCCAACACTGTTTCTCTTACATATCAACGACCTCCTTTCCTGCACGATCAACCCAATCCACAGCTTCGCTGATGACAGCACTCTACATGCAGGAATTCAGAGTGACAAGCCGATCTCTGCCGCTGAGCTGGAAAAAAGAAGACTAGCGACGACTTCTCTGACAAGAGACCTGGAGGCTATCACTGCTTGGGGACGCAACAATCTTGTACAGTTCAATGCTTCCAAAACACAGTACTGTACTTTGACGAACAAAAAGCGTCCTAGCGCTCATACAGTTTCGATGGACGGTCGAGTTCTACCAAAGAGCCATTCATTTCGGCTGGTCGGGGTCCAGATCACCGAGGACCTGATCTGGCACGAACACATCTCTTCAATAGCTGCAGCTGCTGGGAAAAAGCTAGGCTATTTGTTTAGGGCTAAGAAGTACTTTTCTCCGCATGACATTCTCACTCTATACAAGGCCCAGATAAGGCCTAGCCTCGAGTATTGCTCACACATTTGGGGTGCTGCCGCCCCGACTACATTGTCCATGCTCGATGCTGTCCAGAGGAGGGCGGTCCGACTGATCGATGACTCTTCTCTAACAGACAGTCTCGGGACTCTTTCGCACCGGCGGGTCGTCGGCGATCTAGCTCTTTTCTATCGCTACACCAACGGGCTTTGCTCCTCAGAGCTCTCTTCCATGATGCCGCCGCGCGATGTGCCTGCCAGACAGACCCGCCTGACTTCGGCGTCCCATCCTAACCGTGTCAAACTTCGTACATCCAGAACTGGCCGATACGACCGCTCCTTTGTCCCGAGGGTGTCTAGATTGTGGAACAATCTACGGGAGGAAGCTTTTCCCAGTTCTACTAACCTTAGGCAGTTCAAAAATCGTATCAACAAAATTTCTTTGGGATCATCATAGCAGCCGCGGTGTTCCGGCATTTAGGCTTCTGCCTGCGCGGCTGTTTCGATATATAAAAAAAAAAAAACCATGTCTGTGAGACAGCAAAAATGTGGAATTTTTCAACTAATATTAGATCACATAACCAATAGCGTTCGCTCCATAAGCAACGTATTTTTCCAAGATAGGAAAGATGCGTTACTTTTATTTTGTTTCAGTTTTTAAAAACCTATGTAGAATGGTTCATAGTATACGCGCATTTTTGAACAGCATCGAGCATGGATAATGTAGTCGGGGCTAGTTTGCAAGTTGACATTTTGTCGGTTTTTTTACGTTTTTGAGGTTTTTTACATAATACCCCTGCCGAGCTATCTTATTTAAAAAAAAAATCGAAGTAAATCGTCTCTTAGTTAAAAAAGCAATCTATGCTTATCACTGACAATCTGCGGTAATCTGTATACAGTTTTTAGTTTTATACTCCAACCTACCTTTTCAACGAAACATTTAATAATGAAACTTCAAGATGCACATGCAGGTCACATTTCATAGTTTCTCTTGCAGTCACAGCATCTGAAACTCCCTACGGGGTAGAGCGTGCCCTGAGATGTTTTCATACGAACTCCGGCCGTGAAAAGAAGTGGAAACAGAAAACGAAATGTGTCAAGAGTCGAGATGAGTGGAACTGTAGGTGTGCGTTTATTAAATTTCGTGCTGCTTGCATTTCGCGTTTAGTTTTTCCTTTGAAGGATTATGCAGATAGCTTTCTAGTTTGCATAATTCCATTAGTAAAAGTTTTAACGTTACATTTTACAAGTAGGTTTTATGTCGGATGTCCTTTATGACGAAATGCAACAAACTCCGCCCTCCTGGACAACTAAGGATAGTTTGAATGTACAGGGTGGACCAGAAAGTCGCATTGCTCGTGACAAGCACGCGAAAGCGAGACACGGGTAGTGGTGATAAGTAGCTTGGTGCTCGGAAATTTAGTCTCCATAGAACGTTTCACCGGTGAGCAGCATGCGTTCTGTGTTAAGGCTTATTTATTGTTTCGCTGTGAGTTTAGTTTGAATGATCTAAATAAATGCCCTAGTGACAGAATGATCCACCATCTGGGTCAGAAAGTTCGGGTCTACCGGTTCGACACTGAATCGGAAACCTGCGGGGCGTCCAAGGTCAATACGAACAGAGGAAACCGTAAGCGAAGTTGCGACGTCTGTACGGTGCGATCCACAGCTATCATCCCGAAAGTGATCAGTTGCGGTCGCTATATCAAGAACATCTGTAAGGCGTATTTTATAAATTGCACCCATATAAACTTGAACTAGTGCAGGAATTGAAGCCGCAAGATCACCATCTACGCCGTGCGTTTGCCGAAACGGTAATATAGCACTTTCCAAGTTTGAACAACAGTCTCTTTTCTGATGAAGCTCAATTTCACCCCACCCTATATATTTGACTGTCGTCTTTCAGGTAATCTTTGGCCCCTCTAGTGGGTGGTACTGCTCTTATTTCATTATTATAGCATAGAATGATACTCGGTATACCGCACTTCATACAAATAAGAAAATGGAAAATGTCCAAATATAAGTGACATATAAATTCGAACACCCAGTTTAAATGGTTTTATTTTAATAAAAGTTGGTGAATGTATTTATCTTACTGTAAAAAAAAAAAATTTCATTATCAACGTTGGCGGATTTTGGTTCTTGTCATTCTTTACGATCGGTTACGATGCCTAGAGTACGGAGACCTGTACGATTTCGTCAACTTAGTGAGTTTGATAGGGGCCGTATAGTGGGACTTCGGGAAGCTGGACTTTCTTTTCGGGCAATTGCAGTTAGAGTGCAAAGAAGTGTAGACACTGTGGTTAGGTGTTGTCAGGCGTGGCTTCGAGAAGGCCGTACGCAAAGAGCAAGGGGCACTGGACGCCGCCGTAGAACAACAGACCGTGAAGATCGCCGCCTAAGATTATTGGCCTTAAGGGACTGTTTCACCACTACCAGGTCCATTGCAAATGAATGGTTTGCAGAACACGGAAGACCTATTGGCATGCGAAGTGTTTACCGACGAATGAGAAGTTTTGG
This sequence comes from Acanthoscelides obtectus, assembly GCA_963669975.1. Taxonomy (NCBI): domain Eukaryota; kingdom Metazoa; phylum Arthropoda; class Insecta; order Coleoptera; family Chrysomelidae; genus Acanthoscelides; species Acanthoscelides obtectus. The sequence continues at coordinate 115,961,186 of CAVLJG010000001.1, read as the reverse complement.
CTTGTTTTCATACCGGCCACACTGGGTCCTCCCTTTAACTCGAGAACACCGACGTAATTGCCTGACAACGGTCACTCTGGGGTCAGGAATGGAACAGTATTGTCTTTAGTGACGAGTCTCGATTTTGTTTAGGCATGCACGATGGTCGTGCCAGGGTTAGAAGGCGACGTGGTGAAAGGAGGAATCCACAGTTTTTTGTTGAAAGACATGTTCATCACACTGTTGGAGTTATGGTTTGGGGTGCTATAGCTTATGGTTCCAGGTCACCTTTAATCTTCATCAGAGGTAACATGAACGCGCAGCGTTATATCCACGAAGTTCTAGAACCCCATCTTTTACCCTATCTTGACACCCTGGCAGATCCAACTTTCCAACAAGATAATGCCCGACCACATGTTGCAAGAGTCACAATAGACTTCTTTCAACATAATGATGTCACATTGTTACCATGGCCACCAAGATCTCCCGACTTATCCCCAATTGAGCACGTGTGGGATATGATGGGTAGGAGATTGCTCAATTTGCAACGTCCTCCTCAGACTCTAGAAGCACTTCGAGAGGAGTTGGTGGTTGCCTGGAATAAGATACCACAGGAGGACATTGACCACCTGATCAGAAGCATGCCTAGGCGCGTTGAAGAATGCGTAGCACATCAGGGTGCATCCACACATTATTAAAGGTCAAAGGGCTTTAAAGCAGTGCAATCATTTTGAAATTTTTATCATTTACTTATTATGCTTCATTAAGTACTTATACAAAATTTTATTAAAATAAAACCATTTAAACTGGGTGTTCGGATGTATATGTCACTTAGTATAAATTTAAGGTCCCTGCAAGTTCCTGTATTCCAATAAATGTTTTCCAATTACTTTGCGTTCACCCTAATGACTCCAAAACTACCCCAATCATAAAATAGTGAAACACCGAACAAGATATCCTACAGAATCGATCTACAAAATCGGAAGCTGAACTTCATCATAAAAATGCAAAACTTCGGTAACTGTATAAAGTTTTAATGAACAATTTGCCTGGAACTGGTAGAGAATAAACTGAAATTCCTATTTATACAGGGCCCTGCAGGCATTTTCCAGAGAGGCGTTGCATTTTTACAAAGACAAACAATTATTTAATGAAGGTTTCAATTCGAATCTCGCTGGCAAGCACACCGAAATTAGACCAGTAATTTTGAAAAACGGATCATTTCTTTGAATCGTGTACTTTTAGGAAGTATAGACATTGAAAATGGATAGAACAAAGTCATAAGGGCCGATGTGAAGTTGGCAGCCAGTTTCTAGCAGTGAATTCTGGGGGACATTCGCGTAAACTTAGCAGCCAAATTCCAGCAGCAGCTTTTTGTTGTACTTCTTTTAGGAGTTTTACATAATAGACCTGCCATTCAGTCTGATTCGTTTTCGATCACATTTCCGGACGTACAGGGTGGTGACTGATTTAAATTGCGTGCCATTTTTGATACAGGCATTTAACAATAATATTTATTGCCCTCATTAAACAGTATATAAAAGTTTACAAACAAAAACCCTTAAGAGATTAAAGGGCTACATCAGCTTGCCCATTAAATAAGCCGCTGCTAGATAAAAAAAACAAATTTAAACAATTCTATAATAATCCAAATGGCTATTAAGACATTGATAATTATAATGTTTTGATATTAAGAAATATAGCGCAGTATAGTACGTAGAGAAATGGAAATTTAGAGTGAGAAGAGAAAGCGAGGGGAAAGAGAAGAAAAGAAAAGGGGGAGCAGGAGATATGTTTTCTAAGATAGTAAATCACTTTTAAAGTTCCTCTTAAATGTAGCTACCGAGAGAGATAAATCTTTAATTTTGAATTTATTTACCAAAACGGCAATTTGATATGAGAATGATTCTTTATTGTGTGACGGTATTGTATTGTAATCAAATCTTCTAATGTTTAGACTATGTGCATCAGTCCGGTAACTAATTTTTAAAGTGAAGATAAGGGGGGCTTTTATATTTTATAATCTTATAAAAATGAATACGTCCGTATTGTTACACCGTTTTACTTAAATAGTGAAGGTAAAGGTGAAAGTGTAGTGGAGCGCCCTGCGACGTCTACCAGACATCGTTCTCAAGAACAGGTATTCGTCGCACGTCATTATGCACTATTTTAAAAAAGACTAGCATTTGCGGCCATACAAAGTTCAGTTAACCCAAGAACTACAGCCTAGTGACCATGAAAGTCATGCAATATTGCAGCCTAATACCCAAAATAACGATTTTTACCGACAACTGATAATGAGCGATGAAGCTCACTTCGATATCAACGGATTTGTTAATAAGCAGAATTGTCGTGTCTGGGCATTAGAGAACCCTCGTGTCATCCATCAACAACCACTACATCCTCGTTTGGTGCGGTATTTGGTATGGAGCTGTCATTGGACCTTACCGTGATATGGTGCAAAACTTACTGGCTCCTCAGATTTAACCTGCAAAACATGTGGTTCCAGCAGGATGAAGTAACTTGTCACACAGCTAGGGAATCAATTAATCTTATGCGAACAATACTTTCGGGACGTTGGATTTATCGATTTGGTGATGTCAACTGGACACCAAGGTCACGGCATTTAACAGCTCCAGACTTTTTTATGGGGATTTCTTGAAAAATAGGGCTTATGTCAACGAACCAAATACTGTAGAACAGCTGAAGAAGGATGGAGGCGATTGAAAATATTATTCCAGAAACCTACCAAAAAGTGATGTAAAATGTAATCAAGACAGCTCAGATTTGCGCGGCTGCTAGAAGCGGACATTTTCCTGATAGTATTTTTCATACATAATTTCTAAGTTTCAATAAAATATTAAGATGAAAAAAATGGACGTATTTTTTCCATTTCACAAATATTCAAGATACAAACCAGTCAATTACATATCGGCCACCCTGTATATTGTCAAAACGCGAAGAATGTTGGCTCTTAAAGCTACCCCCTGATTTTAATGTTCTGCATCTTTACAAAGAACACCCAATGTTATGCTTTATTCGACTTGTAGATAGATAGATAGATAGTTTATTGTCCTATTAGATCATGTTACATGATATAAGACTTGTCAATATCAATTTGAAGGTCATATATGCGTTTGAGCAAATATGCCAGAAAAATACTTATAATTATAAAATAAATAAGGACATTACAATTACAAAACATTTTAAAAGGTTAAATCACATTATAGGTACAGCTCAAGAATCGTAATGTGTTCAATCTGTAACGGTAAAAATATATACATATGCAGCGACTTTTTTTATCACAAAAAATGTTCGTCTAGTAAAAATCATTGAAGCTGATACAAAGAAAAGCGGTAGGAGAATCTGTTAGAAACACATAATAAATAAACATAACAAACATCGAGCAGAGAGGACAAATGGTTAAAAGCTTAAAAAGAAAACATACATACTTTCGTTAAAACTCGAATAAAAAGAAATTCAAATAAATTTACTCAACGATAATAGACAATTCACTGATAACGAAATGATTAACAGAAGAAAAGAATTTAAAAAACAGATACTTTCATGTGTTAGTAAAACTCATGTAGAGAGTAAAAGCATTTTTCAACCAGATATTTCCTGAGATGTTTTTTCAGCGCAAGGATATTAGTGCTTCTCCGCAACTCACTCGGCAGATTATTGTATACCTTAGTGCACGCTAGAGTGGGAGATTTTTGGAATAGGGCAGAGTTATGTGTCGGTATACTCAGATCATGCCCTGTTCTAGTGTGTGTGTGTGATTATTAATGGCGTTGTTACGAACAAATCTATTGCTATGTTCAAATGCGAAGATGGCACATTTGTAGATATAGATGGAAGTTAATGTAAGCAGATTATAGCGTCTAAATATTTCTTTACAAGAGTCCCTCTTATTAATATTAAAGATTAATCGAAGTACTCTTTTCTGCAGGATGAATAATCTGTTAATCATTGTTGCCTGTCCCCATATGATTATATTGTTAGTGAGGTGACAATAAACTAGCGCGTAATACATATCTAAGAATGAGTTTAGATGTTAGGCTTTAATTTCGATATTGCAAAATAAGCACTGTTAATTTTGTTGCAAATGTGATTTATTTGTGGTTGCCAGCTTAACTTACTATCAACATGAGTTCCTAAGAAGACAGTTTGATCTGAAAAGCTATCAATATGCATGCGTGGTTTCTTGTTGAAGAAATGAATTTCAACAGTCTTATCTTCATTCAAAATGAGGCGGTTAGACTGGCACCACTTGCTCATTTCACTTTTGACTTTCTCAATAGATTCGAGAAGATCCTGCGGTGTCGTGGCACTGACGACGATAGATGTGTCATCCTCATAATTAATCATGAAGCCAGACAATTTCAAGTCATTTATGTATACAATGAAGAGCAGTGGTGCAAGTACTGAGCCTTGTGCCGCACCTATATTCACGGAATATTGAGGTGACGTATGACCATTGACCTTCGTTTTCAATTTTCTATCTGTGAGACCTGATCCAGCTGACAATAAAATCCCTTATACCTAAGCAGTACAATTTTTCCACGATAAACGAAATATCCATTATATCGAAAGCTTTCGAAAGGTCAAAAAATAGTCCAGCAACGTATGTGTTTTCATCTACTTCTCTATGTATATGGGAAAAAAAGTCAAAGGTCGCCGTTTCTATAGATCGTGAGGGTCTAAACCCATGCTGGGTATCTGATAAGACATTATAGCTATTGAGAAAACATAATATACGTTTATACAGACATTTTTCAATGACTTTAGAGATCATCGATAAAAGTGATATTGGTCTGTAGTTTTCAAGGTCTGTACGGTCACCCTTTTTGTACACGGGAATAACAATAGCTAGTTTCAAGCATTTCGGGAATTTACCTTGCTTCACTGATTTATTAATAAGGACTGATAGGGGGGAAGATATTTCACGTTTCACAAACTTTATCACACGCGTTGAAATTCCATCATTTCCACTGCTTCTTTTATTTGGAAGGCTGCTGATTACTTCCACGATCTCTTCAGTGGTGACATCCTCGTAGAACATTGATGATGCTACCCGATTTTGTGATGGACATCTTGACGGGTTGTCACATTTAAAGTGTTCTGCTAACTTGCTCTCTGCTATTGTGGAAAAATACTTGTCGGGTACTAGGGTGTCAGTAAATTCTTTGTCTTCATTTTTCAGCACTATTTGATGATGTTTCTTTACTCTTCCGGTTTCTTCATTGACTATTTCCCATATTTTTTTAGCTTTGTTGTTGCTGGATGTTACTAGACTACTGTAATACTCTTTTTTTGTTGAAGAAATTAATTTCTTGTGTTCTTTCTTGTTGTCAATGTACCTACTGCTGTCTCATACTTACATTGTCTTCATGCCTTTTCACCAAATTGTGTAGTTTTCTTAGATCTAGGCTGGATTGTTGGATTTTTAGCGTCACCCACGGTTTAGATTTCTGCTTTTTGTGTCGTGTTTTATGCCTCTGGGGACATTTCAAATCAAAATGCCACAAAAAGTTGTTCAAAATGTTATTCATATTTTAAACACAACGATCCACTAACGAGAGGCCAATTATCAAAATACTATTATCGTCGCCCCAAATCCGTCCGACTAGCGATGCCCAAAACGTATATTCATATCCTTGAAACTGCTTCGTTCACAATTTTCTTCCAAATACGGGAACTCGTTACTATTTACGATCGAGTAAGCTTTGACAAATAAGGCGTTTACACATAAACAACGTCACTCTACCGGATGATGGCACTTGCTGACCTACATTTGATACCCGATCGCCTTTTGTTTCTTGTGGAATATAACAATAAGTACGGTTGCAGTTGGCCGTGAGCCTGTTATAAAAATGAAATGGAAAAGGGTAAATGTAACTCATGCAGCTTGTTCTACCGTCATTTTTCAATGACCGTTTTTTTTTTCATTTGTTTGGGACAAACAGTATTCTAAATCCTTTTCTTCTGATTATTTCATGATGTCTATTGAGATGACTAAAAAAATGCATTTTTTGTGCATTATTGTGAATACCTCCACCTTTAGCTATGGAAATTGTAGCCGCAGTATACTTAGAAAATATGTTTATCTCTACAGGGCGATTCATAACTAAGTTGTGATCCATACTTACATTTTTCAAAGGTTTTGTAACAGATTTGAGTAGGCTCTTTTAAGCAAAGCAAATTGATAATCATACTTTTATTTTAAAATTGTTGATATATTGGACAATCTATCGTCAAAAAATACTCAACTTGACAACTCGCACTACCTCGACTACTATACTATAACTATCTAAAACTGTAATGACTCATCGATGTTCACGTGAACATCACTTAACTACCAGTAGTCGGCTGTTCATAGGCGGGGTATGAATGTTTAACATGGGTGAACTAGATTTGTCACATGCTTAATAAAGAGTGGTTTGAAACATATTGTAAGTCAAAAATTTGGGAATTACCTTTATTCATCGTCGCTTCCACTTACATCTGACAGTAATAAACTGTCTCTATCGCTTTCCCCGTTAAAATTGACTATAACTGGCTCTATGATGGTGTCGATGTGGTGGTCAAGCTGTCATATTTTTGTTTCTTCCTTCACAACATGACGGATAGCATTCTGCCAAGCTTCGGGCGTTACTAGCTGTATGGAAGTCTCAAGTAAAACCTTAACGTCTGGTAATTTGAAGGTTGTGTTATGGCGCGCAATATAACCCTTCACTTGAGCCCAGACGAGCTCTATTGGGTTCAGTTCACAGTGATAGGGCGGTAACCGCAGCACAGTGACACCACATTGACGGGCCATCTCATCAGTCACGTAACTAATGTTCGCAGGTTTGTGCTGTTTAATTTTTTCATACAATTCCGCTTTCACACATGAATCGTCAAACGGGATTCCTTTTTCGCGCAACCATTGCTGCATGTCACTTTTTCGAGATCCCATAGTCGGTACACGTTCGGCTCGACGACTATGGTAGGAAGCATTATCCATGACGATCACAGAGTTGGGCTCAACTCGCTGAAGCACCCCTTGAAACCAGCTCTCGAAGCAGCTGGCATTCATTTCGTCATGGTAATCACCTCCTTTCTTAGAGACGAAAATCAAGTTACACTCTTCTAAAAAGCCACTATCGCTAGCAATATGAGTTACGATCAATCTTTGACCTTTCCCTGACGGTCCACGAAGACCTGTTGACAAACCTTCAATGCTTGCTTGTCGGTTACTCACTATGTTTTTGTCTATCCAGGTTTTTTTAACTGTGTGACCTGCATTTACCCATGTCTCGTCCAAATAATAGATTTTTCTGCTTTGTCGCCTATATTCAATCATTTCGCGTAGGTATTTTCGACACCAGGCGACTATTTCAGGTCTCTCTATCAATACTGACTTCCGATTACGCGTTTCGTAATGAAAATTAATTTCATGCAGAGATTTCCTCATTACCTCGACGCTCATTTGGGGTATAATTTCATTTTCCTTGATCGCTGCATGTACAGCCTTGAGGGTTGGTATCTCATTCCTAAAGAAGAATGAATGTACGGTTCGCCTTAACGCCATTTTGCTATCGGCATCCAATTTAACGGCCTTTCGTCCCTTCAAAGTAAACTTTGGATCAGTAGTAGCTCCAGTTTTCTTCTTTTCATGCACCACCCTGCGAATGGTCCACTCTGGAACGCCTGTCATACTTTCACAACGCGCGAGTGCATCTCCCTGCGACATAGTTCTGTTCAGATAATTGAACACGTTGAGCACGATTTCTTTCGCGTCCCTCTTCAGTGCTTTACGAAGGCGTCTACTTGTTCCCTGGCTTTAAATACTTCCACTGGTGCCATTTGTACTCTCCATGGTTAAGTATAACCAAAACAGTAACCACAGAAACCACAACAATAACAATCACACAACAATTCTTATAAAAACACACAATATGCGATCGCTCAACGAAACACGTTCCAATGCGTTGCCGACGCCTATGAGTCTGCCGGTCGAGGCGCGACTTTGATTTCATTGGTTCTACCGGCGGAGAACAATCAGCCATTATTTCCATCTCTGTCTGTGCTGTTGACCACCGCAAAGCCACAGAAACGACATATGTCGTAGTTTGTACGGGGTGGTCAAAAACGGAAAATAAACAATTTCACAAAATCAGTAAATGAAACACCCTGTATGTTTTAGGATAATATTCTACGCCAATTTAAGGTTCCATGTTTCTTCTTTCAATTGCTTGTTTGGAGCAGTATTTCAAATTCTGATTATTGCAGGGTGTCGATAGAGATGACTAAAAAACAACGTTATAAAGTTGTCCAATAGGGACGCAGGAAAGTAAACGCCAATTTGACATAGACGCCATCTTTGTTTTCTGTCACCGACATGTCATTCTGTTAGTTGAATGTTTACCATTGATCGCTATGGAGTCGTATTCGATTGAAGACCGCATTAAAGTTATTCAAGAGCACTACAAAGATGGTGCAAAAATAAAAAACACGTTTCGCGCGCTTCGTGAACATTTCGGTCGCAACAACCGCCCAAATTCGAGGCAACAGGTTCTGTGGCAAATCTGCCAGGCTCTGACGGGCCAAGGAGCGTTCGCACACCGGAAAATATTACTGTTGTGAAGGAGAGTGTGAGAGACGATCCGAAACAATCAACAACGTGTCGATCCCAAGAATTGGGCATTTCGAGAACCAGTTTGCTCCGCATTCTCCACAAGGATTTGAATGTACACGCCTACAAGATCCAATTGACGCAAGAGCTGCGTCGGGCCGACCATTTTTCGCGCCGAACGTTCTCAGATTGGCTCCTTGAACACCGCCAAATTGATGCCAATTTTTCATCAAAAATCATGTTCAGCGACGAAGCGCATTTCACTTTGAATTGGACGGTAAACAAGCAAAACTGCCGCATCTGGGCGAATGAAAATCCCCGTGAGTATCAAGAGCAGCCGATGCATCCTCAAAAAGTGACTCTGTGGTGTGCATTGTGGTCAAAAGGCATCATCGGACCTTACTTTTTCGAAAATGCGGCCGGGGACGCCGTTACCGTCAATTCTGAGCGATATCACGAGATGATAGAGGACTATTTTTTGCCGCAACTTGAAGGAATGGAAATGGACGAAGTTTATTTCCAACAACACGGTGCAACATGCCACACAACCAACGTCAATATCCATCGATTGCAGTCCTTCTTCGGTGATCGCGTGATTTCGCGCATAGGAAATCTGCCATGGCCACCAAGATCGTGCGATTTGACTCCCTTGGACTTCTTTTTATGGGGATATTTGAAAAGCAAAGTCTACGTCAACAAACCAGCCACCCTCCAAGAACTCAAAAACAACATCATTGCCGAGATAAATGCCATAGAACCGACCATGTTGCAAAATGCCATTGAAAATTCCGACCATCGCGTGGACGTCTGTAAATCCAGTCGTGGTGAACATTTGAGTGATATTATTTTTTCATACATAAATGGTATAAATGAACCTTCAAAATAAAGTACCCAACTTGATTTGATTATCAATCTTTCTTGTTTTAATATGCGGTTACTTTCCTGCGTCTGTTTTGGATAACCCCATATATCTTTTTGTTAAAAAATATAGTTTTTGTGCATTTTTTCTTCAATCGTAACTTGTTAACAAATAGCACGTCTGTGAAATTGTATGTCCAAATTCCACTTATCACTTTATCTCTTCTAAAAACCTTTGATTTCCTTGAAACCTAATTTTGCAACAAATTGAGTTTTCAACAGAAGCAAAGACTTCAAGGAGAGACAAAGTGATAAGAAAAAAGTAATCACTGACTGCTATTGAAGAAAAAAATCATACAAAATGCGCAAAAGTTGCATTTTTTTACAAAAAAGAAGCTAATAATATTGTTTTTCAGTCATCTTTATATACACCATTAAGCAGTCAGACGAAAAGTAGTAAGAATAATCCTCCAGAATTTTCTTCAGTAAATTCATATACGTATGGTGATCGATTACTTACTTCAATCTTTTCGGTTTAACAAGTGACCGATTGATAATTCAACCCTACTATTTTAATGGCGAAATTGTAGTACAACATAAGTTAAATTAATTTCTAAGCCTGGAGATACAAAACAAACATAATGTAACTCATACAACTTTACTTTGGCTTTAATCCGCAATCCCTGAATGTATATTTCTAAATTAGCGTTAAGTCTGACCTATGTAAGTACAAAGTTCGTATCTTATTATCTCTGTAATGCCATGATCCACTTTGGCCTCCTTTGTTTGCTTTAAAATTAGCACGCATCCTTTTCTGCAGAAATCCAGAAAGCATCGTGTTGAAAAGGACCTCCTTGGAAGATGAGCGTTGAAGGTAGGACTTGATTCTTGAGCCGCTTTCCATTTAATTTTAATAAAGAAAGGTTATAACTATTTATGTGCCCTTTTGATGCACATGAGGAACATGTGTGAATACAAGAACTTTAGTAGAGGTATTAGCTTTAGATGTCTATCGCGAAAATTTTGGGGGATGAAACAATAGTTTATATTATTGAAGGTCCTTAAAAAAATGGCGACAAGTAGCTTGACTCTGCATACCCCACGTACAACTGAATGTTTTTGCTAAAATTGCAAATAGTTACAACGTGTAAGCAGATTTTGCCACTTCAGACTTTGTGCATTGGGCCATTGGGCGCAGCTGCTAGCACAAACAGCCGCATATACAGGGTGTACTCATAGAACTGCTATGGATTACGAAAGACATTTTTAGATTTAGATTACAACTTGTAAAATAGAAATGAATATACAATTTAATTTTTAGATTCCATGTGAAAACCTAAATACGTTTCGTAAATATCATTCTATACCTGAGACTACCTGTTTTTGACATTTTATATACGTAAAATACTTTCTGACCAGAAGGTAACGGTTTAGTTACTTTGGAAGGTTTTTTTCTCAGATTCGGGTACCAAAACCCAAAGTCATTTTTTATTACTTCATCGTATTAAGCAATAAAAAGGTAAATTTTGTATATTATTGTTTATATAAGATTGTATAAGAATGTATAAGATTTTATAAGATTGTGTAAGATTGTATAAGATTGTATAAGATTGTATAAGATTGTATAAAATTGTATAAGATTGTATAAGATTGTATAAGATTGTATAAGATTGTATAAGATTGTATAAGATTGTGTAAGATTGTATAAGATTGTATAAGATTGTATAAGATTGTGTAAGATTGTGTAGATTGTATAAGATTGTATAAAATTGTATAAGATTGTATAAGATTGTTTAAGATTGTATAAGATTGTATGAGATTGTATAAGATTGTATAAAATTGTATAAGATTGTATAAGATTGTACACGATTGAATAAGATTGTATAAGATTGTATAAGATTGTATAGGATTGCATGAAATTGTCTACTATTGTATAAGAATATATAATGCTGTTTGAGATTGTATATTATTATATAAGATTGTATTAAATTGTATAAGGTTATATGAGATTGTATAAGATTGTATGAGATTATATAAGTTTATAAAAGAATGCATGATATTGAATAAGATCGAATAAGATTCTTTGTTGCAAATTAATAGTTTTCGATATATATTATGCTGTTTCTGGAATTCAAGGGATGCTAATCTCAAAAATTTACTCCAACATCAGGTGTTCCACAGGGAACATCGTTAGGACCACTTCTTTTCATCACATTTATCAACGACATTGCTGAAGCCATTGATAGCAACTTTCTGTTATACGCCGATGATCTAAAAATGCATACTCAAGTTAGCAATAACACTGATTGAGAACGTCTCCAAGATAATCTTAACCGGATAATAATTTGGTGTGATAATAATAACCTATCCAAGAATGCATACAAGAGTACCGGCATGACGGTTTCTAGAAAACGACGCCCAATAGGATATCATTATAAGGTTAATCAAACAGGAATGCCGAATATAAGAGTCATTTTAAAGAACTTTCACGCAACTTTCAGGTTCAATCCGAATATAAATAATCTTCTAAATTCTATAAAGGAAAGACTGGGTTTTGTGATTTTGATAGCATAAAGACTCTACTCATGCTGTATAATGCATTTGTGATGTCAAAACTTGAATACCCTAAATTATTTGGAATCCCTGCTTGTGACTTATTAGAAAAAACACAACGCAAGTTTGTCTGCAATTCTGCGATCGATCGCTGCCGTTCTATGCGGGATACCCTGTATATGACGATTCCTTCGAGCTAGCTGATGCCTCCAATGCTGAGATGGCAAAATCTACTTATACTGAATACACTTCCAATAAGTATTGACAAAAAAAATAAAAGCACATTACATCTTTTCATCATTCACAAAATTAAGGAGTACCCTGCATACCTTAGTTGTGGCATGTCATTCTCGTCGCCTTTTTCTATTTATAAATTCGTCTCGTCCGCCTAATGGCTCCCTAAATAACAGTGTTTTCTTTTGATCAATGCGGTACGCAACCTGCAAGTGCAGCATTGAAATTTCCTACTTTATTTGCTTTTATTGTGTCCCTTTTTCGAGCTGCGGTTTTATTTCACGCCGCTTGAATATCGTAATCATTAATCTCGCGGATTTCATTAAACCACCGCGGCAGCCGACAGCCGACGTGTTTGTCCAAGGTGTTTTGCTGTTGCAGATGACTATAACGGACTACTGGAAATTGCTGAGCTGACGGTGTATTAGTGATAGGCGGTACGAAGTGTAACATTGTAACGGTTCCACCATGAAATACGAACATTCCATCTCTATGTATATCCATACAGATGCCCATCTCTAGTAAAATTTAGGGTTGTTCCGATAGTATCAATACCACAAGTATGGATAGCTTGCGATACGGAACATACAATGCCGAAAAGTTGTTTTTTCTACAACCTTCAAAATGATGTTTATTTTTTTCAACTGCATGACTAGATGTTCGCTAATGAGAATAGGTAAAAAACCTCACAATTACATAGCTTACATCTTCCACATAAACTCGATTTTACAAAATAACTCCAACAAATCACTTCTTTCAGGAAACTATCACAATAATGTTTTGTTTTAAACAATAATCTTTAATCAATCATTACAAAAAACACTGTAAGTCATGTGGGTGTACTTCCCCGGAACCGAATCCATCAGGGTTGACAGGTCGTTTAGCAAGTCGATAAGTAAAAATCCCTCGGATTCAGGACAACCCCAAGAAATACCATTTGTTTTTGGTTAACATAGGTCTACGATTTGTTAGTAATTCTTGGATCGTAAAATATTTTTAAGCGATATATTTTTTGTATGTCGCTAAATTCCCCAAAAGGTAAAAGTATTTGTTTCTAATCGAAGGACAAATAAATACATAACAAGTACATGTTGTAGTCATTAATAAAATTTTACATCATAATACCTCTCAAGTAAACGAAATTCCAAGAAAAAAATTTACACAAAATCTTACCCATTTAAATGAAAATTCCCTGATTTTTGGGGAAAGCCCCTAATGTGGCAACCCTGGAATCCATAATTAAATTATATGAAGTTAGTCACCCCAGTGTCGTATACAGGGTGTTTCAGTTTATTGTTGCATAACTTTAAGATTCGATAGAACTTTTAAAATTAATGCATAAAGTCTATATAAACATGGGTCGAAAAATGCGTGGCTTCCGAAATACAGGGTGTTTAAATTTACTTTCTAAGATAGTTTTTTTTAAATATTTCGAACAATATTTGATGTATAACAGTGAATACAAGGGTTTTTTGGTACGACAAAACGAACTATGGGCATAGTTTTACTATAGCCGCTAGAGGGCGCTCTCTACTGTACCTGTAGTGTATTAAAATGACCAAAAGCTTTTTCTTAGTGCAATTTTTTGCTTTTTGTATAAAAAAACTGGTTCTTCGCACTTTTCAACATAAAAAAGGTCTCTTGTGAATTTTCGTTATAGTTAGCCGTTTTTGAGATATTTCGATTTTTAAGGTTCGATGCATTTTTAATTATTTATGGGAAAACAATATTTTTTTTACATTTTCGATTTGGGCATTACAAGTTATTAAGATGATCGTTTAGAATGTGTTTTTAAACACAGCAATAATTCCTAACTCCAAATAAACACAAAAAAACAGAATATTAATTTGTTTAATTTTCCAATATTATTTTTAACAAATTAAATTAATCATTTACAACTAAAATGCTATTGGATAGTTAGGACCAACATACAAAATCTAAAGTAGTTGCTCGAAATGTAAACCCAATTGTTCAATACACAATTCACATCTACGAATGATCGAACGTGGTATAGCATTATTCAAATAAGGCCTTATTTCATCACATGCATTCCTGATTCTGTCTATTAGCATATCTCTTGTGGTTACGGGAGTCTGGTACACATTTTCTTTTAGAAATCCCCACACAAAGAAATCTAATGGATTTAGGTCAGGGGATCGTGGAGGCCAGGCGACTGGTCCTCCACGGCGGATCCATCTTTCTGGACAATTTTCGTCCAGCCAGTTTCTAACTATTCTCGAATAATGAGCTGGACAACCATCAAGCTGGAACCAGGCCAATCTTCTTAAATCTAACATAACATCATCCCATATATTTGCATGTTCAGCCTTTAAAAATTCCAAGAAGGTCGCAGCGTTTAACCTTGCAGGTAGGGTCCAAATAGTCGATTACGGTAGATACCAATCCACACGTTCACACTAAATTCATGCTGAAAATTTCTTTCTCGAACTGCATGCGGATTTTCATGCGACCAAATATGTTGATTATGAAAATTTACCACTCCACGTCTAGTGAAGCATGACTTATCGGTCGATAAAACGTTACTTAAAAACTGCCTATTATTATCAGTTCTATCAAGAATCCACTGACAAAATGTGATTCTTCATTCTCCGTCCCCTGTCTGTAGTCCTTGCACAGGTTGCAAATGGACGTCTATGGTCATTTCTAAGAACACGGTGAACATGACTTGCTGAAATTCCCAAGGCACCAGAAACTCTCCTAACACTTGTGGTCGGATCTCTATCAAACTCACGCAGAATCATACGGGTAAATCTGCGCTGACGAACATTTATGTTTTGATCCCTTTGGAGATTTCCAAAACCATTTTCAATTATGTGGCGATGCACTCTTACAAATACTGAGCGAGTTGGATGTCGTCTGTTTGGAAATCTTCGTGCGTATTCTCTGGCTGCTTCTGCTGCGTTTCCATTTACAAAGCCATACGCAAAATGAATATCCGCTAACTCTTGATTGGAGAATAAAAATGGCATTTTTATAAAACTTACAAAAATAAACAGGTAAAAGAAACTAAATTTCGTGCATTCACAATTTCAAAAAAACGTTTCAGGTTTCAACAGACAACAAAACTAACTGTCAACTAATTGAAGTTTAACCTTATTCTGCTTTCAATTTCAACAATATTTGGAGGCACAGCCTACTTCTAAAAATTATCGAAATACTGACTTTTTACCGTTATTTTATCATAGATAATTAAAAATGCATCGAACTTTAAAAATCGAAATATCTCAAAAACGGCCAACTATAACGAAAATTCACAAGAGAGCTTTTTATGTTGAAAAGTGCGAAGATTCAGTTTTTTTATTCAAAAAGCAGAAAATTGCACTAAGAAAAATTTTTCGGTCATTTTAATACACTACAGGTACAGTAGAGAGCGCCCTCTAGCAGCTACAGTAAAACTATGCCCATGGCTCGTTTTGTCGTACCAAAAAACCCTTGTATACCAATTTTCATTGTTATACATCAAATATTGTTCGGAATATTTAAAAAAAACTATTTTAGAAAGTAAATTTAAACACCCCGTATTTCGGAAGCCACGCATTTTTCGACCCATGTTTATATAGACTTTATGCATTAATTTTAAAAGTTCTATCGAATCTTAAAGTTATGCAACAATAAACTGAAACACCCTGTATAAAAATCTCGATCCAAAACATCGGGTATCGATACTTCTGTATATCAGATCGTATCGAACATCATTAGTAAAATTCCTAATAGTAGGGACACTGAGTTAAGATTTCAGATATTCAGTGAGCACATCATAGGCCATAGGGTGTTATTGAAATACTGCCATCCACAATTGTTTCAGAATCAGAGTTATTGGGCGGTTATAATTGGTGTTGGTTGCATTTCCGTGCAGGGATGAAAAAATTTCTAAACTAAAAATATTGGGGAAAATTAAACTTTTATCATGTTTAAAAATGTACCAAGACTGATTTAATTCCAATAATCTTATTAATGATAAAACTTGATATTGGTTTTGTACTTCTCCGTGTTATGTAACTTGTTATACGTAAATAAGTCTTTTTGGTTTGAATTTGACTTTCACAAATTAAACTTCAAACAGTACACAAAAAAATTGGCAAAAGAAACTACTTTCCGTATATAATTTCTTATATTTGCGAAAACTACTATAAAAAATAAGGTTATTCGCACAAAAAAGCCGATCTACGATTTTAAGCAACCTGTAATATTAATTCCAAGTGTTATTTTTGTTTTACTGCGCCTGCTCAGATGTCAAATACGGACAAGAATTATTAGAGCCTAGCTATATTGGACGTTCAGTAACTCCCTAATAAACACAGTCTGGGCCAAAACTAATCCAGGGTCGTAGAAACTGGGGTATTTGGACCCCTAGTAGGATTTTCTACGCCACTGGCCTTTTCGGAGAAAAGAAGTGCATTTTATGAAATATCATTCTATTTTCCATGAATTTAAGCACTTAGGTAATT
The DNA here is from genome assembly GCA_963669975.1 of Acanthoscelides obtectus. Lineage (NCBI taxonomy): Eukaryota > Metazoa > Arthropoda > Insecta > Coleoptera > Chrysomelidae > Acanthoscelides > Acanthoscelides obtectus. The sequence continues at coordinate 115,944,473 of CAVLJG010000001.1, read as the reverse complement.
TTTTCAGATCACTCGTTTCCGATATATTTAAGTTTGAATTTTTGAGGTAAAATCCTAAGAAATTCTTCTGAAAAGGTTTAGCCTCCCCTTATTTTGAAAACACCGCGAGGCTTGATATTGGAAAGACCATATGGGATGTGAAGAAAGCTATGGCATCTCATTACAGCATTATTATGTATCCATCGAAGAAAGAGACCAAACCTACACATACAGGGTGACTTGTAATGTCACGTATTCCTGTTAAGAGGTGATAGATTAGGTCAAAAGCAACCGATTTTGTCCTATAATATCCTATCCAGAAGTTAACCGTTTTTGAGTTATTTGAATTTTATTGTATTTTATTTTTTATTCCGATTTCAGACGGTTAAATTTGAAATACAAAAATACTACATGTTTGATTTTGAGTTTTTTGTTATCGTCGCATAGCGGACATTCCAATAGTTCATAATAAGTAATAAAATGTTGAAAACTTACAAAAGTTTTAAAATTACGCTTTTGAAATGTATGATTTTCTTATTTTTTATTATTCGATAAAAAATGCAATTTTCTGTAAAAAATCTCCTAGTAATGAAATGTGCAAATTATGTAAATACTATCTCTATCTAACAAGCTTTCATTTGAGGTATAAGAGTTACAACTAACTCAAGTACAAAGACATAAAATTAAAAAAAGATGAGTAAAGTTGTACGAACGATAATTACGTAGGATAAATAAAAGGCTGTTATTTTAATTGCAGTTTTATTTAATTAATTTTCCTTTAGTATTTTACAGATTCTGCTCAAATTGTAATCCTCTGTTACGAATACACGCCCGCATTCTCTTAAGTAATTCACTTTTGGTAACTCTAGTTGTTAAGCGGCTTTTTATTTGGTCAGCTGCACTGATTATCCTTGTAATTAATTCATCGCGCATTGGTACCGGCCAAACATCGTACACCAGGCTTCTCATATGTTCCCACACATAGTAATCCATCGGTGTGAGATCTGGACTTCTTGCTGGCCAGGCAATGGGCCCGCCTCTGCCAATCCATTGATTTGGAAATTTAGAGTCTACATACGCCCGTACTAATCTACTGTAGTGTGCGGGACAGCCGTCGTGCTGGAACCGCATATTTTGTCTCGTCGCCAATGGGACATCTTCCATTAATGGAAACAAGTGATTTTTCAAGAACTCTTCATACAAATCTCCATTTAAATAGGCGGGCAGAAAATGAGGTACAATTAAAAATCCATCAATGATGCCCATCCACACATTGACTGAAAACCGGCTCTGAGACCCCGTCGGTCTTATTTTTCGGGGGTTTAAAGCTTCTTTATCAGCCCAGTAATGACAATTATAGTAGTTAGTGTGGTCCTTATCAAACTTCGATTCATCGGTCCACAGAATTTTCATAAAATAGTCTGAATCTTCTGTATCTGCATGTAATATGTACCTGCAGAAATCTAATCGTCTTGCAGGATCGCCCTCTTCAATCACATGCACAGGCGTGTAGTGATAAGGGTATAATCTTGCAGTATGCACAGTAAACCATACTTTGTATTGTGATATACCCAACTGAGCAGCCACAATACGCGTAGACGTAGTAGGGTCTTCCTGAAACATACGAAGGATTTCCTCTTCATCTTCAGGAGGATAGACTCAGGGTCGACCAGCATCACTATGTTGCCTTTGAACACGTCCGGCTTGGCGGATCGGCTGATACACAGAGTCAAACACAGTAACATGAGGTGTTCGGCGATTCGGGAAACGTTGCCGATATTCACGGCGTTACAAAGTCCATAACAGAACATTATGTCTGCATATTCTTCATTTGTAAAAGTTTGCCCGTGCTCGCTATGGCGAGGTCCTGGCGGGTCTTCTACGTCTGCCATCAACTTCATGGTGCTCTAAATTTTGAATAATGCATATATAGCACGACGAGCAGCGACTCTTACAGGTCTAACTTTCCTATCAATGTGCGTGTTTACTTTTTTATGGATATTTTCGATGTGACGATTTAGTGACTTGACGGAAGCATGATAAAGACCACGCGTTTTGCATGTTCGACTTGATAGTCTCAATTTTACCGGCGGACAAAAATAATCGTAGGGCATTTGCAGGAAATCTTTGAGTGAAGCACTTAAGCGTAGAGCTAAATTGACTGGAAGATTAAGAAATTGCCCTCCTTCATACAAAACTAAGTCATCAACTGTTTGTTTTACTTTTACAGGTGGTGGAAGAAACCTATTGTCTAGTAATCTAAATAGGCCACTTCTTGGACGACAGCATTCTGTATTTCTACATTTTACAATTTGAAGCAAGTATTGGCTCTCACGCACATGTTCTGAATACCATTTAATGTCTGGGAAATCAGGAAGATCTTGTTCACCTGCCGCAACATATTTTGCATTAACATTATAGCCATCAATTTCCATTGAACTCCATATTTCAGCTAATACATTTCCTGCAAATTCGAAATTAGATCTTACTAAATGTTCATCAATTGTAACGCCATATTCATCCAAATGAGACCCAAAATGTCATGAGGCAATATTAAACCAGCCAGTTCCCGACTAAGAGGAGCCATTCTGCGCTCTACTCTGTTATACGCACTTGTTCCAGGAGCATTGGTAGCTAAAAACAATGCATCGAGATCATGTCGCTTAAAGTGTTGTAAAGCAAACCCTATGACTTTTTGATAACGTGGATTTTCATCTGGTCCTCCATCAACCGTCATGATTACCACTGGTTTTACTAGTCCATGGTCAGTTTTAACAAATGGTCGAAACTCTTCAAGTTCGAAAAGCGTCTCGAAACTATGCTTTCCACTTCGAATAGCGATGTAAGTTGGTCCAGAATATCCAACGGCTTGCGGTTGTCCTAGCATATTGGAAGTGATTTTGATACCAGCATAAACAGATGGTATTAATTTATGACGCTCAGCGATTACCCAATCGTGATCAGGCAATTTTTATTCTATATTCCATGTGGATTAGAAGAGGTGTTTGCTTATTTGCTGCAGTTACGCCAATAGAAACTCTGGCTTTATCATCTTGAGATATGAAAAATACTTGATCGGGTCCAAGTATGGATGCTATGTTCTCTAAATAATGGATTGATGTTTCAGCGAACTTGCTATCTAAGTGGCTCTTGTGGTAATCAGTTTGAGCCCGAATGAGCTTAACAGGGACTGTCGATACATGTCTTCGTCCCTCTGCAGAATTAGATTTTCTGGGAATAAAACGAAGATATGTCCCACTGCGACTAATGTCAAATCCTATTTTACCTAATTCTTGTGTGAGTTCATCAAGAGTTTTTACGCTGCGAATTGATTCCGTTCGTCTTCTATCATATGCTGCACTTCCAAATAAAGCTATATCCGCGATTGTTTTCAATAGTGAATGTTGATTTGCTTTCAAGATTAGGACGTCCCACTGAATCCCTCCAAGATAGTCTTTTTTTACTTCTGGATTTTCATGACAAATATCTTCTGACTTTCTTTTCCTACCATCCCTGTGTTTCTTCTGGGCAACTGCGTTTTGAACTTTCCTGTTTAAAGACTGTTTTGCTGTTTTTATTTCCTCGCGTAACTTAATGATCTGTTTATCAACTTCAGCACGGCTTGGCATAGTATCTCTGGCAGAATACAAAGCATTCAGATTTTTTTCGAGTAGAGCAGTCTTATTTTTCATAGCTTCCTGAGAAGGTATACTCGCTATAGTATCCAAACGAAACAATACACTGATAGAGGAAATTTAGACAAGTGAACACCGTGCGGTAATCCCCCTACTCGGTTCTAAAGCGAGTAGGGGAATTACCGCGCGCTGTTCACTAAACGTATGCATTAATTGCGGGAATCCCCGAAAATGCGTTTCGTTTTCAAGCAAAGACAATTTGAGGGTTGCCATTCGTGTAAAAAAGTAAATAACTACCGATGACGTAAACATCATCTAGACTTCCCTACCCCCCATGTCATCCAAAACAAGCAAAGCAACGAACCCTCCGCCCCCCATAGTGCTCACGTAATACTTGAACGGCCCCTATGTGCTAGTACCCTTTCCTAAAATTCTGCCAATTTAAATTTAAATTGAATAGTAAATTTGGCGGTGAAGCGGGTATACAGAGAACTAAAGCAAATTCCGACTACCACGTCCCATGGTAGACTTCTAGGCATATAACCTCATATATTAACAATTATAATCTGTGCAAGCCTGCTGCCAACCAGAGATAGGACAGCGGCACAGGGCGCTCGACGCTTTAATGTTTCATGGCGATTTTAATCTTCTTTACGGCGTAGGAGGCTATGTTACTGGCTGCGATCCTCGTTTGTCGGAGATAATTACCGGGGATTTGCGCTAAGTCGGCTGTGAATGCTGACAGACTGTTCAATTTTTACGCGAGGTCAGAAGAGGGATGCGAACGACGATTGCAATCATTCGGTGCTAATTTATGCAACGTTACACAGCGAACCTGTAGATCAGTGATTTCACGCAAAAAATAATCGCGTTTATTCTAAATCGTGCTGTTTGTTTCGTAAATCACTGTACGAGCTCCTTCCCACTTCAGTTGACCCAACAATTGAAATCTTAGTTTTTTTCTTATCAAACACAAATAATAATGTAGCAGGGTGTTATAGGTTTAAAATATTAACAATGAATATTCTGATAATATATAGTAGAAAACACCAACTTTATCACTCCCTAATCAAATTTGCAGCATAAAAATAACACATGTTGCAATTACAGCAACCTATCTTCATTTCAATGCAAAATAAGTCTATAACGCATAGGTGGCTGTGAAAAATAAAAGCCATGACAATTGTTTTTATTAATCACAGCTGTCAGAATACGTTTAAAATAGTTTTGGGTAGTTAAGGTTTTCAAAATGGGTAGAGGAAAGGTTATTAGTGAGAAAATTCGGTTACTGATAATTAAATTTTTTAATTCTGGGAAATCAAACTCAGAAATTGCAACTTTGTTAGACTTATCGCGGTACAGTGTGAGAAATATTGTTAGAAGATATAACGTAACTGGTTCAATTAATATTAAGTCACGATATGTGAAAAAAAGTAATATCACAAATGCCGACCGAAGAGCATTAAGAAGAATAATCGTGAAAAACAGGCGTGCCAATTATTTACAATTAAGTGATCTGTGGAGTGATGCTGTTGGAAGGAGAATTTCGAGGTCCACAACTCATAGAGAGGCCCACAAACTGGGATTTAGCACTTGCAATGTAAGTTTTCTTATAAAAAAAAGTGAAGCAAAAACCCTAAAGTTGCACAACTTGTTTATAGGCCAAAGAAAAGCCACTATTAACTCCACTGCTTAGATGGGCTAAAGAACATAGACAATGGACACCTCAACAATGGTGTGCAATACAATGAAGTGATGAGGCCCGTTCCGAAGTTTGTGTTGGTGACAGTCGCAGTAGAGTTATTCGCAAAAAAATGAAGCATTCCATGTTGACTGTCTGAAGAGAAAAGTGAAATTTCCAGCATCCATTATGGTCTGGGGCAGTATGTCATCAAAAGGAGTAGGAAAACTTCATTTTATTGATGGAAATGTGGATACAAACAAATATTTGGCAATTTTAGAAGAATCGCTTTTACCAGTGATGGAAGAATGTTTGACATCCGGCCAAGATTTTTTGTTTATTCAGCAAGATGGTGCAGCGTGCCATACCTCAAAAAAGGCTATAACATGTATGGAAGAAAATAATGTACCACTTTTGAAATGGGTTTCTAGCTTTCCAGATCTGTCACCTATTGACACTTTGTGGCATGAGATGAAAAAGGTTCTACAACATCCTGCTCGTACAATCACCGAACTGAGACAAAAGCTTCAAGAAATATGGGATTGTTTTACACCAAATTTTTGCCAAAACTTGGTTAACACTATGCCCCAAAGAATTTCAGCCGTAATAAAAAATAAAGGTGATGTTACCCAATGGTAATCCTTCAATTGTTGCTTAGTTAACTTCGCGCATTTATTCGGACATTGTTTATTTGTTCAGATGTTCTATTAGTTATAGGTCAAAGTGATTTCAAATATGTATTTTTTACGACTAGAGTGTATCTAAAATGTTTTTGATAAAATAAATTGTGTTAGAAGTAAATAGTTTCGTCATGTTTAGTTTATAAAGGCATATTTTGGTACAAATCTTGAAGTGGGCCAACTGAAGTGGGAAGGGACTCGAAACCTGGGGACCAGATGAATCAGCAATACATGGGTAATGAACGAACTCAAAAACAATACAACATTTTAAAAGAAAAATGTGACATATAAACACAAGAAGAAGAAAACACGTTTTCTTCAACCAAAGCAGGCATGCCATTACACCACCGAACATCAATTATAAATGATAGCGCTGACACTGTCGAAAGAGTTGAAGTTATTAGATACTTAGGAATCACTGTTGACAGTAATTTAAAATGGCAGAGTCATGCCGAGCTTTTGGCATCGAAATTAAGGAGAATTATTCATAAGTTTTTCATTCTTAGGAATATTTTAAGCAGAAAGAGCCTTCTCTCAATATATAACTCGTTTGTGGGGTATCTACTAACTTACGGGATAAGTATATGGGGAGCCGCATACACTAGTGCTTTAAAAATACTACAAACCAGGCCAAATTATACTGTGAGGACTATTTTTCGTATCCCATGTAGGTCAAGTTGCAGATAGTCATAGTCCCTTCCCATTTGACAATGTTGCGATAGAGAAATTTCTCCCCTGCCCCACCGATAGTTCCGACCATCTGGCAACGTTGCTATGACTGACCTCGAAACTCTCATCGGCTAAGCTGGGTTAGACATCAATTATACCTCGTTGAAAATGTGTAAAAAATTGGCAAAATATTGTTTTTTTTTCAATGGAATGTCATATTTTACTGCACATTCAGATAGATCCTTCCAAAAGCAAAAGAATATTTTTAAGTTGTCGTGTAATACCTGTTGAAACCAAAATAGTTGGTTGTGCACGGGCAGATTATATTTTTTTATAATTTTGATAACTCTTTCTTAAAGCAGGAAGTTAGTATACAGAGTGGCGCATCGAAAACGAAACAGACGCATTTACTGGCAGCTCAGTTTTTTTTTGAAAAACGCTCAGACCCGTCGATTTTGTTTTCGAGGGGGACACAAGTTTGGCAAAAAATCACGTTAGCACGTGCAGCCCCCTAAGCGGGGGTGAGACACACGGTCAAATTTCCAGGTAAGAAAAAAGGACCAACTAAATGATCGCCAAAAATACCAGCCCAAACATTTAATTTTTGTGGCTGCTGTGTATGAACCTCATGATAAATTCTGGGATTAAAATCGGACCAATATCGGCAGTTATGACGATTTACTACGCCATTTAAAAAACAGGAACATTCGTCGAAAAAGCAAGTGTTGAATAGAAAATGTTCATCGTTTATAATTCGTAAAAATTGTAATTGCCGATCAAAATCGTCTTCATTAAGTTCTTCTACCAGGTGAATTTTATACGGATGAAAACTATGGGCCTTTAGAACCCGTTGGACAAAACGTCGACTAACACCACACACAGTCTCCAATTTGCGGGTACTTAACGTAGGATCTATATAAACTTGCCCTAAAGCCCACACTTCTATTGCTTCTTTCCTTATGGGATCTTCAATGTTGCGTTTTTTATTGGCGACTGACCCAGTTTCCCGAAATTTAGCTACAAGTTCTAGAACATATTTTCGATGCACGTTACTGTTCTCATGTCGCCCATTAAATATTTCTGCTGTTCTATTAGCGCACTGATTATTTCCGAAAAATATTTCGATAATTTCAACTCTTTCTAATAAAGCGTTACAAGTTACAAAGTTTGGTCAAATCAATAGCAAAATATACTAAATTCCTATTTAAAATAAGTACGAGATATCTCCTTATCTTTCTTCAAGAAATAACTTTTTTCCTCAAAAAAACGCTCCAATAGCTATTTTCAACAACAAAATGATAAACAAACCCTGGGCGTAGTGAAGAAAATCATTTACTTGTTTAGTAAATTCTTTTAGTCAAATTTCTTCTGAAAGTAGTACAAACTAATCTGATGTACCTATTAAAGTCTACTTTAAGCTTTAAATCAATAAATCTTCAAAACTACTGAACTGAAGTACATTAATTTTATATCATCATAAAGGGAATTGAAAGAACTTTAAAATAAGGTATCACTCGACCCCCCTTTCCATTTAAGATTTTAGGGTTGGTGTCACCCCCGCCCAGGGGGCTGCATGTGTTAACGTGATTTTTTGCCAAACTTGTGTCCCCCTCGAAAACAAAATCGACGGCTCTGAGCGTTTTTCCAAAAAAAACTGAGCTGCCAGTACATGCGTCTGTTTCGTTTTCGATGCGCCACCCTGTATATCTACGTCTATGTATTTATAATTTTCCGACTCCTAGTAAATAACAGCTTCAAAATAAACTATACAAGCTTTAACCAAATCAAAAATTCTATCTACCCACAGCATCGAAGATTGATTACTTACATTTATAGGTATGTACGTAGTCATGCCATAAGTTCTGTCCCTCGTTTTCAAACAAGTGTAGACCTGTTAATACTTGTCCGATTGTTTACATTGTGGTGTCAGTTGATTAAGCGCTTTTCGGGTAATTACATATACCTCAGTTTGTATTGATCTCTCGAAGCATAACGATGGAGTGGGGCAAGGCAGAGAACCGTATTGCAGTGATAGCTTTACATAAGTGTAATCACAGTGCTAGTCAGATTTTTGAACTCTTACGCGGCCTTCAAATATCGCGTAAATTTGTGTCTAGGACCATTCAGCGGTACAATGAGACGTCCTCTGTTGATGACAGGCCAAGAAGCGGAAGACCTCGTCAAGTAAGGACTCCAGCAGCCATCAAAGCCGTAAAAGCCAGGATTCAAAGGAATCCACTCCGGAAGCAGAAGATCCTATCCAGGGAAATGAAGATTCCTGTCCGGACGATGTCGCGCATCATTAAACAAGACCTAGGGCTAGGGGCTTACCGGAGACGTACGGGCCAGCGACTTACGGCCACCTTGCGACACATCAGGGCGACAAGATCCAAGAAGCTCTTGGAGAGGTACGCAGCTGGGGGATTCCGAAAGATTTTGTTCACGGATGAGAAAATCTTCACCATAGAAGAAAAATTCAACCGACAAAATGACAAAGTGTATGCAAGGAGTTCACAGGAAGCTTCGGAGATCATTCCGAGAGTTGAGAGAGGCCACCACCCTGCGTCAGTCATGGTTTGGTGGGGGGTGTCCTACGAAGGGGTCACTCAGCTCCATTTCTGTAAACAGGGCGTGAAAACAAAAGCGGCAAACTATCAGAGCGACATACTGGATCCTATCGTCAAGCCTTTAAGTGGTACATTGTTTGCCAACCAACACTGGGTCTACCAGCAGGATTCCGCCCCCGCTCACAAGGCTAAGAGTACGCAGCGCTGGCTGGAAAGCAATGTGCCAGAGTTCATTGCTGCGGAAGATTGGCCCTCAGGGAGTCCGGACCTCAATCCTTTAGACTACAAGTTGTGGGACCTGCTAGAGCAGTTGGCCTGCTCCAAAGCCCACCGTAATATCGAGTCCCTGAAAGCGGATTTGATCCGATCAGCGGCAGCTATTCCTTTGGAAGCTGTGCGTGCAGTGATAGATGAGTGGCCCGCGAGATTGAAGCAGTGTGTGAAGGCCAAGGGGGGACATTTTGAATAAAACTGTTTGATTATGAATTCTAAAAATGTTGTCGAATAAATAATATCTTTCATATAAATATATCTTATCTTGTTTCATTTTTATCATGAGATTATCATGGGACAGAACTTATGGCACGACTACGTAAGCAGCTATTACAGTTTTCTGGATGAAAGCAGATAAGCTTCAGGCGTCAGGTTTTCAATTTCGCCCGCCATCATTCTCACAACCACTAGAAAGCCTCATCGCGACCCGACGCGTTCGCCCTGTGACACGGAACAATAAATTCATGATGCCGTGAAAAATTGCAGTTGGCCGAGCGAACACGGTTATCTTTGAGAACGGCGATGCAGTCACCCAGAAATGGGGCGTCAAAGTTACCGGAAAAGCTCGTAGATCACTAGATGCAGTCGCTCGAAATTGATATGCGCGCAACGAATAGCAATCAAATTGACATTGGAAGCTACGCGCAACTAGCAAAGTGGTGCTATAAGTTTTTGGTGAAAGAACTGCGAAACTTATCTTTTGTTGTTGCTTGAATACCAAAATGCTAGCTTAATAATTGTCTTATAAAAGGTAAACGTACTTTATAGGTTCGAAGTTATCGCCGTTTGATTCAAAAACACAGGTGCGTGCACGACGTAGCCAAGCATCGGTGCAGGCTTTGAGAATGGAGTCCCTCCCCCGAATGAAAGCACCAGCTTGTTCAATTCTGAGACGAAGTTCGTCAACCGTATGCACTTCAGTTTTCTACACTAAGCGTTTCATTTCTCCCCAAAGAAAAAAAACACATGGTGTTAAGTCTGGAGATCGCGGAGGCCACGCTACGGGTCCATTACGTCCGATCCACCTATTCGGAAATAATTCATTCAGAAACTCACGCGTCTAAAATGGGGCGGTGCACCATCGTGCAGAAACCACATTGATTGTCTTACACTTAATGGCACATCTTCTAACAAGGAAGGCAAAATGTTGCGTAAAAAGTCTAGGTATTACATCCCGTCCAATCGATTTGGGAGAATAAATGGTCCAATGAGCATACCGTTCACCATGCCAGCCCAATCATTCACCGAAAATGTTAGTTGAAAATGTGCCCGACGGACAGCGTGCGGATTTTCTACTGACCAAACATGAGTGTTGCGAAAGTTATTCACCCCATTACGCGTGAACGTAGATTCGTCTGCCACCAATATGCACTTCAAAAAGTCCGGATTATTGTCATGTTGATGCAACAACCACTCACAAAACCGCACTCTTGCTGGAAAATCGTCAGGTTGAAGGGCTTGTACACGTTGGACGTGAAACGGATACAGCCCCTCTTCACGCAGAGTTTGTCAAACTTTAGTTTTTGATACTTGCACTTCTCTAGCCACGTCTCTAGTGCTTGTTGAGGGATTCTCGTCTACGCGATTCAGTAGTTCTTCCTCAACTTGCACCATTCGTGGTTGTCTAGGCCTCCCACTGTGCCCATCTCGAAATTCCTCCAAATGGCCCGTATCCCTGACTCTCTGGACCAGGTCCACAAATCTGCGGGGCCTTGGATGATGTCGTCTAGGGAAACAATATGCATACACTCGCGAAGCCTCTGTAGCATTTTGAAGACATTCGCCATAAATTAACAACATATCAACGAGTTCATTATTGGTGTATGAGTGTGCCATTATTATTATTTTTTTTGAAACGCAATCGATTATACGGGTTCGTTTACCTCTACACGCGTGACCGTAACCGTCGGTTGAAGGTTGCATACTGACCTGACACACTGACCCCGACCCAGTTCTGTCGTCGGGTTGAGCCAGTGACCTTGTATCACTCGATGATGTCGCGGGTAGCGGCTACAGGACGGTATTCAGATATTTTTGATGTTGCAGAGCCCTTTATCTCGGTTCCCGTAAGACATGGGTGTATATGGTACTAAGAAAAATTGCTTATGTTTTCAAGATCTACACGTCGTGTAAAGGAAAACCCCAACTTTGCGGACACCCTGTATTTTGAACTGTTACGTATTTGTAAACGTTTAAACAACGATCTTATACGACATATATTAGCTCGGTAGTCAAAATAGTATACAATACTGTGTAAAGAATACTGTATAAAAGTTCTTGCAATCATAACAAGAGTGAGAATTGTTAGTTGGGTTGTAATTACTGTGATATGCAGGGTGCTTCTAGTTAGTCAAGGTACCGTACAGTGTTTTGGAATTTGGGAGCAATAAATTGTACAGTTCCCAAGCAGTAATAACCTCCAAATCTATCATCAGAGAGGAAGTCGCTGCTAGTCCTCTTTCCTCCAGCTTACTGGTAGAGAATTCCTGCATGTAGAGTGCTGTCATCATCAAAGGTCTGAATCGGATAGATCGTACAGGAAAAACGGTCGTTGATATGTAATAGAAATGATCTCGGATCCAAGACCGATTCCTGGGGAACACCCACGTTGACATTGTTAGATAATGAAGAGAACTTGTCAATAAAGAAGAATATCTTGATCAGCCACCCATCTGCAAAGCTTCTCTGGGAAGCCACAGAATGTTCGCTGACATCAAGAGCAACGATATAAACCTCACCATCACAGGAACTTAAGAATTTTTGAAAAATTACTCATGTTTTTATTTTCATTGAGTCATAATAAATACAATGACGCTTTCACCTGAAATTCCCAAACCTGATCCTCCCCTAAAAATGATAAACGGCCATGCTCTTGGAAACCAGGAAACCGGACGTACCATGCACCATATGGCTTGTCAGATTCCTAAGACTGTTATTCCCAGAGATGCTGTAAATGCCCATTCGAGACGATGCTACCCGTCAAGTGACTGTGGGAAAATGCCACTAACGATCAGATACACAGACGGAGAACAGGTATCTAAGGCCGACGGATGCCAAATGGGTTTTATGACATTGTCGTAAAATGTACTAGACACTTGCACAGAGGTAACGCGTTGTAAAGTGGCCGTAGTATAATGCTTTCAATGTTTTTTAGACGTAACAGTTCAGAAGGAATCTTCTCTACTATAAAGCATTTACGGTCAATTATTAACACATCTTGAAACCCAAATCCGCATGGCGCTTAATTAAATCGAACGCCTGCCCACTGTTCCACTGTATTCAGAAAGAACAACATATAAATAACCCGTAAGGCGCAGCTAATAGATATACCTCATTGGCAGCATATTCAGTAATGATTTTCTCACACATCAAATATCACTGATTTTGTACACATACAGACCAATACACACATCGCACAATCATCCAGAAGAGATCTTGCTATTCAACCAACTTTCTTCTTAGGAATGGAAGCTATAGACTACTCGGCTTCACAAAACATATGCAACCAACAATGCGTGTAGTTAAGCTATTCCTTCATAGATGGACGCTCGCAACGATTCTAGTGAGCAAACGTGGGATGACTGCATCCTAAAAACTACCTAGTCTGCAAGATGAAATTTTATAGGCTTTCTGGCGTTTTATTGGTTTTTACATAGGTAATATCCGTACCAAGCAAGTATTGCCAAAAATTTGGCAAAATCTAAGACAACAATGTTGGGAATTTTCAAAAATGTGGGCACTATAATTAGAAAATAGATATTAATGACTTTGTGAAAGGCCACCTTAGACAAATGTTGATCGAGAATTGAACTGGGTACGGTTCTTAATAGTCGCAGTTTTAAGTACTTCTACCAGACTGCCTCAGAAGAAAGGTTATGTTTTCAGCCTAGGTTTGTATGTATGTTTATTAAAAAATTCTATTTCACGGCCTACAGCTCAAGCGATTTGATATATTTTGGTATATGAGGTATTGTTCGATTCGTCGAGTGAATTTTATAAAAACAAAATGGCGGATTTCAATTAAAAAATCAACCCTTTTCTTAATGAAACATTCCCTATTCTACACCTCAAATGGCTTGATGGATTTTGACATATTATGAGATGTCTCTAAATTTGTCTTAATAGTGCTATTGACACTGGGTATACCTACTAAATTTTATAAAATTGAAATTTTTGAATTTCTCACTCTAGATTTGACTCGATATTGCGAGTACACTGAGTATATTGAAATTTTATAAATTCAAACTCCAACTTTGAAATTCGAACACGCTGAGAAAATAATCTTCTTTTCTACGCTGAGTCAAAACTACCAGTTTCTGACAGGTGCCTGTGTTTACCCATTGAGATTCGCTACTCAGATATACGTATCCTAAATTCATCGGCCAAATTGCTTCGAGAGCATGTGCTGCCCTTTCCTCGTGGTATTTTTAGACGCGAATATCGCGAATGCAAAAATAAACGGGGCTCAGATCAGGAGGAGTACGTGGCAGACTGCACGCCAGACGCAGTGGCTCTTGGAGGACGAAGAAGTCATCGATGCAACGTTGTCATATCTTTGATAGTGAATGACACTTTAATGGGAAATATAGGATATTGAGGAACCTCATCATGACATAGCATATTCATCTATAATCTATAATAATAATAATAATATTTATTTACTCAATGTACAAAGATAACAAACAATATGAGTAAATAAATAATATAAAATCAAAACAGGCCCAATAGAAGGCATCGCCTGTACATGGACCAATAATTTAAGTTGAAACTGTAGAATGCAAATGACAAAAAAGGACAAAAATTAGCTACAGTAGATTATGTATTTAGTTGATGTTCGTATTTATGAGTTTATGAATTTCAGTCCTAGATATAGAATGTAGCCACTTTTTTCAATTTCTTTTGAAACAATTTCCGAAACGTAAATCTTTTAAGTCTTTAGGTATAATTTCATAAAATTTAGGCGCTAAATAGAGATATGATCGCTGCATTATAGATTTATGCGGTTGAGGAACTACTGTGCCACGAATTTTGTACCTGGTATAATGATTATGTTTAATTTTTTGGTCGGTGTTTACAAATTTATGGTAGTGAGTGATACTGTGTAAGAAATAAAGCTGTCTTATATCATACATTCGAACATCTGTGTATAATTTTTCAGTGGGATAAAGTTTCGGTTTTTTAAATATCATTTTTAGAATACTTTTTTGAAAAACATCTAAATTATAGATATGTGAGGAACATGCAGCTCCCCATGCTAATATACATATACCATATGTGAGATGAGGCTCAATCAGTGCATGGTATAATGTTCGAAGATATTTTTCTGTCAATATATTCCCAAGGTATTTAATTTTGTAGGATACAAATCTAACTTTCTTTAAAATATAATTGACATGGATGTCCCATCGTAAGTGAGGATCCAAGACCACTCCAAGGTATTTTATGTTGGGCACTCTATTAATTTGCATTTTTTGATCATTAATGTTGAAGGAGAAATTTGTGTAATTTGGCAAATGTCTAGCATAAGATCCAAATGGTAAAAAATGTGTTTTAGAGTAGTTAATGCTTAATTTTCTACTGTTAAACCACCGAATAATTTTGATAAAATCATTTTCAATTACATTTTTCAGATCAGACCAGTCAGTGCCTTCATATAATATTGCAGTATCATCTGCAAAACTAGTTATTTTGCCAACACAATTAATTTGGAAAATATCATTTAAATATATATTGAATAACAGCGGACCTAAGACAGTTCCTTGTAGGACACCACACTTAATATAAATTTCTTTACTAAATGATCCTGATATCTGCACAGATTGTGGGCGATTTGACAAATAATTTTCGATCAGTGAGTACGCGTTTCCTCTGAAACCAATTCTCTCCAATGCTTCTAATAATAATTTGTGATTAACTGTATCGAAAGCTTTCTTTAAATCAACAAAAATGCAGATTGAAGGGATTCTGTTATCTATATTTTGATGTATTTGATTTACAATTTTAGTTATTGCGTCCGATGTAGCCTTCCCTTCTGTAAATCCATATTGATTTTCATTTAAAATTTTGAATTTTGTGAGGTATCGAATCATTCTAGTAGATAAAACTTTTTCAAAAACCTTTGCTACACTGGATATTATTGATATTGGTCTATAGTTGTTAACATCTGTTTTTGTTCCTGATTTATGTATCGGTATTATATTACCTTTTTTTAAAATTGAGGGATATATGCCAGATTCAAAGCATTTGTTGATTAGGTAAGTGAGTGGTTCTGTTATGTCCTCGGCTATAATTTTCAAATGCTCGCTTTTAATACCATCGAACCCAGGACTTTTCCGATTTTTTAAGGACATAACAGTGGTGTATACTTCACATTGTTCCACTTTATCCAAAATAAATGAGTTCAAAGTTCTTTTTGGAGGCTGAGTATTTTGTACATTTGCTTGTATATTACTTGCTAAATTTTCGCCTATGTCAGTAAAGAATTGTACAAATCCATCGCATATCTGTTGAGTATTTTTTAATACTGTTCCCGATGTTGTATTTAACTCAGTGACACACTCTTTAAATTTTGTTTTCCCAGTAATCTCATCAATAGTTGTCCAAAGCCGCTTAGGATCATTTAAGTTGTTATTCAATTTATTTAGGTAATGTTTTCGTGTGGTTTGCCTTGCAAGCTCTATAAATTTATTTTTATATTGGTTGTAACAGTCGGTATTCTCTGTTGTTGGCGTTAGTTTCATTATATTATATAGTCTTTCTTTTTCTATTGCCGATGTTATTAATCCTTTGGTAATCCAGGCATTTCTGCTTTTCTCTTTGTGACTAATTATTACTTTATTGGTACTAATATCTATTAGTTTTTTATTTTCTCTATGAACAGTCCCGTTGCTTTGTCTATATTATTTATAGAGTATAATTGTTCCCAAGATTCTTGTTTGACATTTGATATTAGTTTTGAATTGACGACAAAAAATTTGTAATTTTCCTGGTTGTTATTAACGGTAGGGATGTTAGAATGTTTTTCATTTGAAGATATCAGTAAAATAGTGGAGAAGTGGTCAGTAATATCGCTTTCTAGGATTATTGGTATACAAGTAATTTTGTTGGATAGGTCTTTCACAAAGCAGTGATCTATACATGTGCCACTGATGGACCTTGTAGGTAGGTTTATATAGGACAGAAATCCGTTACTTGATAGGATATTCAAGTATTCATTAGTGATGGGATCATTATCCAAAATATTTATATTGACATCTCCCAAGAAAATATGTTGCTTTAAATGAACTTTATCTTGATTTTGAAAAAAAAATTCGATATTCTTCAAAAACTCGTGGGGTTCTGAACATGGCGGACGATAAATTGCAGATACCTCAATTTTGTTATGGTTAATTTGGATCATTATGTTTAAAATTTTGATTCCATCGGTGAAAGTGAATGTATCATGATTATATTGTAGCTCATTTCTTACAAAAACTATCACCCCATCGTTTTGGTTATAAGTGCCAAAGTTATACAGCGTGTCATATCCCTGCTGATTGAAGCAAGAAATATCAACCACTTGCCACGTTTCAGTTAAAACTATTAGATCAAAATTGTACCACATTTGGTCGAGTAGTATTTTTAAGTAATCAATGTTGTGTTTTATACTCCTTATGTTCATATTAAAAATTCGAAATTTTGCATCAGAATTTTGTGTACATAAATTAAGTTCATCGACGTTTTGTGCTATATTTGTTGCAATATTTGGAATCTGGAAATCATTAATGTATTTATTTACTGACATTTTTAGGTCCTCTTTAGAGATAGGAGTATCAAAAGATGAACTTGAATTTTAAAAAAGTATCCTTAAGTTTTGTTGTTCCTGATAATATTTGTACAAATAAACAACAACTTGATAGGAAAAATGTACATCTCATCCATTCCATAGAGCCGACCTGACCAATTAGTCTACAGCACCAACTGCCAACGAACTTTCAGGATCGACTATCTCTTAGAGGCAAATTCAATCCTACTCACGCAACTATTACTTTTTTCTATCAAGCTCCTTGATGCTTGATCTGGTGGCATTTTCGTGTAACAATCCAAATTAGTAAGATATAATAGATCCATTCGCGTTTTAATTGCACCACGCCATCTCATGGGCACACACCACGGTACCACCGTAAGAGGACAATAACACACGATTTTTTATTGTGCAACTAGAAAGCGATTAGAGATCCTTATCAATCCGGTTTCACTTGCATGCCGCCAGATGCAAAGGGACAGTGGCGTTGGTGGGATTGAATTTGCCACTAATAGTCGATCCTGAAAGTTGGATGGTAACTGGTGCTGAAGAGGAATTGGTTAGGGTTTGGATCCCACCGGCGCCCATCTTCCTTATCTGTCAAATAGATGGCAATGGTAGCAAAGCTTTAGCTATACAAAAGAAAAACTGAAGACAGATAGAGTTGGAGAGATTCTTCTTCCTTGAACCATATAAAGGCCTCTGTTAAGAAATTGGAAAGGCATATATAGATCTATTGAAGACAGACATCTGTGTTATGTTATAACACACTATTCCCAGTGCCTCAATACGTGCGGAGAAGAATCTTTGTGTCTAAACGTTGAAAATATTAGAACAATTAAAGAAGTTTGCGAAGTTGAGTTCCTGCCTGAAGATATATTAATGCACCTGCGAAATCTGAAGACCTCTTCCTCCCCTGGTAAAGATGGGATGACGGCTGTTGTACTTAAAAACTGCTCTTCAGCTCTGGCCCTACCATTAAGCTTGATATTCACATCGTCTTTTAGATTTCATACCCTACCCTCATGCTGGCTTAGTGCTTCTGTTACCCCTGTATTTAAAAAGGGCGATAAATCCTCCGCTAAAAATTATCGACCAATAAGTCTCGTTCCTATCGCCGCCAAAATAGCTGAAAGAATCATATTAGATAAGCTCCTGTCATTTGCTTTCGAAAATGACCTTATCCCTAAGAATCAGCATGGATTTCTCCCTGGTCGATCAATAATGACCAACCTTCTCCACTCTCTCAACGATTGGACTCAGTATCTGGACACAAAGACTCCTGTTGATATAATCTACTTAGATTTTTCTAGGGCTTTCGATCGCGTACCACATAGAAGGCTTCTGTTTAAGTTGGAATGTATGGGAATAAGAGGCGAGTTGTTACTGTGGATTAAGGCTTTTCTCACCGGGAGGACTTTCTCTGTGCGCGTCAGTGATAGCCAGTCTCACCTTCATCATGTAGCAAGTGGAGTTCCTCAAGGCTCTGTCTTGGGGCCAGTGCTGTTCCTTCTGTATACAAGTGACCTGCCCGCATTGATTTCCTCCACATGTTCAGCTTATGCCGACGACACCAAGATTTACAATACTGTCGTAAATTCTGCTATGCTTCAACGAGATCATGATATTGTTTGTCAATGGTCAGTCAGTTGGCTTTTACCCTTATATCTAACTAAGTGTTGTGTCCTTCACCTCGGGAAGACAAATCCGCGATTTACATACAAAATCTCTGACCACAGACCACAACATCGAAGCAGTTTCCAGCCACACTGATCTGGGCGTTGTAGTCAACGATCGTCTTTCCTGGTCAGAGCATATTCACCACGTTACATCAAAAGCCAAGAAACTTCTATACATGCTGGAGAGGTCTTTCAAAGGATCCGATGTCAACACTTGCGCCTACATTTACAAGGCATTCGTGAGGCCAATTCTTGAATTCGCTGGCCCGGTATGGGACACTGTGCTTCTGCGCGATAGAAATCTCGTCGAATCAGTACAGCGTCGGGCTACTCGTATCCCTTTTGGAGCACGAAGACCTAGCTATGAAGATCGCCTTGAATTATTCAACCTGACCTCATTCTCTGAGCGAAGACTTCGTGGCGATCTTATAATTACGTTCAGGATACTTCATGGTTTGATGGGCACCAACCTCATGCATCTATACCGTCTGTCGCGCAGCAATCTACGCGGACACAGCTTCAAACTGCATAAGGAGCCATTTAAAACAACAGTCCGACAGTGGTTTCTTCCCAACCGCATATTCAACACCTGGAATAGTTTACCTGAAAGTGTGGTTGGTGCTACTTCAGTTAATAGCTTCAAAGTGCAGTATGATAGCTGGAGGAGTGTACAAACTTTATAGCTATGAACTGTCTTTTTTTATTTTTTTCTATTTGATGTATTTGTGTTACGTGTCCGTACACTATATTTACTGCATGAGCTTATAGTACTGTGTACTCTGCTCATCTCAATTATCATAATAATAATAATAATAAAAAGAACTGAGGCACAAGATGCGTTGAAATTACGTGAATTGTTTAGTGCTCCAAGCAGGAGAGCTAAGTGCATTTCCCTAGAACGCCGACAAACCTGAATTGGATTTGGATTAACCGATTTACCTAAGAAAAGTAGTGCAGATATTTTATGTATTGTCGTTTTGATTCAAAAACAGAAACCACTTTGTTGAAAACTATAGTTCAATCAAAGTGTTATACCTTGAATTTAAAAGTTATGAAGTCATGAAGTTTGTCATCCAACCTGTCAAAAATTACAAACAAGTTCTAATTGCGTGAAGAAATCCATGAAGTTCGTAGATTGACTATCCTAATCAACGCCAATTCATTCACGTTATAACCCTGATATTAACCTCGCTATTTGACAACGCTGGATCGGTGGTTATTTTCAAACGTCAAAGAAAGCAAAAAAGCCGAACGAAGTACAGAAATGGGAATTTCTTTTATTCTCTCTTCTGCTTGGTTGACCGTAACAGACGTCGAAACAAGGATCGTAGACAGTCATCTCAACCATTCGGTTTGTCTTATTATAGATTGAGCATCGTGAATGGAACAGATTTTTCTTTAAATCGTTGTTCTCATTGCACATATGTTCTTCTCTTCATTCCTACTTCCACAAGCCTTTGTTTTACGGAAAATCTTTGGGCACGTTAGTATCAACTTATGAGTATCCCTACTAATATTATACAGGGCGAACAATGACATTCACCGTCTGCTAAAAGACCGCAGATGACATACCATCTCCTATGAGTCAAAATCTTTAAGATCTGTCAGAGATGGTTGAAGTTTTTTAACTGACGTGACAATGATTTTGAAGTGTCAACAGCGCTTTCACTTTCTTCTCCAGATGCTTTAAGTGACTGGATTAGAGACTTTGACCTTTCTAAAGAGCGATCTGAGCTACTCGCATCTAGACTCAAAGAAATAAATTTGTTATCTCAAGATACAAGTAACATTTTATCGTGATCGCGAAATCTCGAAAACTACAACTAGGATTAAAAAAGTATCAAGTTTTTATCAGGGTACCGAATGTACTTGAAATTAGTTTCACTTTTAGCGGCACCAAAATCATTGTAGACCTGTTGAATAATTGGGCTGGCATGCTGATTGGACCCTACTTCTTATCAAACACAAATAATAAAAATGTAACACCAACCAATTTCGCATTTTGCAATTGCAACAAAAATTTTCAAAAGATTAGTGATCACAAAAATCGTATTAGTTGTGGTTCTTGAAGGTCATATCCTCTGTTGTTCGGATTTTTCATACTCTGTTCATAATCTTCATTTTGCCGTTACAGGGTCAATAAACAAAATCTCAAGCACAAAGCACTTTGACGCTGGCTGATTTAAAATGGAATTTCATTAAAATTTCTTCTGCCACTGGCTCACCCGTTACAAAAACTTGTTTCTGTTGAATTGTGGCACCACAGTTTTCTCTACAAAATTTAGGTTTTTGGATTTCATTCTCTCCTCAGTAGATCTTCAAAGTCATCAACTTCTTGGTATATCGCTCAGTTTTTTTAGACCGAAGCAGCCGCGCAGGTGAACGCTACATGCCAGAGTACCGCGGCTGCTTTGAGGAGCTTAAAGAAACATTGTAAAAGTGTGTTTTTTAGTTTTTAAACTATTATTTATATTGTTTTATTCTTTGATACCAACTATTTTACAACTTTTAGTATAGTTTGCTATTTTCTGAGTCAACCTACATGAAGTCATTATTCAACTGGATAAAACTACTAAATAATACACTGTCTGGCTACTGTTCTTAACAATACTGGCCAACGAACCATAAATTCTCAATCTGACTCTCACTTTATCACTCTTTTCTTCCGCTGTCTGATTTTCCGGCCTTTGTCCTGATAAAACCACCCCCAAATTACGGGATAAAAAAGTTCGTTCTTGGCGTAAAACCCGTCCTCCTGTTGTGTTTTTGTCTAAAGCTAGCAGAGCGTGAATAGCAGATGTTGCCTCGGTTTTCGACAATAGAAAAACACCAGGCTAATGCGTTTGGAACAGACTCCCGGCTAGGGGTATTTCTCCGCGAACGTTCTCGACTTTTTATAAATATTTACCTTGCCGTCAAATCGCCTTGGGTAAATACGAGACGTTCTATATAGTGTTGTTCCAACGTCAAGGTGCTGGCGTGTAGGATAACATGCTATGATATTAGATCTCGGCTGGCAACATATACTAAGTGATATATAAATCCGAACACCCAGTTTAAATGGTTTTATTTTAATAAAAGTTGGTGAATGTATTTATCTTACTGTAAATAACAAGTGAAAAAATTTTCAGCCTTATCAGTTGGACATTCCGGTTTTTATACTGTTTTTTTTTTAATTCACTAACGCTCTAAAAATGAATATTTCAGCCGCAGTAAAGAATCAACGTTGGCGGATTTTGGTTCTTGACATCCTTTACGATCGGTTACGATGCCTAGAGTACGGAGACCTGTACGATTTCGTCAACTTAGTGAGTTTGATAGGGGCCGTATAGTGGGACTTCGGGAAGCTGGACTTTCTTTTCGGGCAATTGCAGTTAGAGTGCAAAGAAGTCTAGACACTGTGGTTAGGTGTTGTCAGGCATGGCTTCGAGAAGGCCGTGGGCAAAGAGCAAGGGGCACTGGACGCCGCCGTAGAACAACAGACCGTGAAGATCGCCGCCTAAGATTATTGGCCTTAAGGGACCGTTTCTCCACTACCAGGTCCATTGCAAATGAATGGTTTGCAGAACACGGAAGACCTATTGGCATGCGAAGTGTTTACCGACGAATGAGAAGTTTTGGCTTGTTTTCATACCGGCCACACTGGGTCCTCCCTTTAACTCGAGAACACCGACGTAATCGCCTTGAGTGGTGCAGACAACGGTCACTCTGGGATCAGGAATGGAACAGTATTGACTTTAGTGACGAGTTTCGATTTTGTTTAGGCATGCACGATGGTCGTGCCAGGGTTAGAAGGCGACGTGGTGAAAGAAGGAATCCACAGTTTTTTGTTGAATGACGTGTTCATCACACTGTTGGAGTTATGGTTTGGGGTGCTATAGCTTATGGTTCCAGGTCACCTTTAATCTTCATCAGAGGTAACATGAACGCGCAGCGTTATATCCACGAAGTTCTAGAACCCCATCTTTTACCCTATCTTGACACCCTGGCAGATCCAACTTTCCAACAAGATAATGCCCGACCACATGTTGCAAGAGTCACAATAGACTTCTTTAAACATAATGATGTCACATTGTTACCATGGCCACCAAGATCTCCCGACTTATCTCCAATTGAGCACGTGTGGGATATGATGGGTAGGAGATTGCTCAATTTGCAACGTCCTCCTCAGACTCTAGAAGCACTTCAAGAGGAGTTGGTGGTTGCCTGGAATGAGATACCACAGGAGGACATTGACCACCTGATCAGAAGCATGCCTAGGCGCGTTGGAGAATGCGTAGCACATCAGGGTGCATCCACACATTATTAAAGGTCAAAGGGCTTTAAAGCAGTGCAATCATTTTGAAATTTTATCATTTACTTATTATGTTTCATTAAGTACTTATACAAAATTTTATTAAAATAAAACCATTTAAACTGGGTGTTCGGATTTATATGTCACTTAGTATATGTACCATAAATTTGACAGATGATTATTTGAGTAATTTTAAGACAAAAAGTTCACATAAATATAGGTCCGCAAAATATTCGTTCTCAAGATACAGGATGTTAAAGTTAAGAAAAGTTGCTTTTCGTAAATATCTTAAATATCATTTACCTAATTTCCAGGGGCGTCTCAAGTGGGCTCTGAACGAATATTTGCGACAAAAAAATGTACGCCACTGCCTTTTATGCAATTTTTATTATGTTCTCTGGATTGAGCAAATGGAAATACAACTGTATTTTTTTAGCATCTTGCTAAGTTTTCGGGAAACAAGAGTCCACTTAATTGCATATCCACCACACAAGGAATATGTGGAAAAGTTTCTTCTCGAAATTCTTATTTTTAATATTCTTTTATTACTAATTATGTAACAACAAATACTGAATAGCATTAACAGAATTAGTCATAAAAAATTTTAAAAAAATAATAATTGAAAAGAAGCTTTTTCCCATATTCCTTGTGTGGTCCAGGGATTAGTTTCCTTAATTGTCAAAAAATCAATTACGGAGATCTACAGGGTGTTCGAAGAATTTTAGAGGGTTATTCCTTGTTAAAAAATATGAAAAAAGTTTCCATAAACATGGGTTCGGAAATGCAGAGTTTACAAAATACAGTGTGATAAATTTTGAAACCAAAAAATCCTTTTTTATGAATATCTTAAAAAATATTTACTCGACTCTGTTGAAATTTGACAATACTATTTGTTGTATTAAGAGGCTAATTAATCCCTAAATAGACTAAGGCCCAATTTCACCAACAACAGTCCGTTATTCTCCACCTATAGGGTAACAGACCGTCAGATACAGCGAATGAGCTTCAAGTTCCAATCAACAAATTTTAGCAACCAATAGCTATGAAATGTTGAAAAAAAAAATACTGTCAAAGTATGAGATGACAACTTGTCATTGAAACATCACCAGCTTATTGAATATTAAGAAATTACATATAATTCAGTCAAAATCTTAAGAAATGTTTGATTTTTGAATTAAATTCATGTTTTAATTTCTATTGTTGATTTTTTATTCATGTTTATATTATTTTCTTCAATTGATATGTAATACTGGGTGTTTTTTCTTATAAACCTCTTGCAGAGAGCCATTAAGCACCTACTTGATGACAGGCTCTACAAAAAGATATCGCTCGTTTCCAAACATTCATTCATTTACTTGCCGTTCATCTGAACCATTATGGCACCTTAGATTGATATTCCCACAAAACCATTCAGGTTTTTTGATATCCATACATCCATAAAGTTGAATATTTTTCGTTGTTCAGGAACTGAACAAACATCCACACTATATTCACATCTTGACAGTAGGGATGTTCGATACGATCCTATATTTAGAAGTATCAATACATTTCACGAGTATGGTCATCTTTCGATCCGGACTGTGTCAGAAAGAGTGACTGCCATTTGGCTGCAACATTACCCTGCAAAATCAGATATATCTTTCATCATTTTCAAAAAAATTGTACAAAATCTTCAAATTTGTGAAGTTAGCGAGTTTCACTTCATACGTTGTTACCAGACATGCCCAAATCATCAGTTCCTGCCGTGATATTCATCCCGACCACTGCGTCCCCACGGCTAGGCGACCTGTATGTTAAATTTGTATCGATAGGGCAGCGGGTTATGCTATAAATCAAATGTCACAGTGTCTGTGCACTGATTGCAACGGTTAGATGATACCAAAAATATTTTCATAAATAGGAGATCTTTTCCATTCCGGATCGAACAATCTACCAAAGATGCTTATAATCATGATACCTAGTAAATTTTCACGAAAAAAATTCAAAACCAGCAAATGTAAAAGATTAATTTCGCACCCTCCACCACGGGACGTGATCGTCGTTAGACTTGGCAACCCTGCGAGTGTCAGATAGAGAAATAGATATCCCCCCAGTCAAAAAAGAAAAATAGACAAACAATAAACATTACTAGTTTTTTTGATTTTTGGACTTAAAAGCCATTATCTGTGAAACATTTTTAATAATTTTTTGTCTATGTCCATAGTAATTGCATTATGCATCAGGGAGATGTAGGGATTGACACGACTTACACATATTATCTGTGTTTTAGGATGGAGAGGACATAATGTTTTTATTGCTTTGAAGAAATTCATTAACCCATAAATTAATAAATGATTACTATTATGACGTAAAGGAAGATGAGGAATTGGATGGAATGTATTTTATATTCTATTTTCTTGCAAAATATAGACAAATCCACACTATTCAACAGGTATGTAATGATAACTTTCAGTATATTGAAGTTGATAAATTCGGGAGTGCCATGCATTAACAAACGTCCAAATCTGCTGCCAAATTTAACAGCTAGAAAATCCACCTATTATTTGCCGCATTCCCATTCGCTGACGGGGATAACGGATTGTTAAACGTAAACCTATAACATATATCAAAATACATGAAAGTGGTCCTGCTTTTTCTGTACAAAAGCATCATGTTGGAATCAAAAAGTGGTCTTGTTTATAATACAGTCGAATTTTCACGATTTTATTCAATATTTCAATAGAAATCACTAATATTCAGAGACCTTTGACAGCTTCCGTCAAATTGCATTTCGATAAGGTATTTTCCCATTGGTCCATAATATTAATGTTGGTGAAATCGGCCCTAAGACTATTAGGTCCAGTGACGTCCCGGGGGCACCTTAGCGAAGATTATTATCAAAAAAATGTACGTCACAGCCTTTTTTGTAACTTTTATGGTTTGATTAAGTATCTAAAAATACGACTTTTTTGCCTCTCGCCTGCTTTTCGAGAAAAAAATAAAAAGCGTCTTATTTCATGTCATTGGACAAAATTGGTGTATAAATTTTTGCTGAAAAAATCACAAGCCCATTGGAAAATAAAAAAAATTCTAGGTAAGAGTGCAGTTAAACTTTTCTATGACATAAAGTACTCGACAACATTTTTTTCAAATGTATCACCCTGTATCATGAAAACTGCATTCCCGGACCCATGTTTATAGAAACTTTTTTTCATATTTTTTAACAAGGAATCACCCTCGAAAATATCTCTGTCTCTTTTTCGCACACCCTGTATAGCTACACCAGCGTTTCTTTGATGGAAAAGTGTGTTTTTACTGAAATGTGGCTTAGCTACCGTATTGCCCGAAGCCCTTCTTCAATTATCTTTTCTACCATTGCGCTGCGAACCCTAGGCAGAAGACGAATTAATTGTCATGTCTGAGGACCCAGACTAATCTAATTAGAAAAATAAAAATAATATGATTAACCACATGAAGGTTGGTAGCATCTGTTCGGCATGCCGGGCGCGCAGACCGTTTACGCTGTCGTCGGCAGAGAGAGTCGGGTCGAGATTCAAGATTAGGTAATCAGGGCCTATTATCCGTTTAAATCTTATCTTATCGGCCAGTTAAGCCAAGTAGCCTGAATTGAAGAAACAAATAAGCAGACGCGCACCCGCTGAAGAGAGCTCAAAGCTTCTTGACTAGATACAGAGACGGTCTATAGGGGACAAATCGGGGACACTTGATGGATTAATGT
The DNA here is from genome assembly GCA_963669975.1 of Acanthoscelides obtectus. NCBI lineage: Eukaryota > Metazoa > Arthropoda > Insecta > Coleoptera > Chrysomelidae > Acanthoscelides > Acanthoscelides obtectus. Next base: position 115,917,515 of record CAVLJG010000001.1, on the reverse strand, counting down.
ATGTACATTCTTAGAAAGAACAGGCAGATTATTCGGATGCCTGAAACAGATTCTATACTAACTTAAGTCACATTCAAAAATGCAAAACAACGTATTATGGAAGTCGCAAAAACATAAAAAATGCGTGTGGCAAAGATATTAAGAACATAACAAGAACACTGTCGCTTGGTATACCCCAATTTTATCTGCCACTTTCAGAGCTATTTTCGGGTTAGTTGATGTTTCGTCTTCCTTCCGCTCTATCTTGAATGTATTCAATATGACGTCTTTCATGTCTACGCTAAGATGTCTTTTTTTATCGCTTTCTAGGAGGGCTAAGGGAGTAGCCTACAGCCTCGTCAGCAGTATCTGTACTGGACCTGTTCAGAATTGGTTCAAAACAAATAATAACGAGGAATAACAATAACAAACAGAAACTTAACAAATTACTCAAATACACTTAAGAACAACAACAGCAACAACCAAGCAAGGTGAATACGAAAACACGAGCACGCAGTGATACACGCGACGGTCGGTATCCTGAATGCAACTCTGCCTGCCCTGCCCCTGCCCCGCGCATTATTCCGCCAGGCGACCGCTTGAAATTTAATGGCGAATTGACCAATAAGAGGCGTTTTTCCCATCTGTTACCGAGAGATCACGCGCTAACTGTTATTATTTACATCTCATCTTGAATTTGGATTCAGTTTAGTCAACTACATTTGCCATACCAAAGCTAATTTTCGAAAGCGTTAAAAAAAATTAAAGATTAATACCCACTATTCGGAATTTCAAGTACAGCCCTGTCACATGTTTTGTTTGTAAACGCTGCTTGAAGTTATCGCTGTTTGACAGTTTGTTTACCTCTAAATTTGCGACATTTGGGGCTGTCTAGATCTTCGTCGGTGTTCAGCCAGACAGATTTTGCACAATATGAATAAACACATGCAGTTCTGATGGAAAGAAACATCGAGGACGACGGCGATGTTCTGAGTTCACCTCTAAGTTGGAACTCTCAAAAAATAAAAAATAATCTTTCTCTTGAGTAAATCAGGTGTGGGATCACTTTGATGTTTCTTTAATAAAAGCATGACTATTTTAAGGTTGTTAGGTACTATTTCCATTCAGGAAGTCGCCAGTCTTAGTCGCACATAATTCTAAAAATTGCTCCGAATAACAGCCAACTAGTAACAATTTATAGCGAAGATAAATTAAGAAATCCCATCTAAATATTGTGGGAGTGAATTTAATATGGAACATAACAGCTACGAATGATTCTTAATGAGAGCATAAATCTGGTTTTCGTTTAGCCTGTCATAAATACAAGAATCTTTTAGAACTGTGACGACAAAAAGGCCGCCGTAAGTATGGGAAGTTTATTTTTGGAGCGCACAAAACTAATGTTCGTTTTTGTCGGGTTCAGAGTAAATATTTAGATTGTTAGTTTTTTGGCGGGTGATATTAAAAAATTAACGACATGAGGGCGTAGCGTTGATTGGTTTATGAGGTACGATTTACGTACAGCCTACACTTCTCACCTTTGCACTCATTAAGCTTTACGTAATACCAAATCTTTTTTATTAATCTGATATTTCTTGCTTCAATCAGCAGCGATATGACACGCTGTATAACTTTGGCACTTATAACCAAAACGATGGGGTGATAGTTTTTGTAAGAAATGAACTGCAATATAATCATGATACATTCACTTTCACCGATGGAATCAAAATTTTAAACATAATGATCCAAATTAACCATAACAAAATTGAGGTATCTGCAATTTATCGTCCGCCATGTTCAGAACCCCACGAGTTTTTAAAGAATATCGAATTTTTTTTTTTCAAAATCAAAATAAAGTTCATTTAAAGCAACATATTTTCTTGGGAGATGTCAATATAAATATTTTGGACAATGATCCCATCACAAATGAATACTTGAATATCCTATCAAGTAACGGATTTCTGTCCTATATAAACCTACCTACAAGGTCCATCAATGGCACATGTATAGATCACTGCTTTGTGAAAGACCTATCCAACAAAATTACTTGTATACCAATAATCCTAGAAAGCGATATTACTGACCACTTCTCCACTATTTTACTGATATCTTCAAATGAAAAACATTCTAACATCCCTACCGTTAGTAACAACCAGGAAAATTACAAATTTTTTGTCGACAATTCAAAACTAATATCAAATGTCAAACAAGAATCCTGGGAACAATTATACTCTATAAATAATATAGATAAAGCAATGGGACTGTTCATAGAGAAAATAAAAAAACTAATAGATATTAGTACCAATAAAGTAATAATTAGTCACAAAGAGAAAAGCAGAAATGCCTGGATTACAAAAGGATTAATAACATCGGCAATAGAAAAAGAAAGACTATATAATGTAAAGAAACTAACGCCAACTACAGAGAATACCGACTGCTACAACCAATATAAAAATAAATTTATAGAGCTTGTAAGGCAAACCAAACGAAAACATTACCTAAATAAATTGAATAATAACTTAAATGATCCTAAGCGGCTTTGGACAACTATGGATGAGATTACTGGGAAAACAAAAGTTAAAGAGTGTGTCACTGAGTTAAATTCAACATCGGGAACAGTATTAAAAAATACTCAACAGATATGCGATGAATTTGTACAATTCTTTACTGACATAGGCGAAAATTTAGCAAGTAATATACAAGCAAATGTACATTACAAACTATTCAGCCTCCAAAAAGAACTTTGAACTCATTTATTTTGGATAATGTCGAGCAATGTGAAGTATACACCACTGTTATGTCCTTAAAAAATCGGAAAAGTCCTGGGTTCGATGGTATTAAAAGAGAGCATTTGAAAATTATAGCCGAGGACATAACAGAACCACTCACTTACCTAATCAACAAATGCTTTGAATCTGGCATATATCCCTCAATTTTAAAAAAAGGTAATATAATACCGATACATAAATCAGGAACAAAAGCAGATGTTAACAACTATAGACCAATATCAATAATATCCAGTGTAGCAAAGGTTTTTGAAAAAGTTTTATCTACTAGAATGATTCGATACCTCACAAAATTCAAAATTTTAAGTGAAAATCAATATGGATTTACAGAAGGGAAGGCTACATCGGACGCAATAACTAAAATTGTAAATCAAATATATCAAAATATTGATAACAGAATCCCTTCAATCTGCATTTTTGTTGATTTAAAGAAAGCTTTCGACACAGTTAATCACAAATTATTATTAGAAGCATTGGAGAGAATTGGTTTCAGAGGAAACGCGTACTCACTGATCGAAAGTTATTTGTCAAATCGCCCACAATCTGTGCAGATATCAGGATCATTTAGTAAAGAAATGTATATTAAGTGTGGTGTCCCACAAGGAACTGTCTTAGGTCCGCTGTTATTCAATATATATTTAAATGATATTTTCCAAATTAATTGTGTTGGCAAAATAACTAGTTTTGCAGATGATACTGCAATATTATATGAAGGCACTGACTGGTCTGATCTGAAAAATGTAATTGAAAATGATTTTATCAAAATTATTCAGTGGTTTAACAGTAGAAAATTAAGCATTAACTACTCTAAAACACATTTTTTACCATTTGGATCTTATGCTAGACATCTGCCAAATTACACAAATTTCTCCTTCAATATTAATGATCAAAAAATGCAAATTAATAGAGTGCCCAACATAAAATACCTTGGAGTGGTCTTGGATCCTCACTTACGATGGGACATCCATGTCAATTATATTTTAAAGAAAGTTAGATTTGTATCCTACAAAATTAAATACCTTGGGAATATATTGACAGAAAAATATCGAACATTATACCATGCACTGATTGAGCCTCATCTCACATATGGTATATTAGCATGGGGAGCTGCATGTTCCTCACATATCTATAATTTATATGTTTTTCAAAAAAGTATTCTAAAAATGATATTTAAAAAACCGAAACTTTATCCCACTGAAAAATTATAAGCAGATGTTCGAATGTATGATATAAGACAGCTTTATTTCTTACACAGTATCACTCACTACCATAAATTTGTAAACACCGACCAAAAAATTAAACATAATCATTATACCAGGTACAAAATTCGTGGCACAGTAGTTCCTCAACCGCATAAATCTATAATGCAGCGATCATATCTCTATTTAGCGCCTAAATTTTATGAAATTGTACCTAAAGACTTAAAAGATTTACGTTTCGGAAATTGTTTCAAAAGAAATTTAAAAAAGTGGCTACATTCTATATCTAGGACTGAAATTCATAAACTCATAAATACGAACATCAACTAAATACATAATCTACTGTAGCTAATTTTTGTCCTTTTTTGTCATTTACATTCTACAGTTTCAACTTAAATTTATTGGTCCATGTACAGGCAATGTCTTCTATTGGGCCTGTTTTGATTTTATATTTATTTACTCATATTTTTTGTTATCTTTGTACATTGAGTGAATAAATATTATTATTATTATTATTATAATTGCTTGTAATACTTATTTTCCGCGTTACAACTATTCGCAGATAGATGAAATAACGCATAAACAACTATTTTGCAACGTATTCTTCCCCTTAACAAAGTTGCATTTTTAGTAACTGAAATAGATCGTTTTGCATCAATTGGGGAACTCATTTAAATCCACCGTATGTTTTGTCGAACTAATTTGGTTTTATTTCCTACGCCGCCTATTAGGAAGTATTGTAATTGCGAAATAAATTTAAAAATCGTGCAAGGGCGTACCCAGCTCAAATCAGAAGGAGAGGCAGCTTCAAAAAGTTCCACAAATCATATCTACTTTACTATGTTTGATATTTTTTCTGTTTGGATTTTAATGGCTTATCCATTGGTATAGAGTCTTTCACGACGACTTGAGAATGCATATGGATATGGAAAAGTACTAGGATTACCTTTTTTGAAACCTTCATGCAAATATTGCCCGAGATGCTTTTTTAAGTAATAATACTTTGAAACAACACTTGAGATTATTTCGAAAATTTTATATACCCAGGTCTAAAATTCGCCATTTTTGAGTTAGATATATGATTTTTTCAAATTTTTTGGCGTAGATCTCTCTCAAAGTTCATACAAAGTCCTCATTTTTGCAGTCAAGTCACTAGGCCAGGAAAATACTCCAAACGCAAAAAAAATTCAAAAGAATGATTTTTTTTTATTCAGATAAATCTTTTTTGTGGCGTGTAGTTGCGATAGAAAAATCGCCAAAAAAAATCACTAGTCCGTCTATAAGTTGCAAAGTATCACTGGATTTTGAGGACATTTTGAAAGGTCTATCTTAATACTCGTAGTACCAGTATTATGACTAGAAAATATACAGGGTTATCCAAATTAAGTGTCCACCATTAGTAACTTTGTTATTAGTGAAAATACAAAGTTGTTTGAATTAGCAAACTAGTAGCATTTTTAACGCTGGTAAAAATGAGAAATAGAAAAAAACAATTGAGAGTCGTTATCTTGATTTTTTTCAGTAAAATAACATTTTTTAAATGGAAACCCCTGTATATTATATTTTTTTCTGTTAAAGCATCAAATTTTAAACAAAAAAGTTCATAATGACTTTTCCGCTAAAGTCAAAAATAAAGTCAAAATAACGATAAATATTTTTAATTATTTGCAGTATTATAATATTAAGACGGCTATGAAAACAACATGGCGTTCGCGATTTGACAGCATTAAGATAAGCGACAAATTGTTAAACTGGACATACTCGCAACTAGAAGGCTTTGGAAAACAATGATAAAATCAAATAATGTCAAACATTAGTGTAAATACTTGTTTATAAGCTTTATTGTGTCATTAATTTAAAGAAAAATGTTCTCCCATGAAGAAAAGTGTGATATGTTAGAATGCTATTTAGTGTGCAGAAAATCCTCCTTGAGAGCAAGAGAATACTACAGTGAATTATATCCCGCTCGCATTCAACCGTATGAACGATATTTTCTGAGACTTTATCGAAAATTTAGGGGCAACGAAAATGTTTTTGCTAAAACAAGGGCAAAAAAAGAATTCATAATAAGCGAGGCCACGGAAATTGCAGTTATTGGATATTTTGAAGCTTATCGTGAGAATTCAATAGCAGATATTCTCAAGGACTCTAATTTCAGTTATGGTACTGTTCAAAGGATTTTAAAACAATACAAATTTATTCCGTATAAGTACCGACCAGTTCAAACGCTTTTGGCAGGGGATCCAGAGAGAAGACTTGTTTTTTGCCATTGGTATCTTAGCTTCTGTCGCCAAAATGTAAATAACTTTCGTTACCTTTTATGGACAGATGAATCAAATTTTTCAAATTCTGGAATGTTTAATAGAAAAAACCACCATTATTGGTCAAGAGAAAATCTTTTGTTAGTACATCCAAGAGGCCCACAAGTCCGTTTCAGTTTCAACGTTTGGTGCGGTATAATTGGTTCAAAAATTGTTGGCCCGTTCTTTTATGAGGGAACCCTAACTGGTGAAAGATATGTGGAATTTATGTCAGAAATTCTGACTAATTTCTTAGACGAATTGGATCTTATAAGTAGACATCATCTGCATTTTCAGCAAGATGGCGCACCTGCCCACAACTCCAGAGGTACTTATCATTTTCTAAGTACTACTTTTAATGATCAGTGGATAGGAACAAATGGCCCAATACAGTGGCCTCCCAGATCACCAGATCTAAACCCACTTGATTACTTCTTGTGGGGTTACTTAAAGAACCAAATTTACAAGCGAAGGTACGATAACCTTGACGCGTTAAAGACTGCAGTTAGGGAAAAGATAACCCAGATAGATGGTAGGACCATACTTAAGACAGTTCGAGCAGTTGAAAAACGTGCCCAAAAATGTATTGAAGAACAAGGTGGTGTTTTCGAGCATCTTCTTTAAAAAAAATTGTTATTGTATTTTGTAAGATTATAAGATGATGTTGAAAATAAAGTTTGTCGATACAATTTAATTGTTTCAGATTGGAGGCCATAACTTCAACAATTTGTAACCTAGAAGAAAAGTTATTGTAAGCTTTTTTGTTTAAAATTTGATGCTTTAACAGAAAAAAATATAATATACAGGGGTTTCCATTTAAAAAAATGTTATTTTACTGAAAAAAATCAAAATAACGACTCTCAATTGTTTTTTTTTATTTCTCATTTTTACCAGCGTTAAAAATGCTACTAGTTTGCTAATTCAAACAACTTTGTATTTTCACTAATAACAAAGTTACTAATGGTGGACACTTAATTTGGATAACCCTGTATAACCCCCCTAAACTTGACTTCATATTTTTTTCGTATCTGAGGATTTTGGATACAATCAAAAATTGCTTTGGAAAAGACGAGATTCAAAAAAAGTCCATCTTGGTTTTATGATATACAGGGCGGCGCATCGAAAACGAAACTGACGCATTTACTGGCAGCTCAGTTTTTTTTTAAACGCTCAAACCCGTCGATTTTGTTATCGAGGGGGACACACGTTTGGCAAAAAATCACGTTAGCACGTGTAGCCCCCTAAGCGGGGGTGATACCACCCCCAAAATCTTAAATGAAAAGGGGGGGTCGAGTGATACCTTATTTTAAAGGTCTTTCAAGTCCCTTTATAATGATATAAAATTAATGTACTTCAGTTCAGTAGTTTTGAAGATTTATTGATTTAAAGCTTAAATAAAACTAATACATCATCATTAGTGGAGATCAATACATTTGGCAGCAAAGTAATTTAAAAATGAAGAATGAACTGACCCGTTAGGCAAGTAAATGTTGAAAATGGCCACCATGACTCTCCATGCAGTAATAAAGATTTTGCTCAAAACGATTCCGCACATTTTGCAATATTTGAGGAGTAATTTGAAGGCACTCATTCACAATTCTTTGTCGCAGGTCTTCTAATGATGTTGGCTGAGTAGCATAGATTTTGCTTTTTAAATGACCCCACATAAAGAAATCCAAAGGTAATAAATCTGGCGATCTTGGGGGCCATTCAATGGCACCTTTTCTACCAATCCATCGATCTGGAAACGTCTGATCTAAATATTGCGTAATGCGTAATGTGGTGGGGCACCATCCTGTTGGATCATCAACCTATTCGCATTGTACCGCCGATCATTCTGATTTTCAATTATGGCTGTTAATGCAGGATCTATGGCGTCTTTCAGTAATTCCAAATACATTTCACCGGTCAAATTTCCAGGTAGGAAAAAAATAGTTTATTTGAAGGATTCAACGTTTGTGAAATCCTGAAGAACTCGTTTTTCAAATTCTAATCATCCAATCACAACAACAAGAGGTGTCCGATTCCAAAATATGTGAAGTGGAATCTGAGATGAAAAATCGGGAAACTGTTATTGCAATATGTTATCTAGGAACGCCACAATACTTATTTGATCAGGCTAACTAGCCAAAAGTGAACCCTGTTGTAGGAGAAATTGTAAAGAATGATCTTACAAACCTTTAGAGTATATACAAAGACTCCTCATCTTGAAGTAAAAAATGCAAGGCAACTTTTTTTCAAACTTCAAAGGTCTACAGAAGAACTCCAGCGGAAGAACAGACCTTCAAAATGAAAACTAATAGATAAAAAATCGGATATTTTTTGCCAAAAAGTGCTTAAGAGTAAATATGAAATAGTAGTCAAAAGTTAAAGCCTTTGTAGTGATTAACATAAAAGCAAATCCTCAAGGATGGTCAAGCTATCGTGCGACGTAACTTTTGCAACAAATTAAACATGCAGGTTGAGTTTTTTTTATGTAATTGGCCAATATTTCTATTACTACAAAAGTCTGGGAATACACAGATAAGGAAACGAATTTTCCCAAAATCTAGATTTTGATTTCAAATATTATACATCAATATTGTAAAACTACCCAGTTTAAATGGTTTTATTTTAATAAAATTTTGTATAAGTACTTACTGAAGCATAATAAGTAAATGATAAACATTTCTTTAGTGACGAGTTTCGATTTTGTTTAGGCATGCACGATGGTCGTGCCAGGGTTTGAAAGCGACGTGGTGAAAGGAGGAATCCACAGTTTTTTGTTGAAAGACATGTTCATCACACTGTTGGAGTTATGGTTTGGGGTGCTATAGCTTATGGTTCCAGGTCACCTTTAATCTTCATCAGAGGTAACACGAACGCGCAGCGTTATATCCACGAAGTTCTAGAACCCCATCTTTTACCCTATCTTGACACCCTGGCAGATCCAACTTTCCAACAAGATAATGCCCGACCACATGGTGCAATAGTCACAATAGACTTCTTTCAACATAATGATGTCACATTATTACCATGGCCACAAAGATCTCCCGACTTATCCCCAATTGAGCACGTGTGGGATATGATGGGTAGGAGATCGCTCAATTTGCAACGTCCTCCTCAGACTCTAGAAGCACTTCGAGAGGAGTTGGTGGTTGCCTGGAATGAGATACCACAGGAGGACATTGACCACCTGATCAGAAGCATGCCTAGGCGCGTTGGATAATGCGTAGCACATCAGGGTGCATCCACACATTATTAAAGGTCAAAGGGCTTTAAAGCAGTGCAATCATTTTGAAATTTTTATCATTTACTTATTATGCTTCATTAAGTACTTATACAAAATTTTATTAAAATAAAACCATTTAAACTGGGTGTTCGGATTTATATGTCACTTAGTATAATTCCAAAAAAAGAAATAAATTTTTCTGAGTAAGACATTGAACTATCATATACCCATTTACTCCATAAAATATCAAAAATGATAAGATGTTACGGATTTCATCTAATCCTAATAATTCTTCATCTAATAGATCTTGATTCAGCTTGTGGAGAACCATGTAAATTAAGAATGTGCAAACAACGAACGACTTTTTAAAAAAGCGACTTTATTTAACAGAAGACGAATGAGTACTGGTCACCTTGGTTTACATGCATCTCTTACTTATAACCTACGCTAGAACAAAGGAATTGAAAAGTGCAAACCTAAGCAACTCTACATATTAGATCATCATCATAGCAGTGCCGTAATTCCTCCCTCTTCAAGAAGATTGAACCTCCTGGTTCAAAGGAAAAATCTGGTTAAGTTCAATGTCATTTTTGACTGATTGATTTTTTGGTTCTTTTTGCTTCAAAAGAGAGAGCAATTGTTTTTTTAAACAAAGTATAATTACAACAAATGTTAAAATACATAAAATAGTTACAATGCTAAACGTGGACGTTTTGTGTGAAAAAAATAAATTTTTTAATTTATCGTGTAATAAAACATTATTCAATTGTATATCCGAATAACCCTTTACATCAGTATTTTCAAATAACATATTCTTATCATAGTTCACCATAATGTTAGGTATGTATAAAGGTTTCGAAATATCAGAAATCTTCAAATACTCAGTATGATCAATAAATGTTTTACAGTTTAAGCTGATAATAAAAGAGGAATCAATTTCTTTTCTTTCTTTGGTACAATCTTCATATACTGGAATATTCTTGTTAGTATTCACTAAATAGTTATCATGTTTTAATTGAATTACTTCTGAAAATGAACCTTTTGCCAAGAACGTACAATTTTCAACTTTAAGTAAGTTACAACTGGAATGGATTAGTATAGTACAGTAAAAATATTTATTACTCAATAATTTGCATTCATCACAAAAATGTATAGTTTCATTTTCGATAATATTTTTATGTTTCAATACCAGAATATTATTTTGGTGTATAATGGGGTATATATTGGAATATATAAAGTTACCAGTAACTGTTGGTATGTGAAGAACAAATATGATTTCTTCTTCGAGGACTATAATACTTAATTCACATAATTCGAAAAATTCAAAATTGTGCAGTTTATCAAGTGGGAGAAGTTCATTTTTGTCAAATAGATCACTTAATAACGAATGGATATAATTAATTTCAGTCTTACTCAGCTGTAAGAGATTTATGCCCTGATTTGTGCTCAGGTTAATGGTTAACAGTAAGTGTGATAAATAATTAGAAAATCTTTGAATAATTATTATCTCATTCAAGACATACTGAGAATTAGCGTATTCGCTATGCAATTTGTTGAGGTTATCCAAATTATCTCTCAAATTTTTCTTTATAATTAAAGTGTTATTTTCAAACCTGTCTTGTAATTGTTTTGCTACAGAGACGGTTCGGGAATTTTGTAATGATAAATTATCTTGATTTTCCTTCAGAATTTTCATATTTTCCATTATTTCGTCTAGATCAGATTGATCTAAATTGCCTGAAATATATTTTATGACGGAACCAAGACCATTAAATAATCCACGCTTAACTCGTTTAAATTTTAACATTTCATATTTGTCTAAAAGCAAATTGTATTCATGTTCAAGTTGTGTCATCAACGTATCATCTATTCTTTGTTTTGCAAAATAGACATTTGACGTTATTCGCTTGATATTTTCATTAATGAGAGTGAGATTTATATGAAAAAATGTCTTATGGTACGCTTTTAGTAGATAGGCGTTACCTAGCTCTTGCTTAAAATATGGTGCTTTATTCTCGATCAGCTGGATCTCTAGGCCGGCTAGTTGAAGGGCCTGGATTAGGATCCTGAAAGTTAGAAATTTTGCGTTGCGGTTTCACTCTATTCAGTCTATGCTTTTTTCCTTTAGTGCGCAAATTAATATGGACATTTTCTTGTTCGTAAGAGGTCTCTTTAGAATACAGGGGTTTTGTTTTATGTGAACGATCTAATGCAGATTTAAGATATACTGGACCTTCTAAGGTTGGAATTTCCTTATTTCGATTTTGATTAATTTTTTCTAGTCTTTCCGTTGCCTTATCTAGTACACGGTTCGATAGTTCTTCATAAAAAGGTAGTAATTCTCTGTACCGTTTCTCGTTATATTCATCATATAATTTTGTGGGGGTATCGATCAAATGTTTATTCAAATCGTCGTAAGGACCGTATAATAATGAAAATGGGGTATATGTGGTCGTAGAATGGACACTTTGGTTATAAATTAAGATAGCTGTCGTCATTAGATCAATAATCGAATCGATTTTATTTTGCTGACGTAAAATTTTGAGTTTTTCTTTCAAGGTACTATGAAATCTTTCAAGAGGTGATAATGATGAGGGGTTACCTACACTAGTAACATGACATTCAATTTTGTGCATATTACAGAATTCTTTTATAACTTTTGTGTTAAGTTCACCAGGATCAAAAGTTATTTTGTCAGGATAATTGTGATGGGAAAAGAAGTGTCTGATTTTGTTTAATATTTCGTTAGATAATTTTGATTTTAAATTGTAGGCCTCGGCATATTTACTAAATAAATCAACAAATGTTAAAAATATTTGTTGTTCGACTTGAAAAATATCTAGAAATATATGTTCAAATGGTCTTTTGGCTATTAGAGGTCCTTCCATAGGGAGTTCGATTGGTCGTCTTTCGTATTTTGATGTCAAACAAGTATTGCACTGATTAATGTAATTTGATATTATTTTTTTCATATTTGGGGTGAATGCTTTTTTCTTGAAATGGCTGTAAGTTTCATTGATACCATTATGCGTTTGGCTATGATAGAAAGACAATTGTTCTGTAAATGAGTCTTTTAGTAGGTATATAGGCTTATAAGAAGCTTTAACAAATCTTATACCGCTGTTCGAAAAATACTGTTCTAAAAGTTCGTTAAGTTTAAATTCTAAAAGTTGATTTTCATACCAAATACCATAAGTATGATCGGGCTGAAGATATTCCTTCATGAATTTCAAAAGTTGCTCTGTTTCAGATCCACTTCGGACTGTTACCATTAAAGTTCCATTGCAAGACTTTGTTATTTTGTACTGATTTTTTAACTGAAAATGTATTCGATTTTTGAAAAAATAGAAATTCTTTTCTTGATACAATATATGATTGATAGGATTTTGTGCAGATGAATGTCGAGTAACATCAGATTGCTCAACAATTTTGAGTCGTTCATCTAACGGCATTTCATCTAATAAATCAATTAAAGGTAAATTATCTTCATTCAAGATTTCATCAAGTTCTTGGGTTGTTAACTCTTCTACAGAATCTACTTGTGGTAAAATGGATAAAAGATCGTCATCCTCTAAAGCGTTAATTTCAATTCTACTGAGCGCATCGGCTACAACATTGTCTTTGCCTTTTTTATATTTAATTGAAAAATTATATTCTTCTAACTGAAGCTTCCATCTAATCAATCGCTGATTGGGCACTGATAAAGAACTCAACCAAACTAGGGGCTTGTGATCACATTCGATTAGAAAATTTTGACCAAATAAATAAGGACGGAATTTTTTACAAGAATCAACTATTGCCAATAGTTCTTTTTCAATAACGCTGTAATTGCGTTCAGCAGAATTTAATGTTCGAGAGTGGAAAGCAATAGGCTTATCATTTTGACTAAGAACTCCTGATAGGGCTATATTGCTACAATCAGTTGTCAATGTAAATTTTTTGGAAAAATCAGGATAAGCCAGAATAGGTGGGTTACAAAGAGCTTCTTTACAAAGTTTAAATGCATTGATATAATCTGGATTATTGATATTGATTTTTTCATCTTTACGTAAACATTTTGTGAATGGCTTAGTCAATTGTGCAAATCCTTTAATAAATTTACGATAATAGTTCATAAGGCCTAAAAATGACTGGATTTCTTTAATCGTAGTCGGGAGAGGATATTCTTGAATTACTTTGATTTTATCTGGGTTTGGAAGTATGCCTTGTGGCGTGATGACATGACCTAAGAATGGAACATCTTTTCTCAGGAACTCAGATTTGTCCAGTTGGATTTTTAAATTAAACTGATTCAGTTTTTGGAATATTTTTCGAAGATGCAAAATGTGTTCGTCTAGGGATTTTGAAAAAACAATGATATCATCCATATAGACAAAACAAAAAACGTTGATATATTCTAACAATACAGTATTCATCATACGTTGAAAGGTAGCAGGGGCATTTTTTAACCCAAATGGCATACGGACATATTCATAGTGGCCATTTTCAACAGTAAAAGCCGTTTTTTCTATAGACTCAGGATCCATAGGGATCTGGTGGAACCCTTGTGCCAAATCAATAGTAGAAAAATACATGCTTTTGCCTAAATTTTCCAAAATTTCTTCAATTAGTGGGAGTGGAAATTTATCTTCAATTGTTATTTCATTCAGTTTTCTGAAATCAATAACCATCCTATATTTTTTAACACCGGATGCATCCATTTTCTTAGGAACTATCCAGCAGGGTGATTGATAGGGTGAATTGCTTTGTCGAATGATTCCATCATTCAATAACTTGGAAACCTGATTTTGGATTTCCTTTTTGAGATGATAAGGATATCGATAATTTTTTACATAAATTGGGTCTTCATTTTTTAACCTAATTTTGTGTGCAGTGGCATTACAGGGAGTTAATGGTTCGTTAGGCTTGAAAAATACCTGTTTGAATTGCTTGCAGAGCTTAATAATCTTTTCTTTTTCTTCACTATTCATATGAGACGTACGAATTAAATTTTCAACACGTATATTGGATTTTTCAGTGGAAAATGGAGATTCTTTTTCAATTAGAAAATCATCAAGAGGTTCAGATAAAAATGGGTTGGAAACATCAAGAAGATTTATGTCAATTGGATATTGAATAGCATTATTTTCTACGTTACAGATACATTCAGGAAAATATTCGTCAGAATTTTTGAATTTCAAAGGTGGAATAACAACAGAACCATTATCCAAATTTCGGATAATTAATGATTTTTTCGGGTAACTATACTGAACTGGATTGTTTTCTCGAATTGGCTTAAAAGAAGTGTTATAAGTAATTTTACATTTATCAGTAATAATCTGATGTTTAGTCAAATCAATAGAGCAATTAAGCTTTTGTAAATCATAGAATCCTAATAAGCAGTCATAACGTGAATGCCAAGGAAGAATTAAAAATTCAATTTCAGTTTTATTCTTCCATTCAGAAAATATGGGAATTTTACAGGCATATTGACCTCTAAAATTGGACGTACATGAATTAATTTCAAAAGGATGATCATAAATACGATCTGGAAAATATTTAAAAGCAATTTCTGGATTGATCAGGGAGGATGATGCACCAGTATCGATTAAGATGATAAGATTAAACTGAGAACAAAAAATATACGGAAGGTGGGTTTTTTGATAATTATTTATATCTAAGTCAAATTTTGAGACTGGCTCGTCGAAGGAAAATTTTCTTCGTCATTGTTTTCAAAATAAGATTCATCGGGGATATAGTCTGAATCGAAATCTTGGGTATATTCCTCAGATTCATATTGTGGCGTTCCTGCAAAAGTTTGTTCTTCCTCATTTTCAAGATGAGTAATTTCTTCGACATAATAATGGTTTGGTTTGGGACCTACTTGAAAGGCATTAACTCTAGTGGGCATTTGTTGACGATATGGGTTTTGCTGGGGTTTCGGTGTGCGTGCTGTAGATACAGACATAGGTATAGGATTACTTTTTTGTTGACCTGGAATGGGTTTTTTGGAAAAAACATTCTGTGGTGGTCTGAAAGCTTGAATGTTTGTAGGGTAATGAGGTTTAAAATTTTGTTTAGGTGGTGGTAGTTGCATGGGACCTGTAGGGAAGGTTTGTTGTGGCTCTAGCCAAGTTTGACTATTTTGGGCTCTAAACTGATTGGGCTTTTGAGAAAAATTAAAATTAGACCTTTGGAAATTTTGATTTGAAGCTTGTACTTTATTCTGAGACTGAGGCTGTTGTCGTTTATATAGGCTCGTTCTTAAGAAATTTTTATAATCAACTTGCATTTGCAAATTATCATAATCACGACAATATTGAACACAAGAATCAATTGTAGTAGGATTTTGCTGTCTTACATAAGACCTATATGGTTCATTCAAACCAGAGATAAAGGAGCTCAAAGACTGTCTATCATAGTCTCTCAATTTAAAAGCGATATGATCGGGATTATCATGGTATTCTAAATTTGCAAATTCTTTCAGGCTCTGTACCTTAAATTTAATTTCTTGATAAAAATCTTCATATTTTTGGTTAGGTTTCTGAACTGACGTATATAAGGCGGTGAGAAGAGTTTCTTCATTTCTAGGATCTTTATATTTGGATAATAATAATGATTTTAAATCTGGCCAGGTTCTCGGACTAGTTAGATGCACTAAATCTCTTACTTCGCTTTTCAGCTGAGAAATAACGTATTGGAAAGCATACGAAACAAAAGGTGTATTAACAAATTCTGCAATAAACTTTTCTGAATTATCCAAAAAATAAATTAGATCTCTGTGACCTCCATGATATTCTGGTACCATATATTTAGCTACATTGAATTTAATTTGTAAATCTTGAAGAGACATGGTTAACTGATTAAAATTAAGACGTGAGGGTGTCAAAATAACTTGTCTAACAGGTGTATTTTCGACTACAGATTCAAATTCAGAATCGGACATTAAATATATGCAATTAAAGTCACTAAATAAGTTTACTTATAGATAACTTTTACGAATATATATAAATGTAAAGCAATAGAGGGCGAAAAAGTTTCGAGAAATAAATGGAAATATCACTGAGTACAGCAAAAATTGTAAATGTTGTTTCTTACGCTACACTGGGCACTAGCAGCTTCATTTGGAGAGATCTGAGATACCTCCTTGGGCCAATACAGCTCCTCCTGGTTGACAGCTTGCCTGCCGTGGATCCAGCACCTCGCTCCTGTCAGTTCCTGTCGTTTTCTCAAGTGTCGTTGCCTGCTCCCAAAATACTTAGCAAGTATTTCGGCCTGGTACTTCGATGGTGATGTGCCTGCTCGGTGTAGCCTTCGAAGTTCTTTGTGATCGACGTCAAAACGATTGAAATCGTACCCGAACACACCGGACGATTTTTTGCACTTTTTCGGTCTCGATTGAGCGATACTCGTGAATCAATACCGCCGATTATCGATTCGGTACGCCGATATCCTGTTCGCAGCGCCAATTAAGAATGTGCAAACAACGAACGACTTTTTAAAAAAGCGACTTTATTTAACAGAAGACGAATGAGTACTGGTCACCTTGGTTTACATGCATCTCTTACTTATAACCTACGCTAGAACAAAGGAATTGAAAAGTGCAAACCTAAGCAACTCTACATATTAGATCATCATCATAGCAGTGCCGTAATTTGTATAAGAACACTTAAATTTAAAACAAATGTTCTGTTCATTTAATTTTTGCTTAGCTAGAGGGAAGGGGGGCAGCTGCCCCTTGTTCCTTCCTAGGTACCCCCATGAAATAATTATCTAGTCCTTCAAATGTTGGTTTGTCGGTCTGTCTTTGACACAAGATTACTGCTAGACCAAGGACGAAAAATCTTTTTAGTTTTCGATCCACTGACAGCGGAGGAAAAAAATAGATATCGCTCAAACTTTTGACGTCTCAAATTATTTTCTGAAATTTTTTTGCACCTTATCTAGATCTTATACAATCCGAGCTTTGGCGCGAAATTTTACGTGTGAATTTTGATGAGCAAGTTTTTCCACTTCTTCGTAGAAAAAAGTAAGTATACCTGTTGGTTCTCCGGAAACGCGTTTCAAAAAAAATCCCATGATGCACGTAATGCAAATTCTGACACCCTCAAATATTTTTGAACCAATAGAAGATGCTGATTTGAGAAGCGTTAAAAGATTAAAATATTTATCAATTTTAGGTAGACAAAAATAAAATTATACAACTTGAACACGGAGATTTGCCATTTCAGTTTGCAGTTCTGCAACTTTGCAAACCAAATCATATATTTATCTCATCATCTAAAGCTTCAACGCAATTCTCAACATTTGGAAGCGTTAGAGGAGCACCTCTCAAGCTTAAATTTAGTCGAGCCGCAATAAAACTAAAATCGTCTTGTAACGACTTTCATTTTGGAACTATTCTTAAAAATAGGATGGGCAGCAAACGGTAATTAAAACGGTTGTAACATTGACATTTCTCATTATCAAGTGTGCATTAGTCGGACAGTAATTAACATCGAACAACAAAAAAGTATATCACTAGGTGTAAAAACAAATTCGTGTTTTGTTATTTTGGAGATTAGATACGTAAGTGGAACAGGAAATATAAACTATTTTTAGGTAATTGTGAATCGAATTCTTCTGAAGATAGTGGCGACAGGTATTTGTGTCCATAAACATGATATACAGATGCTAAATGTATCGCGCTTTTAGCCACAACTTTAAAGACATCATGTATGTATAGAATAAAAAGGGCCCTAGTGCAGAACCTTGAAGTACACCTAAAGGAAAATACGTTTCATCCACTTAAATTATACTTGAATATACAGGGTACTTATGGTTACAGAGCTTGTAGATACATAAAGTTCATTCACTGAACCAAAGCAGTTACGTCACCACGTCAAATAATGACAGTGACGCACATGGTTGCCACATGAATTAAAACTACAAGAATCTACTTTATGTCTTCGATGCATTACCACAACCAACATTACGGAGCGTATGTTTTGTAAACGCTAGAGGTAGTATAAATTCTATTTACTACCTAATATCTCTCTTACGGACTATAAAGGCAATAATGGAGTTCCATGATCTCGTTCGGTCTCAAAATATTTCGTTGAAGAAATGGCGAATTCTTTTACTTGTCGATCCAAAGGTTTCGGCATTTTAGCGAAATGTTTAAAAGGACACCTCAAAGTTTTTATAAAATAACAATGCAAATATTGAAACAAAAAGAACGAAAATAAACAACAGCCGTTGGCGTAATTAAGCTTGGCGACAATGTCACAACATAGAAAACTGTTACCAACATAAATGTACCCGCGAAATTCAAACAATACGTACCAATTTAGGATCTAGTTTGCATTCAGGTTGGAATTCAAATTCACTAAATATAACGTAACTGCCTTGTTTCAGTGAAGAAGCTATACAAAAAGTCAAATGTTTCTGATAGATTCAGTTTTATTTGTTTCTTCTGTCTCCGTGTTACTGTTAGTATCGTGTATCATCAAATAAATATATTGGGATATTAAAGACATAGTTGTTTCATTAATAATGCTTCAAGTGATTCGAAGATATGAATAAAATGTTGTGAGTTTGCTGTGGGTTTCTAAAGGATATTACAGTATGGATATTTACAATATCTGTTGATATAAGTATGACGATTAAAAGTATGGGACTTAAAGATTAATGTAAAACTTCTGCTTTGTATCACGTACCAACCAATACTTAAAAAATGCTGTAATGGACAGGAAACTATAAGCATATACTCGTACTTATTTAAGAAGTTCTAAAACAGTAGGGAACACATTCCCACTACCTATACTAAGTGACATATAAATCCGAACACCCAGTTTAAATGGTTTTATTTTAATAAAATTTTGTATAAGTACTTAATGAAGCATAATAAGCAAATGATAAAAATTTCAAAATGATTGCACTGCTTTAAAGCCCTATGACCTTTAATAATGTGTGGATGCACCCTGATGTGCTACACATTCTCCAACGCGCCTAGGCATGCTTCTGATCAGATGGTCAATGTCCTCCTGTGGTATCTCATTCCAGGCAACCACCAACTCCTCTCGAAGTGCTTCTAGAGTCTGAGGAGGACGTTGCAAATTGAGCGATCTCCTACCCATCATATCCCACACGTGCTCAATTGGGGATAAGTCGGGAGATCTTTGTGGCCATGGTAATAATGTGACATCATTATGTTGAAAGAAGTCTATTGTGACTATTGCACCATGTGGTCGGGCATTATCTTGTTGGAAAGTTGGATCTGCCAGGGTGTCAAGATAGGGTAAAAGATGGGGTTCTAGAACTTCTTGGATATAACGCTGCGCGTTCATGTTACCTCTGATGAAGATTAAAGGTGACCTGGAACCATAAGCTATAGCACCCCAAACCATAACTCCAACAGTGTGATGAACATGTCTTTCAACAAAAAACTGTGGATTCCTCCTTTCACCACGTCGCCTTCTAACCCTGGCACGACCATCGTGCATGCCTAAACAAAATCGAGACTCATCACTAAAGACAATACTGTTCCATTTCTGATCCCAGAGTGACCGTTGTCTGTACCACTCAAGGCGATTACGTCGGTGTTCTCGAGTTAAAGGGAGGACCCAGTGTGGCCGGTATGAAAACAAGCCAAAACTTTTCATTCGTCGGTAAATACTTCGCATGCCATAGGTCTTCCGTGTTCTGCAAACCATTCATTTGCAATGGACCTGGTAGTGGAGAAACGGTCCCTTAAGGCCAATAATCTTAGGCGGCGATCTTCACGGTCTGTTGTTCTACGGCGGCGTCCAGTGCCCCTTGCTCTTTGCGTACGGCCTTCTCGAAACTATGCCTGACAACACCTAACCACAGTGTCTACACTTCTTTGCACTCTAACTGCAATTGCCCGAAAAGAAAGTCCAGCTTCCCGAAGTCCCACTATACGGCCCCTATCAAACTCACTAAGTTGACGAAATCGTACAGGTCTCCGTACTCTAGGCATTGTAACCGATCGTAAAGGATGTCAAGAACCAAAATCCGCCAACGTTGATTCTTTACTGCGGCTGAAATATTCATTTTTAGAACGTTAGTGAATTAAAAAAAGCAGTATAAAAACCGGAATGTCCAACTGATAAGGCTGAAATTTTTTCACTTGTTATTTACAGTAAGATAAATACATTCACCAACTTTTATTAAAATAAAACCATTTAAACTGGGTGTTCGGATTTATATGTCACTTAGTATATATCATCTTTTCACTGCTTATCTCGATATAAATCTCTTCAAAATTCATGAAGTTACCTAGATATATAAAGACCTACTGGTAAGGGGCAATAAAAAATTTTACTGCTTCCAGTAGTTGAATATGAATTATTAGATAATAAAAACGACATGTTATTTTCTAGAATCATGCTGATAATAACCCTGATAATATCCCCATCAACAAAACTAAGTAATAGTGGTACCTTTGTAGAATAATAATTACCTGATTTTCTGTTTGAGTCTGCAAAACAATGTAGAGGTGTTGAGAAGAAACTGCTTATCCAGTAATTGCTGAAATTTGTATGAGGATGACTATATTTTCTAGCCGCTAAATTAAACCACATATATTTCAATTACTGCTACGACGTTTCGGCCACCACGGTGGCCTTTTTCAAGTACAATATTAGGCTATTAAATTTTTGATTTAGTGGCCAGACCATCTAGACCACGCGCTAGGTGAAATTAAGTATACAAAAAAAATTATTACAAAACCGTTTGGTTTGCTCCGTTAAAAATTTTTATTTTTGAGGTTGCCAAATATCTAAATTAAACCTAAAACCTTCTCTACAAGACCTTGGAAAGTATTTCAAGACTAATTCACTTTAAGGCGATTTTTAAGCTAGTTTGTTAGGCGAAAATTGGCGACCTTTAGTTTTTTGCAACCTGTACATATTGTGTAGGTGCTGGATGGAATTGAGTTTGCAAAATGTGAGGACCGCACTTTATGAACAGATATGAAATGAGGAAAGGTCAAGGATCAATAATCCAGATCTTGCAGGCCCGCATTTTGTTTCATTTTCTTTTAGGTACAAATGCAATATGTGGAGTACATTGCATTGGACCGATTTGAATGGATATTTAAATTGATTTATATTTTTTTAAGAACATTGTTGTTAAGAATAATATTTATTATTAATAAAAAATAAAACGGAATGACAATAGTAATACATTGAATAATAATAATAATAATAATAATAATAATAATAATAATAATAATAATAATATTTATTCGCCAAAATACAAAAAATTGGGCAAATAAATATGAAAAAACCACAGAAGGCATCGCCTGTGTGTGGTTTATATCTTAATAACTAACAATCAATCATATATGTGTATAACAATTATTGTTAAATCTAAGAGGTATTAATGTAATTGGAATTTTGTAGTTTTAGTTTTCTATATAATTGTGTATAGTCATACGCTGCACATTACTAACCCAGTCTTTCAATTTTCTTCAAATTTTTTTTCCAAAATTAAGTATCTTTATTTCGTTTGGTACTACATTATATAATTTAGCTGCTAAGAATTTAAATGATTTTTTGAATAATGTTTTGTGTGGTCTTTGGATATTAGATGAGCCTATTCGAAATCGTGTGTTATGCTCGTGTTTATAGGATTTTTTCTGTTTATTACAATACTTATGGTATAAGGTGGTGGCATGTAAGAAATAAAGTTGTCTTGTATCAAGTATCCCTGTTTCTTGATATAAGTTGTTCGTTGGATATAATCTTGGCTTATGGAAAATGGCTTTCAAAACAGTTTTTTGTGCTATATTCAGGTCAGAAATATATGTCTTGCAGGCGGCACCCCAGGCTGTGATGCCGTATATTATATGGGTTTCAACTAAGGCATAGTATAGGATTCGCAGATAACTTTCTGTAAGAATGTTAGCAAGCATTTTGAGTTTATAGGCAACATTTCTAATTTTTTTGATAACATATTTAATATGGTTATCCCACCTTAGATGTAAATCTATGAATATTCCAAGATATTTCAAAGTGTTAATTCTATCGATTTTGGTCTTTTGGCCATGATAATTAACGGAAATTTGTTCGAAGGTAGGTAAAAATTTTGAATAGGATGTAAATGCAATAAATTTTGTTTTTTTGAAGTTAACTGTTAAAATTGTAGTATCAAACCAGTCAATGATCCTTATAAAATCCTTTTCAGCTATTTGCTTCAGTGTGCTCCAGTCATCAGCTTTATATAATAGGAGGGTGTCATCTGCAAAACATATAATCTTTCCAGAACTGTTAATTTTGAATAAGTCATTTAAGTAGAGACTAAATAATAGTGGGCCTAGTACTGTTCCTTGATTCACACCACACTTGATGTACATTTTTTTACTGTAAGTGTTAGTGATTTTGACAGTCTGTGCCCGACTTGAAAGGTAATTTTTTAAAAGGATTTGTGACGCTCCCCTAAATCCCAATCTTTCCATAACTTTCAGAAGCTCGACATGGTTAACCGTATCAAAGGCATTTTTTAGATCAACAAAGATACCAATAGTAGGTATCTTTTTGTTGACATTAGAGTTAATTTCATCCATTGCAGCCAAAATTGCATCTGTAGTAGATTTTCCTTTTCTAAATCCATATTGGTCAGAAGATATAATTTTGTTTTTGTCAAAAAATTGTAATATCCTTTTTGTAGTAATTTTTCGAAAATTTTGGCTATATTCGATAGTACTGATATGGGTCTATAATTTGATGTTTCCATTCTGTCACCGCTTTTATAAACAGGAGTAATAACATTTGTTTTAAATGCATCAGGACAAATTCCAGATTAGAAACACCAATTAATGGACCGACATTTATTCGTTTTTGTTGTAACACTCATTATTTGTACGTTTTCAAAATAAAATACAAACTGGATTTGATTTTGTACAACGACATGAGATTGTTTTACAATTGGAATAACAGTCACAGGCTTTGACCAATGGCTCTGGTAAAGAAGGCTGTCATTTGCCATGGAAATAACCATTTTGCGTAACAGTAATTATTTTTTCCCAAATGCGTTCTATGAGCATTTTTCTAGATAAATGTTTGTACATTGGCACTTAACAAAATATCGCTTTAAAATATTTTTTTTTAAATCAATATTTGAAAAAATATTAATACTGCACTTAGAAACAACAAATGAGAAGGAATTTTATAGTTTTATCCGATTTTATACCTTCACAATGAGTATTTTCGAACATATCATATTTACTAATAACACCTGGTAGGTATACAGTGTGTGCTAGATTTGCTTCTCTATACAGGAATCTCGCCTCCTGTTATATCTAAAGCAAAGGTTGAATGGGGAAAGTTTTTGAGAAAACAATTACAGGAAAAATACAAGAAAAAATAGCAACAACGGTAACGTCAAAGTAAAAAAAAAAACAAACTACCACTGACAAAGATACCAGTCTCTGTAGCACTTCATAATAAAGTTCTCACTATCAAAAAATAAGTCACAGGAACTGCAAACAGAATTGTAACATGTACAAATCATATTTACGGGAGATCTAGACATTACATTAGTATTACCAATAAACGGATAGAGTAATTTGTAGACAATTTCCCAACCTAGGCACACGAAAATTAAGCTTACTCAATATGAATGAACGATCAGCTTGATTGTGTATGATTTTGTACAAAAGATGTAGCGCTGATATATCGCGTCTAAGTTGCAATGACTCTATATCAAAAATGTTTAATAAAATAGAATGGTCGAAACCTCTTTCAGGATAATTGCCATAACATTAGTAATACAAATACTTTAAAGCCTTACGCTGCGCATATTCAATACTAACCCTTGAATTGATGTAGATTGGAGACCAAATTAATGAAGCGTATTCCAGCTTACTTCTAATAAATGTAAAATATAAAAGCTTTAGAGTTGATATATTTGAAAACCCTGACCAATCCCTTACAAAAAAGCCTAGTATCTTAAATGCTGAATTCACCATTTGAATACAACACCCAAATCTTTGAACGTTTCTGTTCGATCGAGTAAGTGATCATTGATACTATAATTACACTACATTACATTTTGTTTCCTACTAAAAGCCAGGGCTTTACAGTTTGATACATTAATCGGGAGCAGAGTTTCTGGAACACCAAGAATGCACCAAGTTCAAGCTGTTTTGAAGAGAGATACAGTCGTGATAGCTCTGAATAGCAGTATAAATTTTTAAGTCATCAGCATTAAGTAAATGCATACCAGGCAATTCCAGCGACAGATCATTGATAAACAACACAAAAAACAAAGGACCCAAATTGGATCCTTGGGGCACTCCAGATGTTGCTGTATAAGAGTTAGATTTAAAACCACCAAACTGAACGTACAGATTTCTATCAAATAAATATGATCTGATAAGCTTCAATAAAGATTTAGACAACCCAATCATTTCAAGCTTAGAAAGAAGCAAGTAATGATATATCTGATCAAAGGCCTTTTGAATGTCGGTATAAATGACATCCAACTGACCCTGGTCATCTAATACCTCAGAGATAGTTTGAGTCAGGCAGGTTAGATTTGTGACTGTTGATCTGCATTCGACAGCCGACTTTAGACTTGCGATTTAATGTTATTTTCTGACAAATAAATCATTGCATCATTAGAAAACAGCTAATACATAACATTAGGTGTGATGATAATTCGGAGGTACTACACCTTTTATGCACTTGTGAGACATCACTATACTGGAAATTTTACACTCGTTTCAAAAATCAAAAAATCCAATATGGCGGCCATAAGAAAAATGAATGTTGTGGCGGGTTGCTGGGAAACAAGAGACGATTGAGACATGACATACACGCTATCTTATTTTTCTCAAAAAAATGTCCGAATAATGTCACATGGTGACAGCTGTCACATTAACCGTTTTGTATTTACTGACAAAAAACAAATTCCGCCATTTTCGGTTTTTCGCTGATATTTCCAAAACTAATTGAAAGATCTTAAATCTGAAGCCGGCACTCACAGTTTCCTCTAAAACTTTCCCCAACCTTTGCGTAGGCATAACAGGAGCCGAGATTCCTGAATACACAGGCGAATCTGGGAGACACTGTATTTAGTGTTATTTTCAAAAAGTGCGAGTGTTTGCAGATAATTGTGGAGTTAGACGATTTCAAGGCATAGCACAGGTTACAAGTTTAATGAAGGTAGATATTTCCACAGTGTTGATACAACGCTGTCACTGTGGTAGGCATTGGTAGACGAATGAGTCAAAAATACGCAAGTTCGGCGACAAGGTAAACATATAGGCTTGACTCCTTCTAACGCATTGCCCAAGGGCAACTTAAAAAAAAAATTTAGTTTGGAGGGCCGCATTATAAAATCTTTCTATACAACATTATTACTAAGTTTTCATAGGTATATACTATACTATATTTGAGAGTAATTTATACATGTGATGTATACATGACCCGTGAGGCGGGCCGCAAGAAAGGAGTATGTTGGACAGCCCTGTTCTAACGTATTAATTCGTTGCTTGATACCAACCTATAATAAAGTACAAAACAAAGTCATATTTCATGAAAAATAACCATAAAAATGCACGAAAAGCGCTGTAAAGGCTTCAGCAAACAACTAAAACAAGTTGATAAGCCTCTACGAGCGAGCCACCATAGTCAAATCAAGAATAACTGTTATTGTTCGTATTTCCTTTGGCTAGAGGAAGTGCCAGGCGAATTATTGTTTTCATTGTCCCACGAATTTATATACACACATACACACATTCAGATGCCCCACACGTGAATATTTGTTTTGTTGTTTACTATTCTCAAGGATAGCAGATTGACGATGAGCACATTAGCTCTATCGTTTATACGAATGATGATAATACATGCATAATTTATGCTACTCGGTGATCATTTATAATTATTACTGTTTGATTTCTGTTGAAAGTCGAGTGATTTGAGTGCATTATATTTTAAAAAAACGTAACAATATTTCCATCCAAAATAACAAATAGGTGTCTATAAACATAGATCGCCGTATCGCCTGTCGCTCCTACAATTTATTGTAGGACGACCTTATGACCCCCTTCAGAAAAGCTAGGGTATTTCTATTTCTCTATTTGTCTGCGTCAGCGCTCTCCTATTGTGAGCTTATGTTTTCTTTTTGAATCTTAAAAAAATTTAGAAATAATATGATTTTTGGATGATATGATATGTAGGTATATCACTAAAAACCATGTAACCCGTTTCCAGCGGTGTCTGTCAGTCTGTCCATTAATCATTGGCCCCTCTATAACTTGGAAAGTACTGCTCGGATTTGGATGAAATTCTTACACAAAGTTACTACTACGCCAAATTCAGAAAAGCTTTGTATTTATTGAAAATAGATTCAGTGGAAGGGGAAAAGAAGGTTAAGTTTTGCAGTCCTTTATAGTAAGTTAGAGAAAATTTATAGTGAGCTTCCCACCATACTGTAAAGCAACTTTTCGATATTCCATTAAAGAAGATAAGCTCAGGTAGACTCAGTTTCTCTCCGAATCTCCATAAATATATCTCGCTTAAAAGACACTTTTTCCAGCGTCGTGAGGTCGGAATTCATAACTTGCTGATTTATGTCTCGAATTAAGCCGCTGGAAAAAGTCAAGCTGTTCACTTTCATTTATCTTCGGTTGTCGGGCGGATCTCGTGATATATCCGTTGCAGATTAGGATTTTTTCATATTAATTTTCTGTGACGTTCATTAACGAAAAAGATTTTAATGGGTGGACTTCTTTTTCATAACGGAAATTTTTGTAACGACCATGCTCATATTAGTAGCAGACTTTGTTATGATGCGTGTTTCAAGGGTATGAGCTCAAATTCACAAGGTGTTTTTGCAGCCCAGAAGAGGGCAGTTAGATGTCTGGTAGGTCTACCTAGCACAGAATCTTGTAAAGAGAGTTTTAAAAATCTTAATATTCTAACCTTTACCAGCCTATTCATTTTAGAAATATGTGGGATGCTTTTAAAAATACTTATATGCTACCAAGACGTGTCAGTGATGTCCATGGTATGTGTGAACACGACAAAGTAATATACGTATCATATAGGAAATATAGAACTGCCATGTCTAGGTATAAGGCTGTTCAACGAGCTGTTAGATATATTGTCAATTATGTTACGTCCTCGTCTCGTAAATAGAATAGATAATGTAGTACCCTCGTATATGACCATACCCAACAACTTGGCTTTGGAGGAAATGAGTTTGTAGGCCAAGGGCCGGACAGGAGGAAGATGGGGGGCGCGGTGAGTCGCATTCTTCACTGCGTACGCGCTTTGAACTCTTTGGTTCGGTCGGAAACGGGATACTAGATATCTATTCCATTCACTTCGACAAGTACTTCGCATAATTGAGATCGAACATCACTTACAGGAAAGTTCGTTTGATCATGTAATTTTAATTTGTTTGTTTTTATAGCTTTATTGATTCTTCCTGTTCTTATCAAATATAATGCATTACCATGAGTTAAATGTATCATTCTTACTTTTTTTTATTATTACTATTGATGTGAATATTCCATTTTTACATTCCATTATTCCATCCTTGACCATCCCGATACGATTTCTAAAAAATTGTCTTTTGGTAAATGAATATTATTATTATTATTAATTCGGAGGGACACATCAACTGCAAGCAGCAGTATTAGTACAGGAAATATCTTCGCTTCTGCTCGGAAAAATATTCTGATTCTGTTTTTTTTTTCATAACCACATTTAACGAAATTGCATGTTGACAGGTTTAAAATTGCGTCAAAAATTATTTGAGCAATTTATTTGAACATATTAGAAAAACTGATCTTTCATCCGAAAAAAAGCTTTAAGTTCTTTAGGTCCTTCTGAACAAAAAAGACTCCCATGGATGTCTCTCCAAAGTTAATAGTTCTCGAGTCATTTAATAATTGAAACAGTGCAAAATATCCCATTTCCAATCCCGAAAAACAATACGAAACAAATTATGTCAAGGAGATTATATATACGCGAGCAGTAGTCATTGCCATTGCCAACAACCAGTTGGGCAAGAAATACAATTAATTGTTAATTGGGAGATTATCAAAAATTTTTTAGGCTTTAGTAAACTCTTTTAACGGTAATGTCGAGCTTTCGGTCCTCTATGGAACCATCTTCAGGAGCTGAAAGACAAATATGAAGCTTGCAAAAAATACGGAAAGGATTTAAATTTTCAGACAACTTACTCGTCGCTGAAGTTACAGACAAATGGTGTTTCAAAACCAAAGCGTGGATGAGAGCACTTGTTGCAATTATAAAACCAAAAGGACGGACACATTGGGTTTATTGATAACGACGGACGCCGTCGTTAGGTGTTAACGCTATATATCAATACACCCGAACACATTAAAAATTATCGAACTGCAATTTTGGGGGAAGAAACGGGAGAGTACCTTCTAACCTCCTACATGTTTCACGCGGAGAAAATGAACGAAATCGGAAGAGTGATGCGTCGACAGATGACAGATGAATGTCGCGAAGGAATGTGGAAATGTAAACATCATTACCAAATTTCAAGTATAGTGTATACGAGGAACGCTTGGTACAAACTCGTCATATTTCCCAAAATGCTGGATTAAATTTTTTCTGGAAAAGTGTAATTCATATGAGGGTACAAGTGTAAGATGATGATACACGCTTGAAAAGATGAAGAACATTATTTCAATTAACTGGATAAATAATTGGAATTATGTTTTAATTTTGGAAGGACGTTAGATTAACTGGAATATGTAGTCGTTCCAACTTTTCGCAATTCGACAAGTAAGAATAAATGACACTAAGCTGCTTAACAATAGCCTTTTTATTCATACAATAATCTGTCATGAAGATGTGGGACATTTCTAAAAATAGACGTTTTGAGAGTTGTTGTTCCTTGTCAAGAGCCCTAATACTGCCATAACTCACAGAATGACCTGTGTATGTATATATATATATATATATATATATATATATATATATATATATATGTTTTTTTTGTAACTTGAGACGTGGTCATTCTCGTCTAGACCAGTTAGGTGAAAAATTAAAGCTTCTGCCTTTTATTGGATACTTCGACAAAATTTAAGCAATGTCATTTTGTGCAATCATCAAGTGGCTTCACGATGTAATGCTTAACTTTCGTTTTAAATATTATATCTGTTTTTAACTTGTTCTTGTCATACAGCTGTGTGTAGCTTGTATAATTTTGACCATTGTACCATGTATCCAGCTTTCACCATGTTACTGGGTGTTTCCCTCATCCTTAACGTAAACAACAATTAGCAACATCCTCACATACCTGATGATGATGGCAAAGAACTGAAAGCTAGAGAGAATACAAAAGTATAAAGAGTGCTCCTTGCTTAAATTTTGACGAAGTACCCAACAAAAGGCGGAAGCTTTAATTTTTCACCTATATATATGTGAAAAGTAGTCATTGCCAAAGCCAACGACCAGTTGGGTACAAAGTACAATTACTTGTTAATTGGGAAAATTGGCAAAACTTTTAGGCTAAAGTTGACTCTTTTGACGATAAAATCAAGCTTTCGGCATTCTCTATGGAGCCATCATCAGGATTCTGAAAACACAATTGTGATGCTAGCAAAGAAGACAGATTTAAAATGTCAGACAACTTACTCGTCGGTGAGGTTGCAGCTACAAGGTGTTTCAGAAAGAACGTAGAGAAGATCGAACTTGTCTTCAGTATAAAAACAAAAGGACGGGGACATTGGGCTTGTTAAAAACGACAGATACCTTCGTTAAAAGTTAAGAAAAATAAAAATTTTTATCAATAAACCCGAACAAGCTAAAAATACTGCACGTGGGGAGACATTTTGTTGACACAATCGGAATGCAGTCCCTAACCTTCTACTACCGCTACGCGTGGAGAGGGGGAAAGGCACGGAACGGTAAAGCATCGACAGAAGACAAGTGATTGACGCGACGGAACGTGGAAATGTGCACCTCCCTGTCCAACTTTGGGTATGATGCTAGCATCACAATTGTGTTTTCAGAATCCTGATGATGGCTCCATAGAGAATGCCGAAAGCTTGATTTTATCGTCAAAAGAGTCAACTTTATCCTAAAAGTTTTGCCAATTTCCCCAATTAACAAGTAATTGTATTTATATACATATATATCTATATATATATATATATACAGGGTGACTTTGAAGTTGAGTCATTAATTTTCAGATAATGATTGTAGAAGGAAGATAAACCAAAATATGTGTGTAAAAATAAAAAAAAATGTTACCTTGTTTTATGAAGTATCCTCCCGACAAGTATTTCAGTGCGGCCCTGTATTTGATCGTGCGGTCTTGGAGCACCGGCATGTCCTCCCCTGTGAGGTCTTAACTCACCTGATTCACGAGCCCTTTGTACTACATTAACAAAGGCACGAGGGGTTGGTTGCACTCGATTGGGAAACCGATTCGCACAAATCCGTGATGCCGCGGCAGCATTTTGTAAATAAGAATCATGTCCACAAGTTCAACATTTTCGTAAACATGTGCTATTTTTTATTTCGTTTGAACCACGCAACAAACACCACTATTCACTCACGCGTTACCGACTGACGAAAAACATCGTGATAAACGTTTCAAATTCTTTCGCTTTTTTGTTTCCGATGCGATGAACCGATAACGCGGATTATATCCGTTGTTGCCAAACACGAGCACATAATATTATTATTGAGACAGGGCGGTACTCAAACTTTTAAAGGGCTATAACTTTGTTACTTTAATTTTACCAGAAAAATGTTAAAGGAAAAAAATATTTCTTTTGATCAGATCTACTCACTGTTAAAATAAATGACTCAACCTCGAAGCAAATCTATCATATTTCTGTTTCCATGGCAGATAGAGGACAAAAATGTATGACTTATTATGTCTAACAGGTGTATAGTATCACTGAGACCAGCAGCTTCTTAATAATAGAAATTTACAACCATCTACCGCAACCAGCTTCCAGCCTACAATTTTCATCCTCTCCAAACAATGTCTAAAAATGAGCAGGAGTCTGTGAAACGTTGTAACACTATGTTCCAGCGATTTTATTTCCGCAACCTTTGAATCGATTGTCAAACTAATACGACTACCTAAACGATGAAAGTATTATACTTGCGATAATATTCGAACTTCGGTTCATAAGTTTTCTGTTGCTTATCTGCACCACACAAGTCCGTATTTCTCATTTATATCGGTTTGTCAGTTCGTGTCCACTGTATATCAATGCAAGGCTCAAGCGGTTTATATTTTTTTCTTATTTTTGCTCCTAGCTCCGCCATCTTGGACCGATTTTCAAAAATACATAAAGCTTTTTCATCCTTGGCATAGTAGTAACCTTGTACTACTCAAAATTATCGGACAGACTGACATACAGACCAGCGACGGAAATGAGTGAAATGGTTTTCCGTGATGTACATGTCATATATAACCCAAAAATACTTCCTCGCCAGTTTGGCATTGAAGTAAAATGAAAATTAAAATGATGCCAAAGTTCCCAAATATTCTTCAAATGTCCATCAACAAAATCTCAAACCATTTTAGGCGGTACTGTTGTTGTAAGCCTCTGTTTTTAATTGTTAATGAAGCGTGCAGTCAATGTATATTATGAGCGTCAAAGCCCCGGTGTACAAGTTAGAGAAAATAGATATTCGACTGAAAAAAAGTAGGGGCCAGGACCGGCTTCAAAGTTTAGCGCGCCCTGAGGCAAAGGATAAAATATGTGCGCTCCCCTTAAATTAACTGAGATTTTTGCTTACCGCCAGTCGCCGTCCCTGACTGGGGCATGCTTAGTTAGGCTCGTATGGGGTTTTCGTGATTTATTCATTTTACTACGTCTGTGAACTAGTGTTGACGAGCCTCACTTTTAATTCCATAATGCCAAAATTAGTCCAAGAAACCAACATTCCGCCTTTTTACGCAAAGATCAAAGCCGCATCTTCAGGATATTCTTCTAATTACGCTAGAACGGAAGCCGTGCATCTGGCTTGAATATCGCCGCACATACCGAAAGGGTACAATTAATGGATATATTGCGAACAATTCATCATCAGATAATTGAACGTTACTTTGACGGAAGCGTTTGCTATTAATCCAATGCACTGGCCATTGGAAAAATAATTCATATACAGGCGCTAGTCTCACACAGCATGGTGGTTAGGTGTTTTCGGAGAACAATGGGCAAGGCGTTCGATTTAATAGAGCATTTGGTACTTGTGCTGCCACCACGCGGGTTTAGTTTTCAAGATTTTGTAGGATACAAATCTAACTTTCTTTAAAATATAACTGACATGGATGTCCCATCGTAAGTGAGGATCCAAGACCACTCCAAGGTATTTTATGTTGGGCACTCTATTAATTTGAATTTTTTTATTAATGTTGAAGGAGAAATTTGTGTAATTTGGCAGATGTCTAGCATAAGATCCAAATGGTGAAAAATGTGTTTTAGAATAGTTAATGCTTAATTTTCTACTGTTAAACTACCGAATAATTTTGATAAAATCATTTTCAATTACATTTTTCAGATCAGACCAGTCAGTACCTACATATAATATTGCAGTATCATCTGCAAAACTGGTTATTTTGCCAACACAATTAATTTGGAAAATATCATTTAAGTATATATTGAATAACAGCGGACCTAAGACAGTTCCTTGTGGGACATCACACTTAATATACATTTCTGTACTAAACGATCCTGATTTCTGCATAGATTGTGGACGATTTGACAAATAATTTTCGATCAGTGAGTACGCGTTTCCTCTGAAACCATTTCTATCCAATGCTTCTAATAATAATTTATGATTACCTGTGTCGAAAGCTTTTTTTAAATCAACAAAAATGCAAATTGGAGGGATTCTGTTATCAATATTTTGATGTATTTGATTTGCAATTTTAGTTATTGCGTCCGATTTAGCCTTCCCTTCTGTAAATCCATATTGATTTTCACTTAAAATTTTGAATTTTGTGAGGTATCGAATCATTCTAGTAGATAAAACTTTTTCAAAAACCTTTACTACACTGGATATTATTGATATTGGTCTATAGTTGTTAACATTTGTTTTTGTTCCTGATTTATGTATCGCTATTATATTACCTTTTTTTAAAATTGAGGGATATATGCCAGATTCAAAGCATTTGTTGATTAGGTAAGTGAGTGGTTCTGTTATGTCCGCGGCTATAATTTTCAAATGCTTGCTTTTAATACCATCGAACCCAGGACTTTTTCGATTATTTAAGGACATAACAGTGGTTTATACTTCACATTGCTCGACTTTATCCAAAATAAATGAGTTCAAAGATCTTTTTGGAGGCTGAGTATTTTGTGCATTTGCTTGTATATTACTTGCTAAATTTTCGCCTATGTCAGTAAAAAATTGTACAAATTCATCGCACATTTGTTGAGTATTTTTTAATACTGTTCCCGATGTTGTATTTAACTCAGTGATACACTCTTTAAATTTTATTTTCCCAGTGATCTCATCAATAGTTGTCCAAAGCCGCTTAGGATCATTTAAGTTATTAT
>CAVLJG010000001.1:115551720-115883038 GCA_963669975.1 Acanthoscelides obtectus | reverse complement strand
TCTTTAGTTTTTGATACTTGCACTTCTCTAGCCACGTCTCTAGTGCTTGTTGTTTTTTGAAACGCAATCGATTATACGGGTTCGTTTACCTCTACACGCGTGACCGTAACCGTCGGTTGAAGGTTGCATACTGACCTGACACACTGACCCCGACCCCCGACCCAGTTCTGTCGTCGGGTTGAGCTAGTGTAATAGTACCAGTTGGGGATGTCGCGAGTCGCGGCTACAGGACGGTATTCAGATATTTTTGATGTTGCAGAGCCCTTTATCTCGGTTTCCTTAAGACATTGGTGTATATGGTACTAAGAAAAATTGCTTATGTTTTCAAGATCTACACGTCGTGTAAAGGAAAACCCCAACTTTGCGGACACCCTGTATATATAATATATTAATGCAGGAAAGGGGAAAATGCAAAAGAAAAGAAGGGAAGAAAGCAAAATAAATAAATATTCGCAGCGAGTATTTCACCTGTAATGCAGTCAAACATTTTGAGCGTAAATTTATACGACAGTGAATTCGGAAAAAATGCAAATGTCCAGGTACTAAGCAAGTTGAAAGAAATAAAAACACCAAATCTCTATTTAAAAGGAATGTACTCGGTATAAGATTACCACGCAAGATGTTTAACGAGAATAATGCGGTGAAACGAACATGCAAATAATTATAAGAAAACTTCAAACAAAGGCAGAGCTCTCATATAACAGCTAGACAAATAACGATAGTCCCTATGAAATCTTTGTAGCTGTTTTTGGTAACGCTATCTCTAAACGTGTAATCAATGCTAATTTGTGATTCACTGTGCTCATTATGAAAAACCGTATAACATAATATCAAAGTGATATATAAATACGCAGAAACTGTCAAATATACTTTATAACAATGTGCAATGCTAGTTGCCAATATTCATTCAGCACCATTCGCATAGTATCCAAACTTTTCTATCAAAATGCAAACAGATACGTCTAGCAACGTAAAATCGTAAACGTTCCTCAGGGAAGGATTGCCTATTTTGTTCAAAATCCAAATAGAAATCAACCCGAAATTGGTACTCAGTCATCAAGAATAGATGTGAACTGTAGTGACTTTTAGACACATCATATACAATAACTACACAGCAACGCTACTCAAAAAAATTAAGTTGGACGAATTTTCATTACCTTGAAAACAGACGCTGCCACAAACAATAGTGTCTCGTGGCTGACGCTGTGAAGTCGCCCACTGGATGTGGAAGTGAAGTGCAAGTTCATAATAAAGCGGATGCTGTGTAGTATTGTATATCCTGTATTTTAGTAATGCAGCAGTATTAAGAGTTTCAAAAGTGAAAAGTGATAAAGGAGTTATTGTATTTTGTAACCAATTTCTAGGGGCGCGGTTCGAATTCGATTTTGTAAAAATCAAGTTAGATTATACAAGGTGTCTTAAAATGTATTGTCGTTTAGAAGCCAGGCTAAAAACGAACTTCATCTTTTGCATAAAATACACAGATCTATCAATAAACCAAGTAAGTTGAAGTCATTAACACGTAGTTTGAGTAGTTCTGTAACAAACTAAGCGATATATTTTTTATTTCCATAACATTACTGTGCTCAAAAAAAATAAAATTGCACGTAATATATTTCAAATTTATGACGTCACCGTTTCTAAAGCGGTCACGTCATTGGTACTATTTAAATGACAACGAAAATAAGTGAGACCACCATAAAGTGATGTAATTGTGATAAATTTCCAAAATGATATTCCTTTATTGCTATGGAAAAACGAAGTATATATGTATTTGTTAAAACTTGCATGGTTACAGCTATTTACAGGCCAGTTATTACTGAAATATATTTTTTATATATCATATATATATATATATATTTTTCAGATTGTCTATATTTATACAATAATAAATACTGAAAAAAACTGAGTGATACTTCATTTATCTTAGTCAAAGTGCTAACCTAGAACATGCTTTGTTTTTGCACCTTGAGTAATTAGAAATACAGGAGATCTTTTTTATTTGTTCTCAAAACCTGTGTTCATCAATAAGGTCCCAAAAATAGTATATTCAAATCACATGGAATTTTAAAAGCAATTTTTCAGTCAAGCATAGTGAAATCCATGTACTTGCACTCAGAAATACAGGACCCTAATAAAGTACCTGGTCAAACTCCAAGGGATGTTTATAAGAAAAAAAGTATACGGTCCGATAAAGCTTCTTTTTAAGGTACATTAACTACCGATAATTTTGTTTAGATTTATTAAAATTTAGCAGGTACAAACGTATATTTTAACTAAAGTGAGAGACTCTCTACTAAAACCAGAAATAGTCAAGTCATGGCTCCGGGATAGGTCGAATACGATAGCAATATAGCCACCTATTTGGATAGACCTTGTACATCTTATAGTCTACGAGCCCCTTCCCACTTCAGTTGGCCCACTTCAAGATTTGTACCGAAATATGCCTAAATAAACTAAACAATTTATTTTCTCAAAAACATTTTAGATACACTCTAGTCGTAAAAAATGCATATTTAGACCTATAACTAATAGAACATCTGAACAAATAAGCAATGTGCGTGTAAATGCGCGAAGTTAACAAAGCAACAATTGAAAGATTACCATTGGCTAACATCACCTTTATTTTTTATTACGGCTGAAATTCTTTGGGGCATAGTGTTAACCAAGTTTTGGCAAAAATTTGGTGTAAAACAATCCCACATTTCTTGAAGCTTTTGTCTCAGTTCGGTGATTGTACGAGCTGGATGGTGTCGTAGAACCTTTTCATCTCGTGCCACAAAGTTTCAATAGGTGACAAATCTGGACTGCTAGAAACCCATTTCAAAATTATTTTCTTCCATCCATTTTATAGCCTTTTTTGAGGTATGGCACGCTGCTCCATCTTTCTGAAACACAAAATCTAGGCCGGATGTCAAACATTCTTCCATCACTGGTAAAAGCGATTCTTCTAAAATATTTGTTTGTATCCATATTTCCATCAATAAAATGAAGTTTTCCTACTCATTTTGATGACATACTGCCCCAGACCATAATGGACGGTGGAAATTTCACTTTTCTCTTCAGACACTCAACATGGAATGCTTCATTTTTTTGCGAATAACTCTACTACGACTGTCACCACACAAACTTCGAATCGGGCCTCATCACTCCATTGTATTGCACACCATTGTTGAGGTGTCCATTGTCTATGTTCTTTAGCCCATCTAAGCCGATTTTTCTTTTGCAGTGGAGTTAATAGTGGCTTTTCTTTGGCCTATAAACAAGTTGTGCAACTTTAGGGTTTTTACTTCACTTTTTTTTATGAGAAAAACTTACCTTGCAAGTGCTAAATCCCAGTTTGTGGGCCTCTCTATGAGTTGTGGACCTCGAAATTCTCCTTCCAACAGGGTCACTCCACAGAGCACTTAATGGTAAATAATTGGCACGCCTGTTTTTCACGATTTTTCTTCTTAATGCTCTTCGGTCGGCATTTGTGATGTTACTTTTTTCACATATTGTGGCTTAATATTAACTGAACCAGTTACGTTATATCTTCTAACAATATTCTCACACTGTACCGCGATAAGTCTAACAAAGTTGCAATTTCTGAGTTTGATTTCCCAGAATTAAAAAATGTAATTGTCAGTAACCAAATTTTCTCACTAATAACCTTTCCTCTACCTATTTTGAAAACCTTAACTACCCAAACTATTTTAAACGTATTCTGACAGCCGTGATTAATAAAAACATTTGTCATGGCTTTTATTTTTCACAGCCACCTATGCGTTATAGACTTATTTTGCATTGAAATGAAAATAGGTTGATATGCTGTAATTGCAACATGTGTTATTTTCATGCTGCAAATTTGATAAGGGAGTGATAAAGTTGGTGTTTTCTACTATATAATATCAAAATGTTCATTGTTAATATTTTAAACCTACATATAACACCCTGCCACATTTTTATTATTTGTGTTTGATAAGAAAAAACTAAGATTTCAATAGTTGGGCCAACTGAAGTGGGAAGGGGCTCGTATACTTTGCTCTGCTTTTGTTTGTTGTCCTTAGGGACCTACTATAAAACAACAGTATACGGTGAGCGCTCTGAATCGACGGCATCATGCGGTCACCATCAAAAATGCGCTTTCAATGCGAACTGAGATACTGCTATTCAGTCTAATAGATCGATTGTGGTAATGGATAACACTTTTGCTATCGTACCTATTTGGATAGCCTCAAGAAGTTATGAGTACGAAACGCTACTGGTTTCACCAATAAATTCTCAAGTGGAAGAAGATATAGGATACGCTGTTCCTTGTTTCATATTTTAGGAATACAAATGGACATTCTGCGATAGCGATAGTGATTTACGATTGTCATAGAGCTACACCTGAGAACGGAAATTTGCTTCAGTTGCCTTGTGGCACAAAATGTAGTGGCTTTTATTATAAGGGTTGTATTCTCGGGGATTTCGAGGCAATGTCACAACTCTCTGGCTTTCTAGTTTTTCCGACGAGAAAACCAACAGTGACTTGAAAATAGTATATTAAATACCTAGTTTAAAATGTAAGATTCTTATTATTTCAAGGTTATTTTGAGATCAACTGAATTTATAAAATTATTTATAGCGAGTCTGAAACTATCATGATTCAGCTCTAAGTGACCTTGAATATAACTGTCACACAAGGCCTTTTATAGGCAAACTTTTCTTTTAGAATAGTTGATAAACTAATCTGATATTTGTGTTTCTTTTATCAGTCCAAACTGAACTGTGAAGTACTCCAAGACGACTTGGCATTCGAGGTACGATGGGCGGTTGCTGGAGAAAGCATCGTGTTACAATTGGTGGCCAAATTGGGTAAGTTCGTTCATAGTCCAGTAAAATTAGGTACAAAAATATTGTCCAGACTTCCTTTGGGCATCTTGATCGATGGAGTAATAACCGTCATTGCAGTTTGGCGTCAAATCATGATCTTCTTGATCCTTTGAATGACATTCTGCCCAACCACAATGACAAAATTTCAGGTGCTTTGAGTTGTCTGTTGGTGTGACTCGTTCAGTGATTGAAAAATAGTAACATGTGCCACGTAAGAGGTTCATATACTTGTTTGAAATCATCATTTGGAGATCTAGTCCAGATTCCGATGGTCTCGATCGCGATTCCGTTGATTTTGATTCCGATTCCGGAGGTTTCGCTTCCGACCCCTGAAAGGCGTCAAAGAGAGATTGGAGATCCTAACGCAGTAGTGGAACCAAACTCTGTTAGAAATTTATCATGTAGTTTTCACTAATTTCCTATGTTTTTTATTATTATTATTACTCAATTCCCTAGTTCGTGACATTTCGGTACCAAAGGTGACCTTTTTCAAGTATAATTGACATTTTTGACAATATACCTTGTTTATCTAAGTAGGTTTTCGCATTTTATTCATTTTCTGGACGATGGACGAGGGTAGCGTGTCTAGTACATCAAAAAAACGACAGATACCCTCATGCTCACTTGTCGCTTTAGAGGCCTGGACGTTCTTTTGGGATGTGCGGTGCTATCTTGAAATTGCAATGACTGTAGTAACACACTGTATATGGATGGGTAAAGTGAAGAAAAAGTGGCGTCAAATAGATTAACTCTATACTTCCTACGTATTCGTTGGAGATTTCAAAGAAAGGGGATGAGTCCTGATGAATACTGATTCAAGCTACTTGACGAACTATTCAGAGAACCATCACAGACGTGGCAATACAAATTGAAGGTTAGATAAAATGGGTGGTATCATAATATACCGAAAAATGTATGTGTAGATATACAAACAGTCAAGTCATCATTTACAAAAGCATCGCAGAATGCAGAATGTGGTACGTACTCCTAGTATCCAAATATTGCAAACATATATACGAGGGATGTCTTTTAAGTTTTGCATATGAAAACAAAAACAACACGGTAGGTAGTCTTAAATGACTTTATTGTTTTTCGAAGTATTCTCCACGAAGATTAATACGCATTTTTGAACGCGTCAACTGCTTCTTCTGGTAACTGGAACCTTTGACCACGCAGTCTGTTTTTAATTTTCAGAAAGTAAAGAAATCGTTAGAACTTAGATCGGGACTATATGGAGGATGGTCCAATAATTCCACGTTTTCTTCCGTTAAATACTGCCTTGTTTTTGGGGCTGTGTGCGAGCTTGCATTGTCTTGGTGGAGGATGATGCTTCTTTCGGGGTTGATTTTTCGAAGCTCGGTGATGACTTTGGGTAAACAAATGGTGGTATACCAACCCGCAGTAACAGTTCTTTGCTCATTAAGAGGAATTGTTGCAATATGACCCGCTTTTGACACAAATGTCGCGACCAGCTTTTTCGAAACACTTCGAGAACGGATGACTTTTGTTGGCTTTTCTTCACCTTGGAACACCCAAACAGCCGACTGTCGTTTATTTTCTGGTTCATAACAGTAAAACCACGATTCATCACCGCTAACAATGCTGTACACATTTTTTGAGTTTCCGGAATTGAAACGGTCAAGCGTTTTTGACACCAATTAACCCTGGATGCTTTCTGCCCGTCAGTCAACAGGTGGGGTATCCAACGAGAAACTAATTTGTTTACTCCTAATTCTTCATGTAAAATTTTTTGAATTGGAATCTTTGAGATCTTCAAGGACGCCCCAATCTCGCGATATGTCACATGTCTATCTTCAATGATGAGTTTAAGCACAGCATCGACGTTTTCCATACCAACGGGAAATTGTCGACTGATGTGGCGCTTCGTTAGCCGAAAACAAACAGTAACTCAGCAAGGCATTCTTGTTGCGATAATTGCCTCTGAATGTTGTAATAAATTATGGCGCGAAAATGTTCTCGGTTGAGTTCCATTTTTCTAATGACTTGGTGACACTTAAAAATTCACTGTAGTGAGAACACTGCACGTATTGTTGTGGAACTTCGAATTTAAGTTTACTAAAGAGTGATTTTAAGATTCAGTACTGACGTTTGATCCGCGCGACGTACTATGTGTCTATATGCAAAACTTAAAAGACATCCCTTGTAAATGGTTATCCTGTAGCAGTGTGTCAGTGACGACATCACCGAAGACCAGTTGGAGATTGTTACCCATTGCACAGTCGGCAGTGGCCTTCCACAACGGTGCGGCATCGCTTCTTGGCTAATACTAAAGACGTTACATTTACAACCCCCCTACCTCCTACAGTCCCCACACCCAAGTTCCAGCCCCTACAAAAAAAATTCCGAAAATGATCAGGAGTCTCTGAAACATCAAAAAAAAACGAGGTTTAGGCGATTTTTATTTTTTTTATGTTTTGCCTCTAGCTCCACCACCACCAGACCGATTTTCAGAAACTACCAAGTTATTTTATGCTTGCCATAGTAGCAACCTAGTGTGGCATGGTTTTTCGTAATGTACATGTCAATTACACCAATACAATACTTCCTCGTTAGTTTTGGCATAGGAAGTAGAAACAAATGAAATGTCACCTGGAAGACAAATAAACAAAGTGTATTGTACTGAAAAAGGTCACCGTTGAGACAGAAACGTCGTACAATAAAAATAAGCTGAACATATACAGGGTGTTTCAGTTTATTGTTGCATAACTTCAAGATTCGATAGCACTTTTAAAATTAATGCATAAAGTCTATATAAACATGGGTCGAAAAATGCGTGGCTTCCGAAATACAGGGTGTTTAAGTTTACTTTCTAAAATAGTTTTTTTTTTAAATATTTCGAACAATATTGGATGTATAACAGTGAAAATTGGTATACAAGGTTTTTTTGCTACGTCAAAACGAACCATGGGCATAGTTTTACTGTAGCCGCTAGAGGGCGCTCTCTACTGTACCTGTAGTGTATTAAAATGACCGAAAATTTTTTCTTAGTGCAATTTTTTGCTTTTTGAATAGAAAAACTGATTCTTCGCACTTTTCAACATAAAAAAGCTCTCTTGTCAATTCTCGTTATAGTTAGCCGTTTTTGAGATATTTCGGTTCTTAAGGTTCGATGCATTTTTAATTATTTATGATAAAATAACGTTAAAAAGTCAGTATCTCGATAATTTTTAGAAGTAGGCTGTGCCTGCAAATATTTTTGAAATTGAACTTAGAATATGGTAAGCGTC
This sequence comes from Acanthoscelides obtectus, assembly GCA_963669975.1. Taxonomy (NCBI): domain Eukaryota; kingdom Metazoa; phylum Arthropoda; class Insecta; order Coleoptera; family Chrysomelidae; genus Acanthoscelides; species Acanthoscelides obtectus. The sequence goes on along the minus strand of CAVLJG010000001.1, from coordinate 115,874,933 downwards.
AATTAGTTGACAGTTAGTTTTGTTGTCTGTTGAAACCTGAAACGTTTTTTTGCAATTGTGAATGCACGAAATTTAGTTTCTTTTACCTATTTTTTTTGTAAGTTTTATAAAAATACCATTTTTATTCTCCAGTCAAGAGTTAGGGGATATTCGTTTTGTGTATGGCTTTGTAAATGGAAGTTTTATAAAAATCAACATATTTGGTCGCATGAAAATCCGCATGCAGTTCGGGAAAGAAATTTTCAGCATGAATTTAGTGTGAACGTGTGGATTGGTATCTACTGTAATCGACTATTTGGACCCTACCTTTTGCCTGCAAGGTTAAATGCTGCGACCTTCTTGGAATTTTTAAAGGCTGAACATGCAAATATGTGGGATGATGTTATGTTAGATTTAAGAAGATTGGCCTGGTTCCAGCTTGATGGTTGTCCAGCTCATTATTCGAGAATAGTTAGAAACTGGCTGGACGAAAATTATCCAGAAAGATGGATCGGCTGTGGAGGACCAGTCGCCTGGCCGCCACGATCCCCTGACCTGAATCCATTAGATTTCTTTGTGTGGAGATTTCTAAAAGAAAAAGTGTACCAGACTCCCGTAACCACATGAGATATGCTAATAGACAGAATCAGGAATGCATGTGATGAAATAAGGCCTTATTTGAATAATGCTATACCACGTTCGATCATTCGTAGATGTGAATTGTGTATTGAACAATTGGGTTTATATTTCGAACAACTACTTTAGATTTTGTATGTTTGTCCTAACTATCCAATAGCATTTTAGTTGTAAATAATTAATTTAATTTGTTAAAAATAATTTTAGACAATTAAAGAAATTAATATTCTGTTTTTTTGTGTTTATTTGGAGTTAGGAATTATTGCTGTGTTTAAAAACACAATCTAAACGATCATCTTAATTACTTGTAATGCCCAAATTGAAAATGTAAAAAAATATTATTTTCCCATAAATAATTAAAAATGCATCGAACCTTAAAAATATCTCAAAAACGGCTAACTATAACGAAAATTCACAAGAGAGCTTTTTTATGTTGAAAAGTGCGAAGAATCAGTTTTTTTATTCGAAAAGCAAAAAATTGCACTAAAAAAAATTTTCATTTTGTCGTACCAAAAAACCCTTGTATACCAATTTTCACTGTTATTCATCAAATATTGTTCGAAATATTTAAAAAAAACTATTTTAGAAAGTAAATTCAAACACCCTGTATTTCTGAAGCCACGCATTTTTCGACCCATGTTTATATAGACTTCATGCATTAATTTTAAAAGTTCTATCGAATCTTAAAGTTATGCAACAATAAACTGAAACACCCTGTATGTGGCTGATTTTTTGTGTTATGCTATAGATGCCACTAGGATCTTACAGTTCCTTATTTGGACGTCGAAATACAGTATTTGGTTGGCTATCTTCAGTTATAATACACCGAAAAAAAACGGTAAAGCTATACTGGTCCCGGTGTAGCAATGCTGGTTTTCCTCTCTCGCTACACACAAAGAGCCCAAAGCAAAATGTGGATGTTGCATTTGATGAAATGCCAGACGTAATTTCCATCCCAGTAGTAGTTTTTGCGTGTCGATTTTTTTTCAGCACGCGTTTTCATCTCGTCATAATTGAGCCATAACGGGCGTACAACAGATTGGTGGAGTTAAATACATTTTTTGTTCATTTCCAGTTCAGAATATCGGTTTGCTACGCCTAGGGGTTGTGCTGGTGAAATTTCGGGATATTAATGTCGAATTTTTTTGTATAAAGCTGTACTTAATAAATATTATGATATTATTCGGGCAAGAATATTAATCCTAATAAATGACTGCTTGAAATATGGCGAATTTCCAACAAAATTGAAGTGTTCTACCATAAAACCTGTTCCGAAAGTTAAGAATTCTGAGTTGTAGACCGATTTGCGGCCAATAAATGTTCTACCAGATGTTGAAGAAGTATTTGAAGAAATTATTTGCGAATATATCATTGAATTCAAAGAGGGAAATAGAATTTTGAAGAAATTTCAAGCTGGATTGAGGAAGAAGAACTGAAACTGCAGTACAAATGGTTTTAGAGTACTGAAGGAGCATACAGGAACCATACAATGACAGAGTTTTTGAACTTCAAAAAGGCGTTTGAGACTATTGAGAGGGATAAATTACTTACAGAATTGCGTCACGATAGATTTAAAGGATATGTACTTAAAATTCTACAAAACTGCTTAAATGGCAGAAGTCAAAAAAACAAATTTAGCTACACATTATCAAGCTCAAAAGGTATTTCTGTTGGTGTGCCACAAGGTAGTAAGCTAGGTCCACTACTATTTATTTTATACATTAATGACATTTGTGCTATTTTAGGTTATTGTCAAATGCAGATATTTGCAGATGATACATTAATATGCAAATCAGATGAAAATATAGACACCGCTTTTAAAATGCTAAATTCCGACTTGGCAAAATTCATAAATTGGTTAAATGTAAATAAACTAAAATTGAATGCTTCTTAATCAAAATGTACGCTGATAGGGAAATACTTGAATGAAAATGCTATCACAGGATAAACGGTGAAATAAAAGAAAATGTTGAATCAATTAAATATTTGGATAAATATATATACAGGGTGGCGCATCGAAAACGAAACAGACGTATTTACTGGCAGCTCAGTTTTTTTTTGGAAAAACGCTCAGACCCGTCGACTTTGTTTTCGAGGGAGACACAAGTTTGGCGAAAAATCACGTTAACACGTGCAGCCCCCTCGGCGGGGGTGACACCAACCCTAAAATCTTAAATGGAAAGGGGGGTCGAGTGATACCTTATTTTAAAGGCCTTTATAATGATATAAAATTAATGTATTTCGGTTCAGTAGTTTTGACGATTTATCGATTTAAAGCTTAAAGTAGACTTTAATAGGTACATCAGATTAGTTTGTACTATTTTCAGAAGAAATTTGACTAAAAGAATTTACTTACTAAGTAAATGTTTTTCTTCACTACGCCCATGGTTTGTTTATCATTTTGTTGTTGAAAATGGCTATTGGAGCGTTTTTTGTGGCAAAAAAGTTATTTCTTGTACTTATTTTAAATAGGAATTTAGTACATAGTTTGCAATTGATTTGACCAAACTTTGTTGCTTAAATAACTTGTAACGCTTTATTACATAAATTAACCATGGTATATTCTGCAACAGAAAGAGTTGAAATTATCGAAATATTTTTCGGAAATAATCAGTGCGCTAATAGAACAGCAGAAATATTTAATAAGCGACATGAGAACAGTAACGTGCATCGAAAATATGTTCTAGAACTGGTAGCCAAATTTCGGGAAACTGGGTCAGTCGCCAATAAAAAACGCAACATTGAAAATCCCATAAGGAACCAAGCCATAGAAGTGGGGGTTTTAGGGCAAGTTTATGTAGATCCTACGTTAAGTACCCGCAAATTGGAAACTGTGTGTGCTGTTAGTCGACGTACTGTCCAACGGATTCTAAAGGCCCATAGTTTTCATTACTGGAAGTCGCCATAGATCCTGCATTAACAGCAATAATTGAAAATCAGAATGATCGGCGGTGCATTGCGAATAGGTTGATGTTCCAACAGGATGGTGTCCCGCCACATTACGCATTACGTGTTCGACAATATTTAGATCAGACGTTTCCAGATTGATGGATTGGTAGAAGAGGTGCCATTGAATGGCCCCCAAGACCGCCAGATTTATCACCTTTGGATTTCTTTATGTAGGGTCATTTAAAAAGCAACATCTATGCTACTCAGCCAACATCATTAGAAGACCTGCGACAAAGTGCCTTCGAATTACTCCTCAAATATTGCAAAATGTGCGGCAACATTTTGAGCAAAATCTTTATTATTGCATGGAGAGTCATGGTGGCCATTTTCAACATTTACTTTAAATCAATAAATCTTCAAAACTACTGAACTGAGGTACATTAATTTTATATCATTATAAAGGGAATTGAAAGACCTTTAAAATAAGGTATCACTCGACCCCCTTTCCATTTAAGATTTTGGGGGTGGTGTCACCCCCGCTTAAAGGGCTGCACGTGCTAACTTGTGTCCCCCTCGAAAACAAAATCTACGGGTCTGAGCGTTTTTCAAAAAAAACTGAGCTGCCAGTATATGCGTCTATTTCGTTTTCGATGTGCCACCCTGTATATATATATATATATATATATATGTATTGGTAGTAAACTAAAGTTTTAGGATCGCTAGTACATACATTTCAAAAATTGACATAGAAAAACAAATACTTTTATATTACTTCTCGTAGTCTTAGAACATATTCAAAAAGATAGTTTACTATTCAATTATTCTACCGCATTTACTATATTGCTCATATTTAAAAGAAAATTAAAGGAATATTTCGTGGATAGTAAAAATTCTTAAAGATGCAAATTTCGTTTTTTTTATATGTATCTTATGAAATCGTTGTAGTTTTTAAACAGAATGCAATTGTAGCAATCATGCTAAATAAATCTTAAACAATGAAACAAATCTGTAACAGTCACCTAGTGAAAAGTTGAACAGATGGTCGGCAGAGTTATTACATGATGTAACAAATACGTATTTAAAGCGCAAAAACCATATTTCTGAGAAAATGTACTCCTATTTGACGTCGTAAGAATGAATCATTATGAAGAAGAAAGCTTAAAGCCCCTCCTATATGATTAATGAGGCAGCCCGGTGGTTGAATCCCGACCCAAGAGAATTTTTCTCTTTGCTATGGATATTGTGATTGTCCATCATGTTAAACCTGACACCAAATAACAGCTGATTATGTAGTAACACTTCAAAATACAACAAAACAAAGTGTTCTGAGTATGTTCCTGAGTTTTACTTGATTTTTGTTGTATTATTATTCCGAGTGTAGCATTTTCTGATTGTTGTTCAAAACCTGAAAGTATAATTTCCATCTCATCCACAGGCGACAAAGAATACATGTCATTCGGCTTATCTGGCGACAATCAGAAGAGTGTTATGGTTGGTGGAGATGTCGTCGTAGCCTGGGTTGATAAGAACACATTGAAAGGCTTTGCCGAAGACTACTACCTCAACGACAAATCGCAGTGTTCTGGACCTACTGGTTCCTGTCCAGATAATAGACTGAACGTAAGTATAATAACACTGGACAACAAATTTTAGTTTTTTAATTGTATCTTGTGGGAAAGGTGCACTTCTTAGTTAATTTTGGGGCGCTGAATCCAAAAATGACAATGAAATAAAAAAATTAGTTGCGGTTTAGAAAAAAAACTTTTTATTTTTAAGGATATATTAAAAAAGTAACAAGATTCATATATTTATAAGAATCACTATATGCGCTGTCTTTTTGCTGTTTTTTTATGGCTTGTTTCTGGAGCATATCTACCAAGAGTCCAAGTCTAATAAAAACACTGGACAACAAATTTTAGTTTTTTAATTGTATCTTGTGGGAAAAGTGCACTTCTTTGTTAATTTTAGGGCGCTGAATCCAAAAATGACAATGAAATAAAAAAATTAGTTGCGGTTTAGAAAAAAACTTTTTATTTTTAAGGATATATTAAAAAAAGTAACAAGATTCATATACTTATAAGAATCACTATATGCGCTGTCTTTTTGCTGTTCTTTTATGGATCGTTTCTGGAGCATCTCTACCAAGAGTCCAACAGTAGTCTGCAAGCATGGAAGGATTCCACTTTCCCTGGTACCTTTTTTCCATTGTTGAAATATCCTGATGAAAACGTTCGCCGTGCTCATCACTTACGGCTCCGCAATTGTCAGGAATAAAGTCCAGGTGTGAGTGTAGGAAATGTATCTTAAGAGACATATTACAGCCCATCTTTTGATACGATGACAGCATATTTTTGACAAGGGTTTTATAGTTGTCAGCTTTTCTATTTCCCAAGAAATTAGTGACCACCAGACGGAAATCATTCCAAGCAGTTTCTTCAATACCCGTTAAAGTGTTTTCAAACTGTGTATCTTTCAAAATATTTCGAATCTGTGGCCCAACAAAAATACCTTCTTTAACCTTTGCCTCACTTAGTCTTGGAAATTTCTGACGCAGGTATTGAAAAGCTGACCCATCTCTATCTAATGCCTTGACAAAGTTTTTCATTAGGCCCAACTTGATATGCAGTGGTGGTAATAAATTTTTTTCGAATCTACTAATGGCATATGCTGTACATTTTTTTGACCTGGCTCTAGGAATTGACGAATAGGCCAGTTTTGTCTGGTGTAATAAAGTGCCTTTGCCCGACTGTCCCATTCACACAAAAAACAGCAGAACTTTGTGTAGCCTAGCTGCAGCCCAAGTAAAAGTGCAACAACTTTCAAATCGCCACAAATATGCCATTGGTGCTCATCGTATTTTATGCATATCAATAGGTACTTCATATTGTCATATGATTCTTTCATGTGAACTGCATACCCTACAGGACGAGATGGTAAAATATTTCCAATATGCAATAACACTGCCTTTAAACTCAATGTTGAACTGTCTATAAACAATCTCCATTCTTCTGGGTTATAGTTTATATTTAAAGCCGCCAGTAAGCCGTTAATGTTACTGCAGAAAACCAAGTTATTCTCCACATTGAAAAATGGTTCTAAGTCTTTGTGGCGTTTACGAAAAACACATACCGAAACATCGTCTTCTAACAAGTTCCACTGCTGCAGTCTTGATCCAAGTAACTCTGCCTTACATTTTGGAAGTTCTAAATCTCTTACAAGATCATTTAATTCTGACTGTGTTATTTTGTGCGGTTGGTGGCATGACGTGCTCGGTATAAAATCAGGATCTCTTGACGTTGATGGCATATCTTCTTCCTGACGAATCACTCGATCTCCATGATCTGATTGGTTTTCTGATTCGCAAGTGTAGGATTCTGGGGGTTTTGGAATAGGATTTTCGTCACTGTGAGGCACAGGTCTCATCGCAGATGGTATGTTTGGGTAGTTAACAACCGATTTTTTTTTCTTGGACATACCTGTGGCTTGTCCAACACAAGGTACCATGCAAAAGTAACAATCATTAATATGACTTGTAGGCTCTCTCCAAACCATTGGGACAGCAAAGCGCATAGACCGTTTTTTGCCATTTAACCAGCTCCTCAGACTTGAAGCACATGTATTACAGCAGATGTGGGGTGCCCACTGTTTGTCTTGATCACCTAGTTTACAACCGAAATAAAGCTGATATGCCTTTGTTATTAGTGGAGTAATAGACCGTCTCTGAGACGCAAAAGTCACATCACCACACACGTAACAAAACTGATCTGGATTGTTTACACACTTTCGAGACATCTTGCATGAACGCTGTCAGCCAACTGAGGAAAAAATGGCTAATATAAAACAATATAATGTACACGTATGTATAACGTAACACAATCATGCCGATTACATCATCTTTCCTTGCCGAATATAAAAATGTAGCACGTGCATTCTTGTGAATTACAGTATATTAACACTGTCACAGCAGGAACACATATAATTACCGTATCTCTAAAACTTGAACTAATATTGAAAAAATAAGTTTCACTCCGGTTTTAGCACATTAAAAATAGTAATATTTTGTTGATTTTATTTAGGATATATTTTGGCTGTTGATCAGTGTTTTTATTAGACTTCATGCAAGGAAAATGAATCAAATGACATACCTATTTAGCTGAGAACCGTCTGCGTAATTTTGAATATTAGACTATCGAAGGCTATATGAAGTAACGCCATTTTTTTGTAGCAACAAGCTGTGAACAACATCCGCCTTCTGAACGCAGCTGCGGTGAACGGATACTCGATCGTGACCTATCAGCGACCTTTAGCGGCCTCGGACAAATTCGACCGTGACGTGTTGACCAATGGCAGCCAAGCCATCATCTGGGCCATTGGACCTCTGAACGAACGAAATGAAGTCTCCTTCCACACGAAGTACCTCAAAGGTGATAAGCTGGTGGAGTTCGGAAGACCAGCTAGATGGAACTGCCCTGCGCCAGAGGAAGCAAAGAAATCCGTGGCATCTTCAGCGGAAGAACAGGTTAGAACGTTTGTCTTTTAGTTGTAATTGGTGATGTCAAAACCACTTCGGTGTGAAATTACCGCTGTTTTTAAATCCGATCTATTAACAAACATTTCAGTATACCTGCACGATAACCAAATTAAACAGTGATGTGTATCGTATATTTGTGTCTCATCATTAGATAAAGATAGGAACGCATATTTTTTAAGAACATAATATCACAGCTATCTCAAGACTTTTGAATGTGCCTTACCAAGAAATTAGCTTATTTTCACAACCAGCATGATCTACCTACCAATGGAAATACTAATGATCCAATGCTTCCAGACTCCGCAGTCCACAATCAATGCAACTCCAGAACCTGTACGCTTCAGCACTGAAGAACCAGTAATCGCAACTTCATCGCCAGCATCTAGAAGAACAACTATTCGAAGAAGGGGAGGTGGTAGACCTCAAACGACTGAATCTGACTTCGGCGTTAGTAGGACAGAGGCACCTCAAGTTACCACGCCTCAATCTCAAAGGAGGAGGGGACCTCAACGAGGAACTAGCACTCGGTAAGCCCGATGGTTGGTGACAAAATCTGAAATACTCTCGACCCGAGTGCCAGTCTGTGAGTCAGTTTTGGTCAGATCTCTTGAACAAAGTCATACCTTGGTAGGGCAATTTACTCATCGCGTTTTCTCTGGCTCCTTGAGGTATTACAGAGTTGAGTCAGTAGAAGCACTGGGGAAGTGCAAAGTTTTATATCATTTCTCAATTCTCGCGTATTTATCATTTTTGTTATTCTCGTCATTTCCAGAATGTTCGTCCGTTCTGTCATTTTCGTTATTATAGTCATTTTCGTCATTCTCGTCACTTTCATCATTTTTGCCAACAGAGGACGCCAAAATACCTTTTATCGGATTTGAAGCAAAACTATTGCTCATTCCACGATATGACCATTCAAGCCTAGATTGTGACAGGCTCTGAACGAGTCAGTTATGGTCAGACCTCGGAATCGCCACCATACTTTGACAAAGTCATACCTTGGTAAAACAATGTACTTGTCGCGTTTTCTATGGCTCTTTGAGATATTACAGAGTTGATTCGGTATCGTATACAGTTGGGTAGAAGTTCTTTTGTCATTTCTCTTGTTTTTCTCATTTTCGTCACTTCCGTCATTCTCGTCATTGTCATCAATTTCGCAATTCTCGTCATTTTCGTTATGGCCTCATATTTATTCGTCATTTTGAGAATTCTCATTATTTTCGGCATTTTCATTATTATCGTCATTTTGACACTTTTCGTGTTTTTTGTCATTTTCATTTTCGTCATATTCGTCATTTTCGTCATTTGCGTTATTTTCATCGTTTTCTTCATTAATGTCATTATCGTCATTTTCGTCAGTTTCAATTTTCATCATTTTCGACATATCTGTCATATTCGTCATGTGGATAATTGTCATCATTTTCGCCATTCTCGTCATTTCCGTTATAGCCTCATATTTATTCGTCATTTTGATAATTTTCATTATTTTCGGCATTTTCATTATTATCGTTATTTTGACAATTTTCGTGATTTTGATCTTTTTCATTTTCGTCATATTCGTCAGTTTCGATTTTCAGCATTTTCATCATATCTGTCATATTCGTCATGTGGATAATTTTCGTCATTTTCATCATTTACGCCATTTTGATAACTTTCGTGATTTTCGTCATTCTCTTCACTTTCATCATTGCCGCCAACAGAGCACGTCAAAGTATCTTTATATCGGATCTAAAGCAAAACTATTGTTCATTCACGATATGACCACTCAGGCTTAGATTATGACAGGCTCTGAGTGAATCAGTTTTGGACAGATCTCGGAATCGCCACCATACTTTGGCAAAGTCATACCTTGATAAAACAATGTACTTGTCGCGTTTTCTATGGCTCTTTGAGATATTACAGAGTTGATTCGGTATTTTCGTCACTTCCGTCATTCTCGTCATTGTCATCATTTTCGCCATTCTCGTCATTTTTGTTATAGCCTCATATTTATTCGTCATTTTGAGAATTCTCATTATTTTCGGCATTTTCATTATTATCGTCATTTTGACATTTTTCGTGTTTTTTGTCATTTTCATTTTCGTCATTTTCGTCATTTGCGTTATTTTCATCGTTTTCTTCATTAATGTCATTATCGTCATTTTCGTCAGTTTCGATTTTCATCATTTTCGTCATATCTGTCATATTCGTCATGTGGATAATTGTCATCGTTTTTGATATTCTCGTCATTTTCGTTATTTTCGTTATAGCCTCTTATTTATTCGTCATTTTGATAATTTTCATTATTTTCGGCATTTTCATTATTATCGCCATTTTCATTATTATCGTCATTTTGACAGTTTTCGTGATTTTTGTCATTTTCATTTTCGTCATATTCGTCATTTTCGTCATTTGCGTTATTTTCATCGTTTTCTTCATTAATGTCATTATCGTCATTTTCGTCAGTTTCAGTTTTCATCATTTTCGTCATATCTGTCATATTCGTCATGTGGATAATTTTCGTCATTTACGCCATTTTGATAGCTTTCGTCATTTTCGGCATTTTTATCATTATCGTCACGCCAAAGTATCTTTATATCGGATCTAAAGCAAAACTATTGTTCATTCACGATATGACCACTCAGGCTTAGATTATGACAGGCTCTGAGTGAGTCAGTTTTGGACAGATCTCGGAATCGCCATGATACTTTGACAAAGTCATACCTTGGTAAAACAATTTACTTGTCGCGTTTTCTATGGCTCTTTGAGATATTACAGATTTGAGTCAGTATCTGTATAAAGTTGGGTAGAAGTTTTTTGTCATTTCCCTCGTTTTTGTCATTTTCGTCACTTTTGTCATCATCATCATTTTCGAGATTTTCGTCATTTTCGTCATATTCGTAAGTTTCGGCATTTTTGATATTTTCGTCATTTTCGTCACTTTTATCATTTTTGTCATTTTCGTCACTTTTGTCATTTGCGTCATTTTCATTTTCTCCTTTTTCGTCATTATTTCATTTTCGTCGTTTACGTTATTTTTGTCATTTTCGACATTTTCGTCATTTTCGTCACTGTGGCCTTTTTGTCATGTGCGTCATTTTAGACGCCAAAATATGTCTATATCGGACTTTGAACGGAAGCATTCCTCTCAAGCCTAGATTGTGATTTAACTACAGCGTCCAATTGAAGGCAATGAGTTGTGCCTTCATAAAATTTGATGATCAAGAAATCTCTTTCAATTTCAGTGACAGCATTGCTTCCGTAAAAGAAGTTCCTACTCCCACCCCAGTGAAGACCAGACGTGATGCTTGGGAAATACCGGATATCCAATGCTACGAACCAGAAGATGGAGTTTTCTACGCCCAAATGGGACCTACTGGAGGGAAAAGAGGATACCCAGCTATTACAGGTATTCTACTCAATGTTTTTTATAGTTTACCTTCACAGATGTAATGCAATAATATCTATAATACTAGGGCAGAGTTCCCCAAACTTTTTTGTGTCGTAGACCCCTTGCCATGTTTTTCCGTGTTGGGTAGACCCCCTACTTACCTGGTATTGATTTCCTGTAAATTTCTAACTGTAGTGAAGTTTAGTGTTAAAAACTTAAAGTAAAAACACATGTTAATTTATACATTTATTAATTGAATTTAAATTAAATCTACTCAAAATAAAATTTTGTATCTGTTATGTAAAATATACGTAACATTAAATAAACAGGTGTCTGACCAATAAGTGCCCGCATTGGGAATAAGTGCCCGCATTGAAAAAAAAATAAGAGGGATAAAATAAAATAAAAAGTGAAAAACAATAAAAAAAAGTTTTTTACTTGAAATAGTACAATAAGCGAGTTCGTTTAGTAATTATAACATAAACGTATGTTCTACAATAATTTCACTGTTAGTTTGATTAAATTCCGCTTCTTATACGTTTAAGTTATCTAAAAATAGGCAAAAAATTAACGAATTTTAGTGTGTATCTTCCTTGAATTTTCAGAATAATTTAAAAAAAAATATTTTCTATAAAGGGGGGTTCTTTAAAAAAATCAATGCAGGCACTTATTCCCAATGCGGGCATTTATTGGTCAGACACCAATAAACATAAAATAAACTATAAATAAAATAACATAGGCAATAAATCAATATTTTTAGTGAGAAGGATGAACCTGATGCTTTAATAATAAATTATCAACAGTTGGCGTCAATTTTTTAAGGGTTAATCTTAAATCTCCTCGGCTAATGATGTCCAGTCTGTTTCTTTTTTTCGTTAGGAGATTGGTAACAGCTTTGAACCCCCTTTTCACTAGGTATGACGATGGAAAGGAAATTAAAAATTTCCTCGCTATATTCCATAATACGGGATAAGTAACGGGTATGTTGTTTTGCAGTCAGAATTGCTGATATGCGTTCTTAAACTGAACCTTAAGTTCTTCGTTTGTAGTTAATTGTATTATGACATTCGTTTCTTCTATGTCACCATATGGATTAATTATCCACGGTGGTATTACCATAGTCAAAATATCCTCAAACCTAGATGCAAAATCTGAATAGAGGGCATTTAAATGTTGAACGTAAGTTGAAACGTGTCTTCCTGGCAGCTTGTCTGTGACAAATTGGGGAATATTTTGCTTCATTAGTTTAACTCTGGCAAGAAACGCTGATAAGATGGACTTTGTTTTAATCAAATTTAAACTGTCGCCTTGTAATTGCAAATTAACCATATTAAATTTTGTAAACAAACCTGTTAAATAGGCGATGTCTCGCTTATGTAAAATATATGTCCTCTTCATTAAATTTTCCTCTAAAATTTAATTTTAGTATCCAGAAATTCTAAAATAGTCTCAAAAAGTGCAAAAAATCTTGTCAAACATAAGCCTTTCGACAGCCAGCGTACTTCAGTGTGAAGGAGTAATTGATGAAAGTGTTCGTCATTTTCTTGACACAACTGCGCAAATAACCGCGTATTCAACGCGTTGCTTCGGATTTGGTTTACTGCATCAATGACTAAATGAAGTGATTCATGCAATCTAACACTCAAATTTTGAGCAACTAAATGTTGTCGATTGATGACGCAATGTATTGCTAACACCCCTGACACATTTTGTTTTAAATAGCTTATAAATCCACGATAACGTCCAACCATGGCAGGTGCTCCATCTGTAGCGATTGGTATTATATTTGATAAAGGAATTGCTTTTTCAATGAAGTAATCCTTCAAAACATGAAATATTGATTCACCTTTAGTGTCGGTTATCAAAGTTCTTGCGAAGAGCAGTTCTTCGTAGATTTATTGATTCATAATAAAACGAACATATGCCAATAATAAAGCTGCATTATCAGGTAAAGTTGACTCGTCCAGTTGTATAGAGAAATGGGTCGTTTGCAAATAATTACATAAGAAGCTTTCAATATTATAATTCATTTCATCAATACGTCTTTCAACAGTATTGTTGCTTAAGGGAATTCTTTTAATGATATCAGATGCAGGTTTGTGTAAAACAGTTTTTAAAACCTCTTCAACGGCTGGCAAAATTAACTTCTCTCCGATAGTATGCGGTTTTCCGGATTTTGCTATAAGTAACGAGATATTGTAAGACGCCCGCAAACATCATCATTTCTTTGTGACGTCGAAGCGAACATTCTGTCCAGTGTAGGTCTCTTCTGAAATTTATCCTTGAGTGGTTGAAAGTATTTCAAATCTTTCTCTGTTTTATCAGGGTGGCATCTTCTCAGATGATCTTGCAGTTTAGGTGGTTTCATAGCGTCATTGCCCAAAACTTTGTTGCATAAAAGGCACATAGGCGATTGGTTGTCCGGCAATGATGGAATGAAGCCAAATTTCAAATAATCAACACTGTAGTGTCTACATTTCTTTTTAGATTCGGACATGGCATCAGTCATCTGTGGGCAAAATTAAATTATTTAAATAAGACAGAAAATCCAGCAGCTGTATATTAAAAATATTTTTTGATTTTTCCGAAAACATTCCATAATTCGAACATCTTCTTGCAACAATTACGGAGATTGCACTGTAATTATATTACCGATTGCTAAAACTTTCAAAAAGAAACTATTGAGGAGTTCTCGTGTAATTTTGCATGATTGAATATTTAACTACTAATAACTAAAGTCATGATTGGCGTAATTTATCTACCTTTGCTAACTACGAGTACAAAACTAAAATTTAATAAAAAATAATGTGCTTACTTTTCTCCAGCACTCTCAAACAAAATAACACTGACTCACTATAATTTGTGTGATCTACTATCTGTTTATATTTTTTTAAATATTTTCTTAGCACTTTCCTTTTCAAGATTCAGGAAACGAATAAACGTATTTGTCCCACATTCGTATTTATAGAGTGACGAATTGAACAAGTCAGTGCGAGGTAGCGAAGCTCTGAGACTGCGACTCTCAGGTTCAAAAGGTATTGCGACCACAAAGCGAATACCAACATCCTACAACTTACACAATTTTATAAACATATATAATACATTTTTTACTTCATAGATACTTTTATAAATAATGTATATGTTTTGATATTATAAGATAGTATGATGTAAGTAAATACGTACCATCAGTGTATGTGTTGAGATCCGCTATCGTGGACCCCCATATTCATTTCATGGACCCCCAAATTTTTTTTCGCTGACGTAGACCCCTTGCAGGTTGTCATAGACCCCTAGGGGTCGATATAGACCACTTTGGGAATCAATGTACTAGGGTGATCTCAAAAGTAAGCTACACTATTTTTAATCCTTGTTTTTGGCGGAAGAACTTTACAGAGCATGATGTTTATTTTTTGTATAACGATGGAAGTATTATCAATATTTACGAGTTTTAAAAATAGGATCGTTTTAGCCAGTTTTTGTAAATTAGTTTTCTCATTGTAATATCGATTTCTAGGTCATGTTGGTTGGGGCATATCGTGGTATATCAACGGTCTCCTGATACCAGTTATCCACGTAGTCAGAGGGAAAACATACACGTTTGTCGTAGAAGGAGGTTTAGACCCCGAAGTGTCTGCAAAATACCATCCGTTCTACATCACGGACGACCCAGTTGGAGGTTATGCCTACAAAACCCCAGAAGAAAGAAAGGTAACTTTTCACTCTACCCTCGTACGACACTATTGACAATATTTTTACCACATTGCAGGCTGTAAATGTGTTTGCTGGAGTACGCAAAGCCAAGGACGGGTCCCTAGTGCCCACTGGAACCGGTCGCTTATGTCATTGGACCCAATCCGGTGACTTGGAAGCAGACGACTATCCATCTTTCGGAGCTTACCAAAGATCTCTGGAACTGAAGTGCGACCCTGGAGAGCCTGGCGTTATTCAGTGGACTCCCGACGAAAGTACTCCTGACACTGTTTACTACCAGGTTAGGAAATCCGTTTTCTAAAGGTACACGCACATTGAAGCGAAACGATGCGAAGGGAACCACGGCGATATTTATCATTTTTATGTGCCAAATCTGACAACGTCGCTTCGCTTCCAGTCGCTTAAAGCATCCCACAAACCGGCGCGAAATATTCGCTTTGGCTGCGAAAATTTCGCGGCGATGAATTCGCGATCAGATTAAAACGCGGCGGTTTACGGACAGGCTCAGACTTGTGCGAAGCGAATGCGATTGTTCCAGCGTTTTATTCGCGGCGTATTTCAGTTCGCCTTTGACCGCGTTTTTGACGCCGTTCTTCAAAAATTCGCAATGGCAAAAACGGAATTATTGATAGAAATAGTGAAAAAGTATCCTTGTTTGTATGATTTGTCGAACGATGAATACAGGAATGTGAGAAAGAAAGACAAGATTTGGATGGAAATAGGAAAAGAATTAAATACAAATGGTATGTACCTAATATTTTTTATTAACTTGTTAAATAATTTACAGTCTACACAAATGTGAAAACGAACATTCTATATATTGGGCATAGGCATATCAGAATTAAAATAATTTACGAATTTGTCACGAGTAGAAAATGCTAGCCTTGCTGCCCACCGAGGATCATTTGCTATATCAGTAAAAGCTCCAAGCACGGGTTCTGGGGGATCTAAGAATTGAAAATATTTGTCATCGCCACTTTTACTATGCCGTACGTACAATTAGAATAGTAGTATCTACTTTAGTTTCTAATGGCCTGTAAAATATTCGCCATTTTTGAGACAAAATACCAAACGCATTTTCCACGACCCTTCTAGCTCGACAAAGTCTTACATTGTATTTCTCTTTTCTGAAGTCTGTTAAAGTCTGCTTATAAGGAAATGGTCTCATAAGGTATGGTTTTAAAGCAAATGCTTCATCACCAATTAAGACGTACGAGCAGATTTCATTTTGCCCAGGGAGAAATCTAGGTGCAGGGATACTCATTAAATTTTGTTCAAATCGTTATCCCATGTTTGAGGTTTCGAAAATACCCCATTCACTATTTTTTCCGAAACCACCAATATCAACACATATAAATTTATAGTCCGGGCCAACAATGGCCATAAGTACTATTGAATATTTATGTAAATAGCACCAGTAATTGGAGCCACTGTTGTTAGGTCTCTTGATTGTTACATGTTTACCGTCCACGCTGCCAATGCAATTGGGAAATCCCCATCTATTTTCAAATTCTTCAGCACATTTTTTCCATATATTCTCTGTTGGTTCTGGTAAATATATATGCTCCATATGTCTGCATATCGCTTCACAGACTTCGGTTACGATTGCACTCACTGTTGTAAAGCCAACTCGAAAGCTATGCCCAATGGTATAGAAGGTGTCACCAGTGGCAAGGAATCTATAAAAAAATCCTTTTTAGGTGATGAAGTAAAAAAAAGGTGGAAGAATATCAGAGACACATTTGCAAAATATATAAAATCTACCAAACCAAAGACCGGCCAAGCAGTGGGCAACATAAAGAAATGGCAGTGGGCTGACTACATGGAATTTTTCCGTCCTTTTTTGGCATTTGCCAAACCGTCGTCTAATGTGAAAGATATTGACGTCATACATTATGAGACTGCCGAATTTAACTCAAATGTATATCAGGAAAGGGCTGGAAATGTAGAAACCGAAAATTTGAAAGGCCGCGGCCATGGAGAAGATGAAAATGCTGATGTAGATGCAGAAGATGCACAGAACGCCTCGGCAACACAGACAGCACCACCTTCTTCATTGAACACTACAGCAGTGACTACTCCAGGGCACACCTTTCCACAGACTGCAACTACACCAAAATATAAAACAAGCAGAAAACGCTATGAACCACCATCTTCGTCTGTACAACAGCTCATTGATTATTTTGAAGGTAAAAAACCTAAAAAAGAAAACGAGGCCATTGATTCACTTTTCTTGGCACATGCACAGACTGTGAAAACACTTCCCTTAAAGCCTCAAGCCCGAATAAAACTAAAAATAGCCGAATTAATAGCGCACGAAGAATTTGAACATATTGAAGAAATGTCTTCAGCGTCTACCCAGAATTCTGCAAGTATGTATGATAGTAGTATGTCGTCCTTCCCAAGCGGCACTGGGTTTACTCCAATAATATACCCAACAGAGGAGGCAAATTCTGCCTCGAATTATTTAGCAACATTTAATCCTAGTGGCAACATGTAGTCCAATTATTACAATAAAATATTTATTTCACGATCCCTGAAGTTTTCGTATTCGATAAGCCTACTAATTTTAATACATATAATTTTTTTACCTGAGTGTAATAGCAAGTCGTTCTTCTGGCGAAATAGCTTCACGATAATTTGTGTCAGATTTTCGTATTTCATCTTTCACCAAGTTCAATATTTCATCGAAACACTCTGGAGTCATTCTAAAATATACGTAAAAGCGCTGTTCATCCAGCCGAAGTTGTGGCATCAAGGTATGGTATTCCCCAAATTTATTTCGTTCCAAGTTAATATCATGTACCCACTTCCTTCGTTTCCTAAACAAAATTGAAAATATTTGTTTTATGTACTTCGTTAAACTTAATACATACCCAACTATCAAATGGCGTTAAATAAACATAACTTACCGTGCATTTGGTTCCTCTTCTAAAGCAAGAAATAGAAGTGCCTCCTCTTCTTCTGAAGACGAGCTCATTGCAAAAGGCAAAAATAAAATATACGCAACCTGTCGAAACCTTCACGTTCGCGGAGCGAATAAGACGCTTTGGTATGAATAAACAGGCGAAACAGATTGCGAATTTCGCTCTGAATTTCGTTGCGAATACTTCGCCGCGATTATTTCGCGCCGGTTTGTGGGATGCTTAAATGTGCAAGGTGTCATTTGATTACATACAGGGTGTTCGAAAAGTAAAGATATGTTAGAGGGTGATTCCGTGTTGCAAAATATGAAAAGAGTGGTGTTTTAAAAATACAGGGTGAAAATTTTAAATTTAGTCGATCCTGTTGAAATTTGGCAATATTATTTGTTGTATTAGAGGCTGATTCAGCCCTACATTGATTGAAATGATTAGGTTAAATGGCCACCTTAGTGAATAATACTGACAAAAAAATTGTAGGCCCCTTCCTTTTTTGTAACTTTAATATTTGTTGTTTGGTTAAGCATCTACGAATACCTTTTTGAATTTCATACGGATCTCACTTCGTTTTCGAGGAAAAAAATAAAAACCGTTTCATTGCAGGTCACTGGATTAAACTGGTTTATTAAATTTTCCTAAAAAAGGCACAAGTGACTTGGAAAACAAAAAATCATTTCTCCATGGAGATTTGACATTTGCCGTCAGTTCTAGAAAAGAATTATTCACGTCATTTTCTTTACGAAATGTCTTTTTGTCTCGATTTTTGTGATGGAACATTACACTTTTGAGGAAATGGCAGACATGCATGTAATGTAGTAACTGTTATGCACCATTATGCTTGTATTCAGACAATAATGCCCTATATCCATCAAAATTAAACTAATTCTCTAGATATTAAATATTAAGCTAACTAAGCTATTGGGTCCATACTCCACTTATACTAAGTGACATATAAATCCGAACACCCAGTTTAAATGCTTTAATTTAAATAAAAGTTGGTGAATGTATTTATCTTACTGTAAATAACAAGTGAAAAAA
The DNA here is from genome assembly GCA_963669975.1 of Acanthoscelides obtectus. Lineage (NCBI taxonomy): Eukaryota > Metazoa > Arthropoda > Insecta > Coleoptera > Chrysomelidae > Acanthoscelides > Acanthoscelides obtectus. The sequence continues at coordinate 115,855,858 of CAVLJG010000001.1, read as the reverse complement.
TTTTCAGCCTTATCAGTTGGACATTCCGGTTTTTATACTGCTTTTTTTTAATTCACTAACGCTCTAAGAATGAATATTTCAGCCGCAGTAAAGGATCAACGTTGGCGGATTTTGGTTCTTGACATCCTTTACGATCGGTTACGATGCCTAGAGTACGGAGACCTGTACGATTTCGTCAACTTGGTGAGTTTGATAGGGGCCGTATAGTGGGACTTCGGGAAGCTGGACTTTCTTTTCGGGCAATTGCAGTTAGAGTGCAAAGAAGTGTAGACACTGTGGTTAGGTGTTGTCAGGCATGGCTTCGAGAAGGCCGTACACAAAGAGCAAGGGGCACTGGACGCCGCCGTAGAACAACAGACCGTGAAGATCGCCGCCTAAGATTATTGGCCTTAAGGGACCGTTTCTCCACTACCAGGTCCATTGCAAATGAATGGTTTGCAGAACACGGAAGACCTATTGGCATGCGAAGTGTTTACCGACGAATGAGAAGTTTTTGCTTGTTTTTATACCGTCCACACTGGGCCCTCCCTTTAACTCGAGAACACCGACGTAATCGCCTTGAGTGGTGCAGACAACGGTCACTCTGGGATCAGGAATGGAACAGTATTGTCTTTAGTGACGAGTCTCGATTTTGTTTAGGCATGCACGATGGTCGTGCCAGGGTTAGAAGGCGAGGTGAAAGGAGGAATCCACAGTTTTTTGTTGAAAGACATGTTCATCACACTGTTGGAGTTATGGTTTGGGGTGCTATAGCTTATGGTTCCAGATCACCTGTAATCTTCATCAGAGGTAACATGAACGCGCAGCATTATATCCACGAAATTCTAGAACCCCATCTTTTACCCTATCTTGACACCCTGGCAGATCCAACTTTCCAACAAGATAATGCCTGGCCACATGTTGCAAGAGTCACAATAGACTTCTTTCAGCATAATGATGTCACATTGTTACCATGGCCACCAAGATCTCCCGACTTATCCCCAATTGAGCACGTGTGGGATATAATGGGTAGGAGATTGCTCAATTTGCAACGCCCTCCTCAGACTCTAGAAGCACTTCGAGAGGAGTTGGTGGTTGCCTGGAATGAGATACCACAGGAGGACATTGACCACCTGATCAGAAGCATGCCTAGGCGCGTTGGAGAATGCGTAGCACATCAGGGTGCAACCACACATTATTAAAGGTCAAACGGCTTTAAAGCAGTGCATCATTTTGAAATTTTTATCATTTACTTATTATGCTTCATTAAGTACTTATACAAAATTTTATTAAAATAAAACCATTTAAACTGGGTGTTCGGATTTATATGTCACTTAGTATATAAAGGTTAAATCTGTCTCAACTTAATTATTTTTTTTATTCTTATTCTTAAATACTTTAATGTTAGGAAGTTCGGTCACAATTTCATCTAACTCTTGGTTTAGGATATGGTTCGGATTAGAAATGAATACTTTGTTTTTATACAGGGTGACCGATATGTGGCTATGTGACTGGTTTGTATCTTGAATATTTGTGAAATGAAATAAAATACGTCCACTTTTTTCATCTTAATATTTTATTGAAACTTAGAAAATGTGTATGAACAATAATATGAGACAAATGTCGACCTCTTGATTACATTTTTCATTTTTGGTAGGTTTCTGGAGGAATATTTTCCATCGCTTCCGTAATATATTGTTCTTCAGCTGCTCTACAGTATTTGGTTTGTTGGTATAAGCCCTATTTTTCAGAAATCCCCATAAAAAAGTCAGGAGCAGTTAAATCTGGTGACCTTGGTGGCCAGTTGGCGTCACCAAATCGAGAAATTAAACGACCTGGAAATATTGTTCGCAAAAGATTCATTATTTCCCTAGCTGTGTGACAAGTTGCTCTGCCCTGCTGGAACCACATGTTTTGCAGGTTAAATTGTTTAATTTGAGGAGCCAGAAATTTTTGCATCATATCACGGTAGCGCTCGCCAGTGACAGTAAGAGAATTACCTGTAGCGTCTTTAAAGAAGGTCCAATGACACCGCAACAAACTGTGACTCAACGTGGTCGTTTAATTCTGCTTATTAACGAATTCGTTCATATCGAAGTCGGCTTCATCGCTCATTATCAGTTGTCGGTAAAAATCGTTTTTTTTTTGTATTAATCTACAATACTCGAAGACTGTATTTCGTAATCACTAGGCTGTAGTTCTTGGGTTAACTAAATTTTGTATGTCCGCAAAAGCAAGTCTTTCCTTTAAAATAGGGCATAATGACCTGCGACGAATACCCAGTTCTTGAGAACGATGTCTTGTAGATGTTTCAGGGCGCTCCACTGCACTTTCACGAACTCTCTCGATAGTTTTCGGGGTACAAACAGTTCGAACACGGCCCGACGTTGGCAAGTCTTTAACTTCACCTGTTTGCTCAAGCAATCGACTGATTATTTAAGTAAACGTTTTAACAATACGGACGCGTTGTGGGATCGTTTAGCGCTTCATGATGAATTGGATACATATGCTTTAAACAACTACTATGGCGCTACCTACTACTTATACAGGGTGACTTTGAAGTTGAGTCATTAATTTTCAGATAATGATTGTAGAATGAAGATAAACCAAAATATGTGTGTAAAAATAAAAAAAAAATTAAAAAAAAGTTTACCTTGTTTTATAAAGTATCATCCCGACAAGTATTTCAGTGCGGACCTGTATTTGATCGTGAGGTCTTGGAGCACCGGCATGCCGTCCCCATGTGAGGTCTTAAGTCACCTGATTCACGAGCCCGTTGTACTACATTAACAAAGGCACGAGGGGTTGGTTGCACTCGATTGGGAAACCGATCCGCATGAATATGTGCCATTTTTTATTTCGTTTGAGCCACGCAACAGACACCACTATTCAATCACGCGTTACCGACTGACACTGACTGTATACAACTGAATGAAATAATTGTAAAAACATCGTTCCAAATTCTTTCGCTTTTTTGTTTACGATGCAATGAACCGATAAGGCGGATTATATTCGTTGTCGCCAAACACGAGCACATAATATTATTATTGAGACAGGGCGGTACTCAAACTTCGAAAGGGCTATAACTTTGTTACTTTAATTTTACCAGAAAAATGGTAAAGGAAAAAAACTTTTCTTTTGATCAGATCTACTCACTGTTAAAATAAATGACTCAACTTCGAAGTCACCCTGTATATTGGCCACCCTGTACTTTAGCGTGTTTCCTGTCAATCGAGCTTTCGATTTTTCTGGCTTGTTGCTTGCTCTGGAGCCAGCTTCTCAGTACCATCTTGTCATTAGCATTCTTACGTTCATTTTATCAATATTTTCAGTGCTTCACCCATCGCTACCTGGGTTGGAAGATCATAGTCCACGACACTTGCGATGGTCAAGCTACAGCCGCAAGTTCCCTCCAAGAAGTCGCCGTGGCCCCTCCCGCCGACTTCCAAGACAAGTCAGACGTCGATCTCGCAGACAGCCCGTCCATACAAGTGGAGACTATGGTAAAAGCAAATGACATTTCTAAGGAGGCTGCGCCGGCTAAAACATATGCTCAATCTGCGGTTGTTTCAGAGAGCCCAGTAACTCGACCAGACCCACCACCATCACCAACAGAGCACACTTCTTCCACACAGAGCACTCTAGCAGACGATCCTTTCTTCAGGTGGAACAGGCCGCTCTGGCAGCAGACACCCAAGTACTTCAGACCCAGCACGCTACTCAACGAAACTCCCGAAAGCACCAATTTCCATTTCGCCAAACTCACCACCACAAGTAGCACTACTACCACCACCACCTCTACAACTACTACTACCACCACTGAAAAACCTGTCGACAACGTTGCTATCCCTAGCAGCACAATGAATGAGACCTTCTTGTTACCGCCTCCTCCAATGCACGTTTCTAGACAGCCTGTGTATCACAACAGACCTTCTATGCACTATCCGATCAAACTGAGACAACCTTTTCTAGCACCCAGACCGAACCTTATGGTCCCTCCTAAATCCAAATACCAATGGACTCCTCCAAAGCTTGTCTACCCTAACAGACCGTATCAGTTTGAGCAAACCAAATATTTCCCTGCAAAACCAACGCTTCTACCTCAAAAGCAAGCCACGATGAAACCTGCCGTTGTCGAAGAAACCAAATTTAAAGGACAAGTTCATGATGTAGAGATATCTCCTCAACAACCTTCTACAGAAAGAGAGCCTGAAATTCAAACCGTAGCGAGTCCTGCCATTCTTGACATAACACCTGTTTACGTAAAACCTGCTTACAACATTGGGTTTAGATCAGGTTCTATCAAGATGGAAAGCGGTTTCAAGCCCATTATCAGTAAAGATTTCCAAGATCGAATGGACGAAGAGGTGGATGAACCTCAGGTAGAGCCTGAGGGAGAGACAGGAGTTATTGAAGTAGATGGGGAGGAAAAATATGAGCCTAAGCCCATACAGGTTTTCGAACCTATGTTTGTACCATCTCCTACAGATAAACCAGTAAAACCTACGAAACGTAAAGTGGTTCATAAAAGACCTGTGGTGAAGCAGATTCCAGAATATACCAAGATCGTAGTGAAACATACCAGAAGTCTACCTGATCCTATAGAGGAAGACCAAAAAGCTGAAGCGGCAGAACGTGTGGAGTCTTATTATTTGCCCCCAGCCGATCAAAAACAGAAACCTATGCAACGGATCAGTCAACCGTCAAACATTGACATAGAAGCTCCAGAAGAGCCAGTTAACATTGATTCTCCGCCAGATGTCGTTGTATCTTACGATGGAAAGCGACTTTCTGGGCAAAGCCTCACTGCGAAAGTTTCTGACAGAACACCAAATGTAGAACCAAAACTGTCTAAGGCCAGTGCGTTTATCAGAGCAAGACCTCAATTTGGAAAGTTCAAAGGGGAGCTACCGCCTCTAAACCCAGAGTTCATAAACAAAAATGCACCGCAGTTGCAAACGGGATCGTTGAGTAGAAGTTTGGACACGCCACCACCGTCCGGGTCAACAAGGCTGTCCAAAGTTGGGTCGAGGTCCAAAAGAGAAGCTCATCATACTCCAGAACACACAGCTCAACAAGAAGCGGAAAGGAAAATGAACAGCAGTCAAAAAAGTTCGGCTGTAAGAGTCTCGAATAGTCTTAGCGTAAGTTTCGCTGTTTTGTATATTCTAGGTTATTTATGTTTTACGTAAGTTTGAATGTTGTTAGCGGTTATTTTTTATTAGTTTTTCGTTAATTTTTCTGTACTGTACATATTAATGTTAGAATTTCTAATAAAAGTTTTTATACCGTATGTGTTATGTTTTTATTTTTTATTATATATATTATATACAGGGTGTCCACAAAGTTGGGGTTGTCCTTTTCAGAAACAACTACCCTTGAAATAACAAAGGTAATGTGTAGTGAAACGAGGGCGACCAAGTAAAAAAAAATAAAGGAACAAGCACTCACTCTCCAGTTGACGAGAAGGGCTAAGTACGTCTCTGCCCGAAATCATACCGCTCCAACAGAAAATGAAATCAGCTGATGCGCTACCGAGCAGACGCAGGCGGTGGTGCAGACCACGAACAGAGGTAACAAATATGACGGCGTCGCCGCGTTTTCAGTTTTTAGGTAAACGTACTTTATAGGTATTGTTCGAAGTTATCGCCGTTTGATTCAAAAACACAGGTGCGTGCACGACGTAGCCAAGCATCGGTGCAGGCTTTGAGAATGGAGTCCCTCCCCCGAATGAAAGCACCAGCTTGTTCAATTCTGAGACGAAGTTCGTCAACCGTATGCACTTCAGTTTTGTACACTAAGCGTTTCATTTCTCCCCAAAGAAAAAAATCACATGGTGTTAAGTCTGGAGATCGCGGAGGCCACGCTACGGGAACATTACGTCCGATCCACCTATTCGGAAATCATTCATTCAAAAACTCACGCACTTCGCGTCTAAAATGGGGCGGTGCACCATCGTGCAGAAACCACATTGATTGTCTTACACTTAATGTCACATCTCCTAACAAGGAAGGCAAAATGTTGCGTAAAAAGTCTAAGTATTGCATCCCGTCCAATCGATTTGGGAGAATAAATGGTCCAATGAGCATACTGTTCACCATGCCAGCCCAAACATTCACCGAAAATGTTTGTTGAAAATGTGCCCGACGGACAGCGTGCGGATTTTCTACTGACCAAACATGAGTGTTGCGAAAGTTATTCACCCCATTACGCGTGAACGTAGATTCGTCTGTCACCAATATGCACTTCAAAAAGTCCGGATTATTGTCATGTTGATGCAACAACCACTCACAAAACCGCACTCTTGCTGGAAAATCGTCAGGTTGAAGGGCTTGTACACGTTGTACGTGAAACGGATATAGCCCCTCTTCACGCAGCGTTTGCCACACTTTAGTTTTTGATACTTGCACTTCTCTAGCCACGTCTCTAGTGCTTGTTGAGGGATTCTCGTCTATGCGATTACCTCTACACGCGTGACCGTAACCGTCGGTGGAAGGTTGCATACTGACCTGACACACTGACCCCGACCCAGTTTTGTCGTCGGGTTGAGCCAGTGACCTTGTACCACTCGGTGATGTCGCGGGTCGCGGCTACAGGACGGTATTCAGATATTTTTGATGTTGCACATCCCTTTATCTCGGTTCCCTTAAGACATTGGTGTATATGGTACTAAGAAAAATTGCTTATGTTTTCAAGATCTACACGTCGTGTAAAGGAAAACCCCAACTTTGCGGACAAACTGGGACACTTAAAACGTATATGTATATAGATGTTTTTAAAATAAACGAAAAATTTTAAACTTAAGAAAAAAAGGTTTGTTACCTTCAGATATAGACAAAGTATGTACAATACATATGTACCTACTTATTTATACATGTTAGTTGCTTAAGAAGAGCACACATTCAGACCTAACCTAAATAAATTAACAGAGCGACGTTTACGATTTGACACAACTTGGAATCTTACCTCGCCCTTCCCGCTGTTAAGACACCCGGATTTTCGTCTGAGATAGCTGGTGTAAGTTGGCGTCAAACAAGACGTTTTTTAATGATTGCGTTCATAATTGAGGTTAGGTATCTTCAATGTTTGTGAATAATTTCCCATAGTCTCTATTTAGTGATTAATTATGGAGAAATACGAATTAAAAGTTTATCATTAATAATCTTTATCAGCGCCTGTGGAGGGAAGTGATCATTTATTCACAATGACGAATAAGTATGCAAAAGTTTTATTGTTAATTATAACAGTTACAAGCCCAAACAGCAAATGAACAGTTAAAACCACTATTTTTAAAACTAGAATTTAAAACAAAATAAAAACAACAACCACAAACCAACAACGTCTAATACGTCACAAAACATATACACTGATTATTATCTATAATCAAATTCAAGCGGATAACCAAATGGAAATGTTATTTACCATTTTGGGTTGGTATTTACCAATCCGTTCAAGCGAGTGTAGTTATCAGTTTGATTATAAGATCCGTGACGTCACGAATCAGCTGTTATATATCATAGTTATCACCGCAAAATTGTGGTATTTACCCAACTCAAAAGTAGTTTTATATTTCTGGTTATTATTTGAAATGTGACAAGTTAGAATTTTGCCGGGTATTGGATATTGTTATTGTACTTCAGCTTCATTTTTGAGAAAAATGATACAGGCTGAATTCAGTTTTACCATAAAGTGGAGCACCTTATTAGTTATACTCATTACGGTTGTTGGGGACACTTTAAATGTAGTTCCTATGCTTAACAAAGTATCCTGTGTAGCCATATACCACAAGAATATTAAAATATGGCCATATAAACTCACTAGATGATATCCACCTGTATGCGGTTTTGCTAATTTCTTTTTTCATCATTTCTGCTGAATCAATAAATGTTTTCTTTGACATGCGAAAAATTTTAGAGAATTGAAAGTTATCATAGCTACAAAGCCATGGTTCCATCATTGAAAAAAAAATCTGAAAAAAACATTTCTCCCATGAATATTATGAAAGGTTTCTTATTTAAACTTTCCATGTACAGTTGTAGACGAAAAAGCACCGATTATTAAGTGATAATAAAAATAATCAGAGATTATATATATATATATTATAACTTGCAACAAAACCGCGGTTAAAACCAACGCGTTCAAGCGATTCATGTAACTGACGTCATCAACCCGTGTGTCATCTTGAACCATATTATAACCGCGGCACATAACACAGAAATGTTGGTTATTCGCTTGGATTTGATTTATTATTCGCTCTTTGATAGTTGACGGGTATGGTACGTTTCTCTTCAAATCGTGCTTACGATAAACCACTTATCTCAGGTCAGAAGCTAACTTTAACTTAGGTCAGAAAATCGCCAGTTCGTAAGCATCTATTAGTTGCCACACACAAAACAACTGGTTATTTTGACTTTTGACACAAGCATCCCATCTCTTTGACATTTGACACGACATTCAATACACTATAATTCCGTGTGCAGAGCCATCTAAGGTGAACCAAAAGATAGATTATACATGACCATACGTACCGCTTAGAGCGGAACCGTCCGTTTTTTTTTTTTGCTCTCTCCGTCCCGGTATCCCCGAAAAAATCTAGGGACGCAAAGTTCCAAAGCCTCCCTCCCACACTTCAGTTTTGAAACCCGGGAATTGGTCCTACTAAAATAAATGGCCACGTTGAATTTGCATCCCTAGGAACAAAATCTGGTGTCAAACGCGAATTTTTTGTTTCCTACGCCACCGACGAAAAATTTCGAGAATGAGTATGTCACATGTACAAAACGGAGAAAGATGTCACTCATTTCCGTCTATCTGTCCGCTAATCCGTGGCCTGTCTATGTCTTGGAAGCGACTACCCAGATTTTGTTGAAATTTTCACACAATAACAAAAAAGCATTGTACTTTTTGTAAATCGGTGGTGGCGGAGCTAGAGGCAAACAAAAATAAATATGGCTCAACCTCATATTTTGACGTTTCAGAAGGTCCTGGTACATAAGCAAAAAAATTTTTGGGCGAATTGGAAATGCGAGGCTGGAGATTGTTGGGGGTGGGAGGATATATCTCAGTTTTTTGCAGTAATATATTTATACGCTTCCAACCCCGGTAATTCTACACATCATATATATCCCCTTAAAAAAATGATAAGATTTTCGACACGTCTCTCTCACTGGGTTACCGGCGCCACACTGCCACGGTGCCACGTTTGAAGAGTAGCGTCATCAAAGGGTGGGAATGCAACGTTGCCAGATAGACCGTACTACCGGTAGGGCAGGGAAAGGTGTCTATGACCTAATTGTGCCTGATTGACTGATTTAAATCGTTTTATTTCTGTTTTACAATTGACGCCATTTTTACTAACTTTTGGTCAGGTTTTTTGCTTATTGAACCGCTGTGAGGCAAAGGATTGCAGAGACTTTGACAGACCTGCAACTTTTAGAAAAATGACAAAAAACGACTTCGTTTTCAAAGCAATTATCTCAGGAATTGATCAGGTAAGAATAAATAAAACTGTCAGTATTTTCATGGCGTGTTTTATTACTATATGAATCTCACATTACTAACTAATAAGGTTTAACTTTCCTATATCGACATCTCCCTGATATCCGTTATCACAGATCGTCTTCAAAATTTCTTGATATTCACTAGGCAATCCAGATTCCTTTGCTCCTGTCAAAATCGTCTTCAAATAGATGGTAGATGGCTGTCTTTCGGCTGGTAATTTTGACAGATCTACATATTCTTTTATTTCCGCGGTTTCTCGATATGTTCGAGCCCTCATCACTTTTCCATCACTACTTTCGACCTCTACTTCTAGAGGGAAATATATATTAGCGTCCACTCCCTCTTGTCTGAAAATTAATTAGGGTTCTTCTAAAAATGTCATGCTCGTAACATAGATATTGTCACGTGCCAAAATCACGTAACCTTTTTTTTACTATTAATCACTTATCCGCCATTTGAATTTCTCTTCATTGATAATAGAGCGCCCATTCCTAGGCCAAACCCTTTTCAATGATTTTCCTTTGGCAAGTTTAATAGTTTATTGATTGCATAATTTCACTCGTATTATATCTTTCTTTCTCAGCGATTCGGTATGGTGTTGACGATCAGCAAAAAACTAGTAGTTTTTCACCGTTAGTTGGTCTCCTAGAAAACATATCTTGTTCAAGGCCACTCAAGATACCTTCTTCTAGAACGTTACGTGTTCTGCGTGATTCGCTTTTCTGTTTCCGTTGAGGTCGCGGTGCAGGGATCGTTTCGTCATTTCTCGGACTCTGGGATATTAGGACCCAAGCGTCAATTCATGAACTAGCACCCTTTTTTTGTGTGTAACTTAAATTTAGTCATTTTGGTTTGGGTACTACGTCTTCCATTTTTTATGGAATTTTGACCCTCAGCGTCAACAGAAACAGAAGAGAATCATCATCCTTTCTCCTCCAGTTGGTTGCATCTTGTTGCAGTTTTGCAAATTGGTGGAAGCCATCCCCTTGAAAAAAAAACCCTGATGTGAACAGGAAGACGTAGCACCCAAACTAAAATGACTAAACTTAAGTTACACAAAAAAAGGTGCTAGTCCATAAATTGGCGCTTGGGGCCTAATATCCCAGAGTCCGGAAAACGACGAAACGACCCCTGCACCACGACCTCAACGGAAACAGAAAAGCGAATCACGCAGAACACGTATCTTGAGTGGCCAAGAAGAAGATATGTTTTATAGGAAACCAACTAACGGAGAAAAACTACAGAGTTTTTTTCTGATCGTCAACACCAAACTGAATCGCTGAGAAAGAAAGATATAATACGAGTAAAATTATACAATCAATAAACTATTAAATTTGCCAAAAGAAAATCATTGAAAAGGGTTTGGCCTAGGAATGGGCACTCTATTATCAATGAAGAGAAATCAAATTACGGATAAGTGATAAATAGTAAAACAAAGGTTACGTGACAATATACACTTTAAGCGTTATTAGAAAATTATTTCTTGAATTGTAATTTAAATGTATTTTAACTATCAGATGACTTTGTTTTCATAGTAGCTCTAGTGAGGTTCAAATTTGGCTGACGTCTTAATGTGTGCGAGAGAGAAGCCTCCAATATGTATGTTAGAAATAGTGCGACGATGGCGTCCATGGCGTATCATTACGCCGTCAGTGGCATTCGGATTTCAGTGTATGCAATTTACGAGTATTATTTAAAAAAGTGAAAATTGTGCCATTATCATCCACCATTTAATAAACATCATTTAAATTATAAGCAATTAAAAAAACAAAGGTTTACAATAACAATAATACCCCATTAAAATGTTTTGGAGTTTTGTTAACAAATATTTGAAGGATATTCAGAAACTTTGGCAACATTAAAATTTTCCCTTTTTAATTTTCTTTTGTCAAAGATTGCATATTCCGCAGATATTAAATTGCTTCTATCTCGAAAACTAGAGTGGCCGTGAAAAAGGAAGACATTTTTGAAATCAACACATCGGTGATGTTATTTCTTCGTAACCTTTTTTTTTCAATTTGTTGAGCTGTTAATGTTTAGATATCGGACCAATATCGCTAAGTTAGAGATCCGAGTACCGGAGCCTTTTCCGCGTTAATTTATTTGCTATGGGAACAATTATCATTACGCTAAAGATCTGAACACCGAAGCCCTGTCCCTGATCAATATCTGGATGTCGGAGCACTATCACTGCGCTAGACATCCAAGTGACGGAGCCTTATACCCGACAATTTCGCATGACAGTTGGTAGTAACTGTCAACTGCCAATTGTGATGCCAATGCCAATCCAATATGACATGTGATCATTCAAAATATGGATTTTTCCATTATTTTAATAGATGATAGACGAAAAAACACGTAATTACTTATATTAAAAGCATCGCCAAAATTACCTATCTAAACTTTCCTTATCCGCATTATCAAGCTCCCATAATGCACCCCATACGTGTTTCCCAGTATGTGGAACAATAGTTGCTGGAGCACCTTTCCATCTACTACTTTGTCCTACAAAGTCTAGCCTGTAATCCTTCAAATTCAATGTAAGTGATAATATAAAATTATAATAGGGGCTTTTTACTTACATTCAATTTAGCTATCCCTGCTCTTACCGCGCTTGGATTGTTTATATGAATCCTTTGGGCCAAGAGATTGCTACCATAAGCAAAATACAGGAATTTTCCAGTCATACTGTCTTTTACCTAATTTTAAAGGTTACTTATCACTCAACGACGAACAAACTTTGTCGACTCAGCTTTATATAATAATTAAACATATTCTTTGTCAAGTACCAAAATAATTTGATGTGGAAAATGCCAGATGGATTAACTATGAAATGTAAAAATCATGATTGAAACATGTGTTGTGGTTTAAGTATCTTCATAGGATGTTCTCGAATTAATTGTGAAAGTAATAAAACAATTCACATAAAGAAAATGTTAGTTTCAAGGCTATATTGATTTTTAAGATATTTGTATTTAAATTAGATTGAATTTAAGTCATCCACCTGCAGGCCTTGTTTATAAAAAACCACATCCAATTTTTAACATTATGTAAAAATGATAATATAGCCTCAAAGGACTCCCATGTTGCCTGTCCAAATGGAACTAAAATATATCTGAATCACTTTTTTGGTTATGTTTTGGCCACAATTGGTAGCCTTTACAAACTACAAAGACAACATTTTGTTTATAGAACAAGGTACAAATGAACCCCATTACCAAACAAAAAATCAACGACTGCAGGGTAATTTTTACAAAAAAAAATATTGATGCTAAATCAATGCATTCACACAACAACCATGTTACCGATATGAACAAAATTAGAACATATCCTCAATAATGTTTGGCATATCACTAGATAAAAAAATTTAGATACACATAATGTTGAAATCTCATTTTCCTTGTTGCAAATGAGATTGACATTTTTTTATGTTAATAAAATTCATTGAAAAAGTCCACCATGGTGGCCAAAATGTAAGTAAAAAAAAAGTGATTAAGATATATGTGATTTCATTTGATCAGCAGACAACATGCGAGTCCTATACGAATGAAAACAATGGGATTAGTTTCAAGAGTTTCATTGAACACTGACATAGGTATAATCTAGTATGATTGTTGACCTAATGATGCTTTTAATATTCCAAAACGCGTAAAATTTTGGAATTTTTGTAATTTTAAATGCAAATCCTAAAATAACTTACCAGTGAACTAGAAGAATCATCAGCATATACATGTTGTGCTAAGCTTACAAATATGCAAAACACAAACAACAATGTATAGAAAGAGGACAAAACATTCAATGCTCTCTCCACAGTGGCCATCTTATCCAAAACGATTTATTCTCTTAGAATCACTATCTACTATTAAACATCAACTGTTTGAAATTAGACTAACCTAATTGAATCAGATTACTTTGGAAATATGAAATGTGTAATAACCAGACAAATAATTATTATGGCTTATCTTCGAGATGAACATGGTAATATAGTGGGGATATTGTGCAACCGCAGATGAAATTATCTTTTCAATGCCCAATTTATGAAAACCTATTATGAAACTCACTATGCTTGTTTCACCAATATGAATGCTATTAATCATGATTTTATGAAAAATGAATTATTGTGATAACCATGGCAGGAATTCATAACTGGTTTATGTGTTGAGGAAGGTTGTTTCTGATAAAAACCACCAGTATACCCGCAAACAATACATAAGTTTTTCAATTGAGAATTAGTCAATTCTCCACACGGCTTCGGATCGATTTATATTAAAAATATAATTTAAGGGCCGTATCATCAGTCGTTCCTACAATAATTGTAGAACGCCTTTATGGCGTCCTTGATTTTCTTAGCCTTTTCTCTCCCTCAGAAAGGCTGGTATATTTCTAGATTTATCCGCGTCAGCGTTCCCCTATTATGAGATTATGCTTTCTTTTTGAGGAGTAGGAAATTTCAGGCTGATTAAACACATGGTATAGTCGCATGGACAATTTGATGCAAATAGATGTTTGTAGCATAATCTCATAATAGAGCGCTGATACTGAGGAACAGGAATAACTATGAAGATCAAGGAGACCATAAAGGCGTCCTACAATTGCACTAGGAAGCTATGCTCAAGCATGCAGAAACCAGCCGCCACCCGCCACACCCCCTCCCTTTTTACTTTTAATAATCGCCCTTAAAAATTATCTTCTGTTTTCTAAGTAAAATATGGGAACTTCGGGAAAAATAATGATATAAAAGAATACACACGAACATCAATGTATTACAAAAAGCATCAGTGAAACTACAAGGATTATCATTGAAATTACTGGAAATATTTAGTCAACTTAAACTTAAATCTCTCTCCCATGACCTAGTCTTTTCCTCCTGCATTGCCATTCTCCTTTGCATGTGACCTAAGAAATAAAATAAATAACAATAGATTCATAAATAACTGCCTTAAAAAAATTTAATAGTTCAGCGACTCGAGACTAACGCCTTTCATGAATGATTATAATATAAATAAGTGTTTGTCCAATTTTACCAAAATCTTTCAGATAAAAGCGTATCCTAACACTGGTATGCATATACCCTATTTCACGAGTATCCATTACGGTAGAATATCGCCGATTATCTAGTAATATCTCAAAATTCCCCATATCGGCACAATTCTGACGGATCCGTCAACGGCAGTTAGAAAGTCCCCAATTTTGTTTGGTTTTTTGTAGGCTACAGATTCATTTTGTACTTGCTAACAGCTCTTTTATTTAGAAAAGTTCATTTGCATACAAAAACCAAACGCCACTACATTTATACCCGATCCATCATTGCCAACGTTGCAGACTAACACAAAAATGTCACTTGCTGATCAGCTGTTCACCTCAGTACACGTCAAAGCGTGATGGATATTCGTGAAATAGGGTATAGGCGATCACCGGCGACATGCTGCAAACGCCAAGAAACAATGCATCGGAATCATACTTTGAGGAACGGCGCGTCGTTTATTCATACCACTGTAAGAGTCGCATGTTACATACTAAGCATGTTGATCCCTGAAGGCGTGTTTTGACAATTAGCATTCATAATGCCGCTTTCATTGAATGAATATGACGTAGATATTTCATTTTGACGCTTTCGCGTTGCGTAAAAAATAGGTTATCTTCTGTCGTCTTCTCATCTACTTTTGACGGTTTGACCTCCAACCACACTAGCGTCGCCCAGGGGAAACAATATACAGTAATGGACAAAAGTATATAGACAAATTAATATTGTGTTGTATTTCTTTTTTGACTTGTTTTATTAATACACCAACCTGTATACATGATTCTTTATAGCATAATACTCACTTATGCATAAATAAATTCATTACACTCCCTTCAATAAAAAATTAATTGAAAAAACTGGAACTATGAATTACAAAAATATATAGATAAAGCAAAACAATTACAGAAAAAAATAAGCAAAGTTCATTGAATTATAGAAAATGTTTGTGTTAATATTTTGTAGCATAACCATCATTATCAATCACCGCCTGGCATAGTCTCGGCATAGATTGTAGAAGTTTCTTGATATATAAGATTCATCAACCTGTCTCCACTTTTGCTCTAAAGCGGCAAAAAGTTCGTCCTTGTTTGAATAATTTCATCTCGTATTTACTTATCTAAGTATTCCCATAGATTTTCAATGGGGTTTATATCTGAAGGCCTTTTGAGAACTGGTATTTTTTCATCCAGAAAGAATTTCATTGCGAGAAGTGTGCTTCGGGTCATTATCTTGCTGGAAGATTGATCTTAAGGGCATATTGTCTTCCACATAGGGTAACATGACATGCTTTAGTATGTCTGTGTATACAAACTTATACATAATGCCATCTATTCTATGTAAAGGTCCCATCCCGAACCCCGAAAAGCTCCCAGAAAGCATAACAGACCCGCCTCCATGTTTGACAGTGGGCAAAGTGTACTTGGGGTTCAATCTTTGACCACTAGGGCGTCTAACGTGATGAACACCATCTGATCCAAACATATTGAACTTGGATTCGTCACAGAAACATACCCTCTTCCAGTCACAGATGCTCCAATCAAGATACAACCGTGCAAATTGTGATCTGTCATTACGGTTTTTCCTCGATATTAGCGGCTTCTTACTCGAGCGACGTGCAAATAACTTCAAATCATTTAATCTTCTACTTATAGTTTTTGTAGGAACACTGATAATTCCTTTTGTCATGATTTCGGCTTTTATTAGTCTTGGGGTTTTAAACGGATCTTTGGACGAAATTACTTTTATTAATCTAACTGATCTAGCAATTAGTTTTCTAGGCCGACCACTTCTCTTAAAGGCTTCCAAGATACCTTTCTGTTTATATTTGTTCAATATTGCCCAAACTGCTCACGCTTCAGCTTCAAATTTTTGGCAATGTCGACTTGACGTTGACCATCTTTGTATAACTCAATCTTAGTTTTCACATCGAAAGAAATTTCTGGACCATGCGGCATGGTCTTAAAATCACTCAACTTATTCCACAATACTTGATGAACACAAACTAATCCTCTTCTGGCACGAAACTGTACTAAACTAATGTTGAAAAGAATTTGTCTACATATTTTTGTCCCTCATAAAAAAGTGCTTATATTCAGACTTGTGTTTATTGCAGATAATGTAAAAACAAGGAATTTTAGTTTTTCTACTAATAAAGCATTTGTTTATGGAGCAATGAAGTATGAATTCGTTTTCTAAAGGTACTTAGGTAAATATTCATATTTGTCTATAGATTTTTGTCCATTACTGTATGTAATAATATACAATGCCATTTAGACACGAATCATGGCAATCTTCTGTGAATCATATGATCATTTTTTGATGATATGAACGCGACCAAAAATATGAAGGCTTCCTAAATTCTCTTGATTAAAAAAACTATGGTTCTGTTCATGGTTTTTGGCTTTTGGCAGTTACGTCACAATGCGTTGCGAAATAAATAAACAGACTGATTCATGGTACAATGTGCGTAGCTTGACTTTTCTAAGGGAAATCGCTGCGCAAGACAGGCCTCAAGGCTCTGTGTTAGGACGGACCGGTATTATTTCTAATATATACTTATGACGAACAAAATCGTTGATGAATCGACATTATATATATAATCTTTCGAAAACGATACGCAATTGTTACATAATTTTAATCCCCAGAATGTCGAAAATACTGTATAAGTTTTACAAAATGATGTTAATAACTTAATCCAATACTCGTCTGATCATAATTTGGCTGTCGACCCTCAAAAGTCTAAAACATCATTTTGTACCAAAAAAAAGGATGGCCTAACGTCTCTTGAAGGTCCAAATAGGTAATCAAAACACAATTCTCCGAATAGCATATAAATTCTTGGGTATTCTTTTTGACACAGAGCTGAGATTTATCGGACATGTCAAAAGTATTGCGCAGAAAACCTATCTAATTGATTAAAAATAAATGATTTGGTTAAATATCACTACTTAGTTTTCATTCATAAATTATTGCTTAGTATAAACCGCTTACTTGCGAAAAAAATCATTTAATGTATTTAGTAAATTAAAATGTTAAGGGGACTATGCTAGCCGTTTATTCTTAAAAAATTGTTTATAACCTATCATTATTCCTCATTTGTTATATTGTTCGACTATTTTGTTCACTGCAAATGAAACTGTATTTTCAAAATCACAAATATTACAAAATAAAGCTATGAGAATCATCCTAAAAATAAATATACCAGGATAAATCTTATGCTGAAAGAGCTACAAGGTTAAACATAAAAAAAAATCATATTCTACTTGGTTTTTATTTTCATATTCAAGTTAAAGATCATCAACCAAATCAATTAATTTCATTTGATTGAACAACGAGTACCACCATAGTTATTCTACTAGAGGGAGTATAGACTTTCATTTACAAAATTGTAATAGCAATATAGCAAACATCAGAATTTCAAAAAGGATTGTAGGAATTTAATAAATTAAATAATGATATCAAGATGTGTGCCAGTTTGAAAATGTTTAAAGCAGTGACAGTATATTTATATACCAATTGTTTCTGTTGAATATTAAATCATAAATTAAAACCAAAGCGCCAAGCCAAACTGTTAAGATTACAAATTTAATATCAAATCACAAAACGTGAACCCGTCAAATAACGAAAATTGCTATCTAGGAAACAGAACCAGTAGTAAGTAAGTAACTAGAATTGACAACAATTTTCATGTTTACACGCTCCAACTTCTTCAAAGTTAAAAAAATCGTTCAATTTTTTGGATCGTATATAGCGGCTATTAGAAACCACACAAACAACCGCCCGGGCATAGAGGCCGATTGCATATGTATGTGTGAGGGAGATGGATGTATAAAAGTAATTCCTGCAGTTCTACTGTGACCCGCCAAAAACCGTGAAAATACCAATGTACTAACGGGTTATAAAAAGAAATGACATGAAAATGTCATGTCCTTCCACTTTGACCTACCTGCTCCTGCTCCTAGACCTGGAGCGCGAGCGCTTCTCATTGGCGCTGCGCGACCTGCTGCGGCTCCTCTTCGACGCGGAGCGACTCCTGGAACGTCTGGAACGGCTACGCGATCTGGACGCGCTCCTGGAACGACTGCGGCGGTCCCTCGAACGGCTCCTAGAACGGCTGCAAAATCATACGAGCCCCACACGCATAGACGCAAAAATTGAAACGGCCCAGTCAACTCGGGCAGACATAGGACATTACACCTGGCAACTCGTTGCGCGAATCGTTGACCATAGGCAACTTATAATTCTAACACAGCTTAACTGTGCATATTGGTTTTGGTGAGCGCTGGGAATACTCAGGATTTTTTGCCATATAGAAAATTTTTATTATTTCTTCTTGTGCGACATTCAAGGCTGTCTAGATCTTCAAATGTGCCAAATTCAACGCTTTCTAAAACTGCTTTTGCAGATCAGGAAAACCTGGCTTATTTTTACAAGAACACTGTGTGAACTCCCAACAAAGGCCTGTATGGATAGCCAGAGTATTGAATACAAAACGAAGACAGAAAATGCTTCTGATGGTTTGGCAAAACGATTTTTAAATTATTATGGAATGTGTGTGCCTATGTCTGGAAGTTTGACCTGTCCAAAAATCAACTTGCTAAATGCTAGCGCAATTTTTTGTACTTGATTTTCGAAAAAAACTATAAAGTTTTATTCTGTAATATATGGGATTAATGTGTAAAAGATTTGAAGCAAAATCCTGAGATGCAGGACAGATAATGTTTTCATTTTAAAACAATTTTTAATTAACCTTAACTATTCAAGTTGCAACAATCTCAAACAACATGTTTAATTGTTTTAAAATCAAATTTATACACTCGATGTCTCAGGATTTACGATGGTAGTGCTGTAGTTTAAACGTCCTCAAAAAATTAGTTAATTTGGATACAGAACTTGAAAACGTTGCCAATTTTCTTGAACAGAGTTGGAAGCCCACATATAAAATTAAAAATCACAATTAAGATGTTTGACTTTATTTTATTCAAAATTTGTAATTGATGTAAATAAATTATTACTATACTAAGTGACATATAAATCCGAACACCCAGTTTAAATGGTTTTATTTTAATAAAATTTTGTATAAGTACTTAATGAAGCATAATAAGTAAATGATAAAAATTTCAAAATGATTGCACTGCTTTAAAGCCCTTTGACCTTTAATAATGTGTAGATGCACCCTGATGTGCTACGCATTCTCCAACGCGCCTAGGCATGCTTCTGATCAGGTGGTCAATGTCCTCCTGTGGTATCTCATTCCAGGCAACCACCAACTCCTCTCGAAGTGCTTCTAGAGTCTGAGGAGGACGTTGCAAATTGAGCAATCTCCTACCCATCATATCCCACACGTGCTCAATTGGGGATAAGTCGGGAGATCTTGGTGGCCATGGTAACAATGTGACATCATTATGCTGAAAGAAGTCTATTGTGACTCTTGCAACATGTGGTCGGGCATTATCTTGTTGGAAAGTTGGATCTGCCAGGATGTCAAGATAGGGTAAAAGATGGGGTTCTAGAACTTCGTGGATATAACGCTGCGCGTTCATGTTACCTCTGATGAAGATTAAAGGTAACCTGGAACCATAAGCTATAGCACCCCAAACCATAACTCCAACAGTGTGATGAACATGTCTTTCAACAAAAAACTGTGGATTCCTCCTTTCACCACGTCGCCTTCTAACCCTGGCACGACCATCGTCGTGCATGCCTAAACAAAATCGAGACTCGTCACTAAAGACAATACTGTTCCATTCCTGATCCCAGAGTGACCGTTGTCTGCACCACTCAAGGCGATTACGTCGGTGATCTAGAGTTAAAGGGAGGACCCAGTGTGGCCGGTATGAAAACAAGCCAAAACTTCTCATTCGTCGGTAAACACTTCGCATGCCAATAGGTCTTCCGTGTTCTGCAAACCATTCATTTGCAATGGACCTGGTAGTGGAGAAACGGTCCCTTAAGGCCAATAATCTTAGGCGGCGATCTTCACGGTCTGTTGTTCTACGGCGGCGTCCAGTGCCCCTTGCTCTTTGCGTACGGCCTTCTCGAAGCCATGCCTGACAACACCTAACCACAGTGTCTACACTTCTTTGCACTCTAACTGCAATTGCCCGAAAAGAAGGTCCAGCTTCCCGAAATCCCACTATACGGCCCCTATCAAACTCACTAAGTTGACGAAATCGTACAGGTCTCCGTACTCTAGGCATCGTAACCTATCGTAAAGGATGTCAAGAACCAAAATCCGGCAACGTTAATTCTTTACTGCGGCTGAAATATTCATTTTTAGAGCGTTAGTGAATTAAAAAAAGGCAGTATAAAAACCGGAATGTCCAACTGATAACGCTGAAAATTTTTTCACTTGTTATTTACAGTAAGATAAATACATTCACCAACTTTTATTAAAATAAAACCATTTAAACTGGGTGTTCGGATTTATATGTCACTTAGTATATATGCAACTTACTGCACAAAGTGTAGCTATGGAACCACTTAAGTATGATGTAAGCACTGATGCGGGCAGGGGGAACTTTGCTTATTTTTGATGACGTGGGGTAGGGGGCCGTGGATAGTAATTACCTTAGCATCATTTATTTTTTTACTTTTTCGTATTGTCAACAAAATTTTGTCGATTTTGATTTGGACACAAACAGCAGCCCCCATTTAGAGATTTGCTTACTTTAGTTGAGAATGTGGAGGAGGGGGGTTAATAACTAAAAATTCTGCTTACGCAATGCTTGAGTGGCTCCTACTAAGAAAGTCTGGCCAAATGGAAATATCTTCCAGTGTAGTTTAATGTTAAGTGAAAGTTGCTCAAATGCGTTAAAATACATTTGCATAAACTTCCAACTACTGTCAAAAAAAGTCTCGCTCGTATACCAAAGCCACCTGTCAAGAGAGAAAGAGAAGGGTTAAAATAAAAACGTTACTCTTAATTTAAATGATTTTTTTACCGTTCAACTTGAGTCTGACCGTGTCTCGATACACACACACAACGAGTAGTAGGGTTGGTAGAGACGCTGTAGATTGAAGATATGTGACTTTGCCGTAACTAGTAGCTAGCGCAGACGAGATATATCATCGGTAGAGGAGAACAGCTGACAGCAGCTAGAGTTGTAGTACTAGGGGATGAATTGGGATGCTATCTCTCACTGGCACCAACAGGCTGACACACGTAGTAGTAGCAGTAGTAGTGGTACTCTGTAGTACTGTAGTAGTAGTAGAGGTAGTGCGACCGGTGATCATCACTTGAGCGTGCGCAGTGGTCAGTGGGAGACAACAACTAGTAGTCAGTAGGACGATTGAGACTGTGTGACTGTGTTTGCTAGCAACTCTTTAGTAGCTCTTGACCGCGCGTTATCTGTCTGCCTCGGTTTCTCTCTCTACCGGCCACAGACTCTTAACCTATAAACATGGCAGCACAGTCAAGCCAATTTCCTTTTGATCGTCGATTTTGTTAGCTGACATGTTCTAACATGAATGAATGATGCGTCAACAATGAGTTTTCTGCATTGTACAAACTATGCGATTGATCATGGACCAAGTCACACAACCCCGTCTTCATAACCTTAGCGATTGAAATATGCTCCGTAATTTTGGCGATGACTTAACCATATAAAAATCAATTTCAGTTGTGAAATCATGCCACCCACAATTGATGGAAGTTCAAAAAACGTATCAATGGATCCCCAATTCCTATGGTAGCTCCTATATGTCACACAGACATTACAGTGTTTACAAAGCAAATACGATCAATTTGAATTTCAAACTGATCTGGCAAATGGCTGCGAAATATTTGCACATCTACCAGGCCTCGGTTGACCACACATGACACAAACCAACGTCTGTGTGGCGATTCATTCAATTCCCCCACTATGCACTTCGCTGCCGGCGAATAGCGGGAACAATAGCATTTTTATGTACTTTATTTCAGCTCGCCTTCATTGCGAGAAAGAATCGCTCTGAAGTGAGTTATAGTGTACAAACATCTACACATCTCAAAGTAAGTCCTTGATAGGCAGAATCTACACTTTATATAATATTTTCAGATTAAAATCGTGATTCAATCAGATCATTATCATGATTACATCCAATTACCATAGTAATGCAAGAAACTCATTTTTTAAATGACTAGAGCAGAGTACATAATTCTATATCCATGAAACTTATTGCAATCACTTGGTTTTAAACACAAAAAACAATCATTGTTAACGCATCTTTTTGGTTTTTTTAAATAGTTTTCTGTTATAAGTCTATTTATGAACTTAATTTGGAAAATGCTAAATACCTGACCTTAGTTCTTGAAAAACGAAATGAAGAATAATACCCACAATCAGATTTTGCACTAGATATATGCACTATCAACAAGATATATTCTAATCGCTGAAGTTATATGTAAAAAAACTATAATTATATTCGAGGGACAATCCAAAATGACTTTAGAAATTAGTAAAACACATGAAAAGAAACAAAAATATACAGGTTGCATTCCAGTCGTAATCAAAAATTCGATTGCAACCATAAAAAAAGGAAAAATGTTTGGAGGGAATCAACTAATAGAAATGCTATTGATAGTGATAATTAAAAACAAGTGGACTTTTAATAGCAGCAATCATGACAAATCATAAATTCTGATAGTGCACTTAACATTCAGTTCTACATAACTGAATCAAATGAGTTTGGTTATCATGCTTTTTGTATGTTGTAATATTAATTATACATCATTATTCAATTTGAACAATGCAGCAAATATAAATGCAATAGATAATGCTATCAATTTAAAGTACAAGTCAGCAATAATATACTTAATATTTAGATCATAAATTTCACACCATAGCAAAAATTACAGAGCTTCATACAAAACTCAAGTGACACAATTATACTAAACCCAGTGTTAAAACAACTAACAATCAGTGGCATAGAGAATATTTTGGAATCAAGCAATCATTTAAATGGTATCTGGAGAATAGAAAAATGCTCCCATGCCTCAACAGTCAGTGACAAAAAATACAAAATTATTTTCTCCAAAGATATTTCTGACATTTTAAATAAACAGCTACAAGCCACTTTCTGTAGTATCTTAAGTATTATGCATTACTATTTAACCATATTTTCTTCTCATTAAAAAAATTGTATTTGAAAATTCATAAATACACTCCACAATATAGAATGTCTAACATAGGTACTATAGCTACTAACTTGACTGTATCACTGACCTCCCAAAACTGTTCTAAAAACACTAGACAGTTTTACCACTGATCAATATTTTTAATACTCTACAAGTGTTTTGCTGTTAGCATTATCAGGGGAAGATTAGGGTAGTAAGAAATCAGATTGACACGTGACAAAACTGTAAAGAGCTTAGTCGTTGTTATACTATATCATCACTTGCTTCCAAAACATCCTACATAAGACAGTCAACAACCTTTTACTGGAATTGATCCTTACCTGCGTCTACCGCCCCCCTTCTTGGCTCGACAGTCTCTGGCATAGTGGCCCCTGTCGCCACACTCGTAACACCTGTCATCGGGGTGGAATGGTCGACCCCTACTGCTACGGGGTGGGGGACCGCGGAACCGACCCGTTTTGCCGCTAGATGGCTCTACTCTAGCTCTACGACCGCATATTGTACGACCATCTGTCAAAGACCTTACAGTTAAGAGAGGTTGCATACCACCTTTTGGTGCTACATCACACAATAATTTATTAAAATTGGTAATCAACCTATTGTCACGTGATAAAAAAAAATGAGTCAAAATTTGGAAAAAATGTGAAACATCCTTTTTGAGTGGTTCTAGAGTTTCTGGTCATATTATGGTAATTCAAAATATATTTACTAATATACTCAGAAAATTTAGTTTTTTATTTGTTCATATCAATGGTTCAGTAGCAGTCAAATCTTGGTACTATCTAGAGTATGTTTTAGCTCTTCTGCTGAATCTCATCTAAATGAACTAACAATGAGGCAGATGCTGAGCGATGATTAATGTCTCTGGGTACAGAAAACTATATAGCTATAGTTCAAATTTATAAAAAAAATTGCAGATGTTTTGCATAGTCAAGACACTAAGAACACGTTCAGGATTTTTCAACGTGCTTAATTTTAGACTCTGCTTCATGCAATGTCCTTTTAACCGATCAGATAATCGCATTCTATATTATTTATTGTAATGTCATAAGTTCCCGAAATTGTTACTTGTTAAAATTCTCTTCAGTACAAACAATAATACAGAACAGATAAAATTTCTGTTGCAACAATCATGGTGCTTTGAATAACACTTTTGTTAGTATAATACTTGAAAGGACTTCAGAGCAGTTTATGAAAATGATTATATGGAATCAGAGACATCTAACTACTGTTTTTTTTTTTTGTATAAGTACTGGGAACTGACTCTAAGCTGTTACTTACGTGTGATCATTTAGCATCTGCATTTCAAGCATCAAATACATTTAGATTATCAAACATTATGCTTTCAACATTAATGATTGTAACGCATCATAAAAAAATAATATTCACATGTAAAAAATCATCAGTCTCATGTCATATTTTAAAGTGACCAAGAATCACAACATACAAGTATGGAGAACAGAAAAATGAACATCTGCTTTGATGTTTATCAAAAGTTTGTGCATGCAGCCATTCTCAGCAAATAATATCTTCCTAGGTTCTTCATATTCAATAATTAATATTAATAAATTACTCGGAGCCTGTCTAACTAAATGTCAACTATGTTAACCCTGGGTTAGGCGCGTGGATACGTGTGACGTTGTTGGGCGCGTGAGGGACAGGTGTCAACCATATTTAGCTGCCGAATTTTGGCAAAAACAAATTTTTTTTAATAGACAATGAAAAATAAGACATACAGATCAGATTCACTTTCTTTTTTATTGATTAAGTAGAGAAAGAACATAGACGATGGCGCCACAATACCACGCCAATTAAATCCAGTCAGTGCAAATGTAGGTGTGGTTGACTCCTGTCACCCACGCAACTAACGCAGGGTTAAATGCACCAAAAATCAGTTATATAAAAAGCTATAAAGCAATTTAAACCCTATTTCATGAGTATCACATTTTGAATTCTACTGAGGTGGACACCTAATCACCAAGAGTTTGTATTAGTCTGTAATTTTGAGAATATTGAATCTAGCATTTTTGTATGCAAATGAACTTTTCTAAATTAAGGAATTGTTAGCAAGTACAAAATGAATTTGTAACATACAAAAAACCAAAACAAAATACAGCTCTATCTACCTGGTATTGACAGATATGTCCAAATTATTTGTCGTTTGTCAATATAGGAAATTTTGAAATATTATTCTACCATAATAGATACTTGTGGAAAAGATAATACAGGTTTTGAGAATAACATCTGGTTTCATAAAGTAATAGAGATTGCCGCAAAAAGAGTTATTTATTACTCCATCAAAACAAGTTATTCAAGTTGTCCCACTGTTATTTAAAGGTTAGGGTCCTACAGGGAATATTACATAATTTAGTTCAATAACAATTTAGAAATGCCTGCTAAAAATTCAAACTTTTTCTAACCTCAAATTGCGCATTTGACCACTTGATGAAAAATGAGCATTTTGAAACAAAAATGAGTAGTTTGCATGCTTTTCTCTAGTCATGTAATTGATATGAATGAAAATGCTCCATTGCTGTTGCTTCACTTAAGCAGCACTTTTGAGGGTTCACTGTAATCCAAAAATGAGAAAAAATTCTAATCCCTATTTTCAAATACCAACCCCATCATGTGGAGAATTGAACTCAAAGATTTTTCCTGACTTCAATCTATTTGGACATTGACGAAAAATCAGGATTTAAAAGCTTTGAAGAATTAAATAGGTTATATTTATATTTGCCTGTAAACCACTGTTATATCAAACTGAGAGAGAAAGATATTTGGATACACAATCTATTTTTAGCATTAAACTGCAGATATTGATTTTAAGGTTTCAGTTACAAAAACATGTATTTTAAATAAATCGTTAAAGATAACTGGATAGGGACAAAAAAAAATGGTAAATACTACAAAATGACTAGCATCTCAATACAAAAACGCGATATTTCTATACATGAAAGATACTGAAATGCAGACGCTAAAAGCAGAGGGCGTACATCTCTCCACTCTTGCTCTGCGCCCACACACTCTACCACCATCTAACAAATTAACCGAATTAATAAAAAGCAAAGTACATTCACATTATACCCACCCAAGCCCCTGATTGCGTCCTCTGCATCTCTGGGGTCCTCGAACTCGACAAACGCAAAGCCCGGTGGGTTTCTAGCCACCCAAACATTCCTTAGGGGGCCGTAGTACTTGAAAGCATCTTCGATTTCCTGCTTGGAAGCGCTACTTCCCAAGTCGCCGACGTAAACTTTGCAATCCGAACCATATCGTGACATCTTGAACGGCTTTTCAACGCCCTAAACATCAAAGTATTGATTGGAGTCTCTAATGACGAACAGATATGAGATGTAGCGGAGTTTTCACTTACCCAAGCTAGGGGACTGACTTGCACTTATTTCACTGTCACTATTTGCATGGGAAGTGGAATATTTTTGCAGTAAAAACAGAGTAAATTTAAACCGTAATTAGCATTCGGTAAAATACAAAATGGTGATTATGGGTACTGTTGGGGATGGGACGCCAAGTCGTCAAACAGCCAACAATTTTAGTGGACTTTTACCTGCGTATGCGCTTGATGCTTGTGCTATGTTGCCAAATGTATTGACACGATTTTCTTGATATCTTGATAAAAATAATAAAATCTCATTTGAGCAACCCATCAGGGATATCTCAAAATGTTACTTGATTATTTCAATGATACCTTTACTGCATTACAACGAAATTCACTTTTGAAAAAATCTTAAGTGAGCTTATTGCTACTAAAAACAACTAGTTACTTACGGCGCCTAGATTTACCTTATCATCGAGCTCCAGCGTGCAATGCACCAAAATTATAATCCACGACAACAATACAAATAATCGTCAATACAAATTCTAATTATACATAATGTAGGCGAGTATCATTTTCTAATAAAATATAAATTCCAGCGTTACAATAAAAGCTTAAAAGCTTGGCAACGTGGCTGCAGATTTCCTCCTTTGTTTGCCTCTTGTTTAGTGCAACGCTGTTAAAATTACAGCGATGTTGCCAAGCTGTAAGATTGTGGCTAGTGTCACGATAGCGTATCTCGAACAGAGTTTTTAGATAGACGTTATAGTATAGTACAGTCGAACACGTAAAATAGATAAAAAAACAAAATTCTGCACCAAAGTGCTATGAAAATTGTCATTAAATTTTGATGTTCTCCTATTACCGACAAGGTGCATTAATTTAGAACTCCATTATTGTGAAGTCTGATCAATAAGATGAAAATAAGACTTTATTTTTTCGGGTGATGATTTGAGATTCACATTTACTTGAATTTATTTGCCATAGAGATGCAGGCTGCATAAAATATATGTTAATATTCCAGTATTGTGAATTTTTTAGTGCACCTTTACATAATTTGACATAACATTATCCTAAACTGATAAGATATCTGTTTACTCAAAATAAGAATACCGCAAGGATTATGTATATCTACAATTTTTTGTAAATAGTATTATAAAAACAATGTGGGTTTGGTGGTGATAAAGGTTAATGTATTGTTCTCATAATCGCTTGTTAACGATAACTTATTTGACCCGTTTAATGTTGCCTTGATAATGAGCTCTATCTAGATTCTCGAACTTCATTTGAATATCGTCCGTCGATATATCTGTTTCGTAAGAAAGCGTATCTATACAAGGTAAGCTTTTTTATTCTGTATATTTCAAATGTTTTCTATTCCAGTTTCATTTGTTACAGGATGGCTCTAGATGCTTCAAAGTTGCCATTGGAGGCAAAACCATTGCATGTCCCGCCTTTACATGAAATTGCAGATTGTAAGTTTTTTTTCAAAGTGCCGCGTACTACCTATTATTTCAAGGAGTTTCAAACATACAGTAAAAATTCATATTATCACATTCTTGTTCTGGGCCAAAAGCCGAATCGGTCTGTCAAAGCTTTCAAAATGTCTTTTTCTTGAAAATTTGTCAGTATCGTCAGTGGTTCCTACAATAATTGTAAGACGCCTTCATTTTTATAGTATTTTCTATCGGTCAGAAAGGCTGGGGTATTTCTAGATTTCTACTGATTTGCTGTGTTCAGTGTCAGCGTCAGATGATAGAAACCAAAAGCATGAACAATTTGATGCAAATTTGTAACAAAATAGTGCGCCTTTCTGAAGAAGCGGAAAAACTATGAAAATCAAGGATACCATAATAAAGGCGTCCTAGAATTGTAGAAATGTCTGACGATATGGCCCTAACCGCAAGTGACAGGCAATGTTCTTGCAGATTTGAATGAAAGTTTGAAGTCCAACTTTGCTGAAGTTAAGTGTGAAGTTGTGGATTGTCCAGACTTGACTAAGGATCCCTTTTATTTAGCCAGTCCAGGTAACGATTATTTTTAATACGAATTTTGTTTTATAGTACAAAAATTGTGTCAGTCTTCCTGTCGGCACGGGTATCACGTATCTTGGAATGTGACATTATGCCGATTTTTTCTTGACATTATGTAGGTTTTTCTACAAGATATTAACTTAGCACTTAGTTGTACGTGTTGCCTAAGCGTCATGAGGCTTGTTGTTAATCTTTGGCTCTGATGTAATGTAAAATCTGCTTCTGAGATGGCATTGCTGGAGGTCTAAGCTGTAAGTTGTATGTGTTGATGATCATTACATTGAGTTCTTGTCTCAAATACACTTAATTGAGATTCAAAGCTAGAAATTAGTTGCGCATCCACTTTTTCTTATTCATTCTGGAAATTACATAAACAGATCTTCTGAATTTCATAAATAAGAGAGATTAGAAATAAGTATATTCACTGAATTCGCCACAGTTTTTCGTAATTTATAACTTTGAACATAACCTCTCTTCAGAAAGCACAACATAAAAATAACCCGTCGGGCATATAGCCAATAGATATACTTTATTGGCAGCATATTCAGTGATGATTTTCTCACACAGCAAATATCATTGATTTTATACACATGCAGACCAATGCACATAATCATCCAGATGCGATCTTGCTATTCAACCAACTTTCTTCTCAGAGATAAAAGCTACAGACAAGGACCATTTGGCCTCACCAAACATATGCAACCAATAATGCGTGTAGTTTAGTTGAGTGATTCCTCCTTAGATGGACGTTCACAACGATCCTAGTGAGCAAACGTGGAATGACTGTTTGCGCCCTAAAAACTACCTAGTTTGCAAGATGTGGATTAGAGTGCCTAAGGAAATAAATGTACGCAACACAGAGTATAGCTTGGTGCATACCTTATTTTCGGGACTTATTTCACTTATTTATGACGTGTGAGCTTAGTTTTGACTGACATTTGAAAAAGAAGATTTTGTAAGTGTATTAATTATTCTTTTTTTATGTCCATCTCTATATCAGATGCACTGTACTTACATAGAAGTATGTTTTTCAACTTAGTAGAGCAGAAATCTGGGTTGAAGGTACAAAAATTACCGAACATCAATCAGTGTGTCAATTTTCGGCAAATTTATGCTTTCTGCTTTTACAAATCCAACGTTCATGATTGTTTTTCCAATAAAATGAAAAAAACGATAACTTTTTACATTGATCAGGACTTTTAAGAAATATTTAAGGAAATCAACGTTAGTCCACGAGTGACATACAGATGACGTTTCGTTGTTTACAATTTGTATGACGTCACATCATGGCCGATAGTGTTTTAATGTTTCATATTAAAAATAAAAAATATGTTTTTGTTTTAAATTGGACATATATATCCATCTTGAACTATTACAAATTGAAATTGGTATATTTTGTTTTCCTAAGCCAAAGAAATACTCATATATGCTGTAAAATTAGATATAAGTCAAGTAGCGTATTAATATTGTGGCATATAGCGCCATCTGTTGGGCGAGTCTCCTACTCGCCAGAGCTTAATGGCCGATCTCTGCTTTTACACGACCGCACAAGCCGCCTGGCGGCGTCTGTGAGGACCGTGACAGTGGATCGCCTTCTAGATCGACGCGAAGTGATCTCCAACATTCTAGATGTCGCTTCGTGGTATTTCTCGCAGCGGTAATTAAGATTATATATAACTCGGCGGCCGGGAGATGTGGCAGAGTACTATACGGAATACGGTGGAGTAGTAGAGCGAAGAGAAGCATAGTGCAGTCAATGGTGACATAATAATTAGTCAGACATAAATAGTGGTGCATATAAATGTTTTATCAAGTTAAATAAATTAGTGAATTTCTTTTTGTGGAATCCAGTGTTTTATTCCACAAACATAAAGAACCCAGATAAGCGCTATAATATGCTGCTAAGCATATTTTACAACTGTACGCGCGAAATAATTATGGAAACGCTAAAAATACTCGTAAACCTCCGATACTTTTTAACAAGGTCTACAAAGTTTTTGAGGGGTTGAGACCCAAAAAAAGGTTATTCAAACTGTATTCCTAATTGTTTGTAGGAATTTGTGGAAATCCAAAAATCGTAGATATCGGCGGACCTCCATTCCTCCTTCCAGAAGTAGATAGAACAAAGGTGTATGACCTCAAAGATATCGCTAAGAGGTTAAATTGTGAGCCAGCTTTTATGGTTGGTGCCGGAGCTGGTCCTCATCCTTATGTTGGTGTTAACTGCGAGGTAAGTTTCAGAGAAAATAGAAATTACATAGTAGGAATGAAAGTTTTCTCGAATTATGACCTAGGAATGAGGTATTTTTTTAGACGACTGCCGGTAATTGATTAAATAGAAAAACCAGTCCTACCATAATAATTTGTATATATTTCCATCACGAAACAGGATATTAATTTTTCAGGGGATAATCAACCTTGCCATTGCAAATGGTAAAGTAAATCAACAAACCAGGATTTCGAAGGTTGATCAGAATGACGACAAATCAATCCAAGAAACCCTACCTAATTCAGAAACGACGGTGGCTTTGTTGGTCAATCTTTTGATTTCTGAAGGAAAACCAGGAAAGGTAAGGATAAGATTGTCAAAATGGCAAATCTTGAATGGACCCAAGAATGCCATTTGTTTTGTTGTCTTTTATGATTTTTGAAGTGTTGTTCTAATTATTTTTGTAGGTGCTCAAAGTTCACACTAAAAAACGAATAGGCGGCGATGATTTTATCGCTAGCATCCGAAAGAGTTTGCAGAAAGGGTATAAAGATAAGGTTGTTGGTAAGTATAAAAATCCAAACACTGAAGAGTACTCAAAATTTTGCGCGAAGTTGTTTTATTTACAAGATGACCTAAAAGACGCGTTCTGTGGCGTATTTAGTTCTGACAATATTTTTTTTTATTTCTTCAGGCATCAAACTAATTGGCACTTACAGAATTCTCACGATTGTTTCCATTTTCTAGGGCTGGGTGGAGTTTTTGTGTTGAAAGAAGGCAAAGCTA
This sequence comes from Acanthoscelides obtectus, assembly GCA_963669975.1. Taxonomy (NCBI): domain Eukaryota; kingdom Metazoa; phylum Arthropoda; class Insecta; order Coleoptera; family Chrysomelidae; genus Acanthoscelides; species Acanthoscelides obtectus. Next base: position 115,823,875 of record CAVLJG010000001.1, on the reverse strand, counting down.
AACAGCACGTCATGAGAGACTTCTCAAAAAGTAGGATCGAAACTGAAGAGCAGCTCAACAATTGGTTGAAGTTTTATAACATGTCGGCACCTCTTATCGCTCTTGGTACTCTTATGAACGACGATGTCGTGAGTATTTCAGCAACTATATTCCGTTTACATTTTTAGGGGTCCAAAGTTATTATGCATGGTATCTAAACAAGTTAAATACAAAAATTGCACTCAACAGAATGCTTGGACTTGAAAATATTTCTCTACAGGGTGATTCGTAAATACTTGCCGACCCAAAACATGCATTTTTCAAATTGAATGTTCCACATTTTATTGCAGCTTTTTGGTTGGTTTTATTTCCAAATTGTATCAAATAAACTCTCTTATAGCTCGAGTTCTGAACTTGCCAGACAAAAATTATGATTCCATATTATATTGTCGCCATCTGCTTACTTTTTCAGTTTTTTACTAGTTCATGCACGGTGGTCAAAAAGGCAAAACGGACGATTTCTAGAAAGTTTTCAGATGGAACACCCTGTATATCTACACGTTTTTTAAATCTATTTTACACAAGCGTTTTACTGATTATGAGGGCCTGTACGACTAGTTATTAAAAATACATTCTTGATTTTTCGACTTTATTGGATAAGGCTACTAGGTAGATTTTATTTGTAATAGAAATGCACCGATTCTAAAGATCTGTCGTTACCATCTAAATACTATCTTTTATTTTGAAAGGTATTAGGTGCACACCCCCATAAACCTTATATCCAAAAAAAATTTTGGAAACGGAATTCAAGCAATGTGAAAATGTATAAGGTATTCCATTTGAAACTTTTGAGAAATCGCATGAGATCATAAAATGTTTCTGGCAGTTGCATAGGTGCGAGATGTCAAAGTTGAGTGTTTTTCCGATAGATTGTCCATTCTCAGCAATTTGAAAATAAATCCCTATAGTATGGTATACTTTGAAGTTGAGTCATTAATTTTCAGATAATAATTGTAGAAGGAAGATAAACCAAAATATGTGTGTAAAAATAAAAAAAATTTAAATAAAAATGTTACCTTGTTTTATAAAGTATCCTCCCGACAAGTATTTCAGTGTGGACCTGTATTTGATCGTGCGGTCTTGGAGTACCGGCATGCCCTCCCCTGTGAGGTCTTAAGTCACCTGATTCACGAGCCCTTTGTACTACATTCAGCATTTTCGTAAACATGTGCCATTTTTTATTTCGTTTGAACCACGCAACAAACACCACTATTCACTCACGCGTTACTGACTGACACATCGACTTAATACAACTGAATAAAATTGTACATTGTAGTAAAAACATCGTTTCAAATTCTTTCGCTTTTTTGTTTCCGATGCGATGAACGGATAAGGCTGATTATATCCGTTGTTGCCAAACACGAGCACATAATATCATTATTGAAACAGGGCGGTACTCAAACTTCTAAAGGGCTATAACTTTGTTACTTTAATTTTACCAGAAAAATGTTAAAGGCAAAAAACATTTCTTTTGATCAGATCTACTCACTGTTAAAATAAATGACTCAACTTCGAAGTCAAAAATTGTATAAAGTTGCTCCGTTTTAAAAGGCATATCAAAATCTGCAATGTTCTATTTAATAAAATGTGTGTTTTGGTAAAACCACGTAAATATAGATCACCCTGTAGAGACAAAAGGCTACAATTTTTGTATTTAACTTTTTCAGATATCATGCGTAATGACGGAGTTATCGAGCGATCACACACTAAGAACTCACCTTGTATATGTTTAAATTCATGTTTATTATACGACGATTCGACCACCACTGGGGCTTTTTTGGCCACAAGTAGTTCTATAAACATTTCGGGAGTTACATTAGACTCCATTTATTCTAGATCTTATCATCTCGGCAATCAAGAAAACCTATCATTTCCTGGATATTGTTTTAGACCACAGACTAGATATCAGTCAGCTATGGAACTCTTCTAACAGTGTCAAAAACGACCTCCAATTCGGCGTAGGATGCTTTTATGGCCTCCTTGATTTTCATAGTTCATTTACACTGTTTCGTGTCAGCGCTCCATTTTGAGGTTATGTTACAAATATCTATTTTCATCAAGTTGTTCATGCTTTTGATTTATACCCTATATCACGAGTATCCATCACCGTAGAATGGCAGCTGATTATCTAGTAATATCTCAAAATTCTCTATATCGGCACAGGACCATAATTCTTACGGAGCCGTCAACGCCAGGTAGACAGAGCCGAATTTTGTTTTGATTGTTTTGTACGCTACAGATTCATTCTGTACTTGCTGACAGCTCTTTAATTTAGAAGAGTTCATTTGCGTGCAAAAACCAAACGCCAACAAGCAAGTTTTAGGTACTAGATTTATACCCAATCCATCATTGCCAACGTTGCAGACTAACACAGCTGTTCACCTCAGTAGACGTCAAAGCGTGATGGATACTCGTAAATCTGTTTTATCATCATGAATTTTCCTACAATTCAAAAAGAAAACATAACCTCACAATAGCAAAGCGCTGGCGCTGACACGAAACAAAAAAATGTAGGAATATTCCAGCCTTTCTGAAGGAGAGAAAAAAGTATGAGAATCAAGGAGGTCATAAAGGCGTCCTACAACGTACGACTGACGATACGGCCCTTAGTGTTCCGTGTTAACAGCTCTAGCCGGTGTTGCTGCGTACCATGCCAGCTGCCGCAGATATTCGTACAAAAATATTAATCCGATATCATCTAGTGTAGTTTATGTCAACCGATAATAAAAAGAAGTTTGTCCAAAAAGAAACGACGGAGTATTGATGTGTAGAGGAAAACGGGAGTAAACCGCCAGGAAAGCGATAACAATCAACCCCACACTTCTGATATCGCAGCATCAAAGAATGCATAGCAAATTAAATATTTTTTCGTTTATTGTAAATACTGATAACTTTCGACAATTACAAAAATTTATAGTTTTCTCATAAATACACTGGACAACAAATGTTAGTTTTTTAATTGTATCTTGTGGGAAAAGTGCACTTCTTTGTTAATTTTGGGGCGCTGAATCCAAAAATGACAATGAAATAAAAAAATTAGTTGCGGTTTAGAGAAAAAACTTTTTATTTTTAAGGATATATTAAAAAAAAGTAACAAGATTCATATATTTATAAGAATCACTATATGCGCTGTCTTTTTGCTGTTCTTTTATGGATCGTTTCTGGAGCATCTCTACCAAGAGTCCAACAGTAGTCTGCAAGCATGGAAGGATTCCACTTTCCCTGGTACCTTTTTTCCATTGTTCAAATATCCTGATGAAAACGTTCGCCGTTCTCATCACTTACGGCTCCGCAATTGTCAGGAAAAAAGTCCAGGTGTGAGTGTAGGAAATGTATCTTAAGAGACATATTACAGCCCATCTTTTGATACGATGACAGCATATTTTTGACAAGGGTTTTATAGTTGTCAGCTTTTCTATTTCCCAAGAAATTAGTGACCACCAGATGGAAATCATTCCAAGCAGTTTTTTCAATACCTGTTAAAGTGTTTTCAAACTGTGTATCTTTCAAAATATTTCGAATCTGTGGCCCAGCAAAAATACCTTCTTTAACCTTTGCCTCACTTAGTCTTGGAACTTTCTGACGCAGGTATTGAAAAGCTGACCCATCTCTATCTAATGCCTTGACAAAGTTTTTCATTAGGCCCAACTTGATATGCAGTGGTGGTAATAAATTTTTTTTCGAATCTACTAATGGCATATGCTGTACATTTTTTTGACCTGGCTCTAGGAATTGACGAACAGGCCAGTTTTGTCTGGTGTAATGAAGTACCTTTGCCCGACTGTCACATTCACACAAAAAACAGCAAAACCTTGTGTAGCCTAGCTGCAGCCCAAGTAAAAGTGCAACAACTTTCAAATCGCCACAAATATGCCATTGCTGCTCATCGTATTTTATGCATGTCAATAGGTTCTTCATATTGTCATATGATTCTTTCATTTGGACTGCATACCCTACAGGAAGAGATGGTAAAATATTTCCAATATGCAATAACAGTGCCTTTAAACTCAATGTTGAACTGTCTATAAACAATCTCCATTCTTCTGGGTTATAGTTTATATTTAAAGCCGCCAGTAAGCCGTTAATGTTACTGCAAAAACCATGTTATTCTTCATATTGAAAAATGGTTCTAAATCTTTGTGGCGTTTACGAAAAACACATACCGAAACATCGTCTTCTAACAAGTTCCACTGCTGCAGTCTTGATCCAAGTAACTCTGACTCTGACTTACATTTTGGAAGTTCTAAATCTCTTACAAGATCATTTAATTCTGACTGTGTTATTTTGTGCGGTTGGTGGCATGACGTGTTCGGTATAAAATCAGGATCTCTTGACCTTGATGGCATATCTTCTTCCTGACGAATCACTCGATCGCCATGATCTGATTCGTTTTCTGATTCGCCGGTGTAGGATTCTGGGGGTTTTGGAATAGGATTTTCGTCACTGTGAGGCACAGGTCTCATCGCAGATGGTATGTTTGTGTAGTTAATAACCGATTTTTTTTTCTTGGACATACCTGTGGCTTGTCCAACACAAGGTACCATGCAAAAGTAACAATCATTAATATGATTTGTAGGCTCTCTCCAAACCATTGGGACAGCAAAGCGCATAGACCATTTTTTGCCATTTAACCAGCTCCTCAGACTTGAAGCACATGTATTACAGCAGATGTGGGGTGCCCACTGTTTGTCTTGATCACCTAGTTTACAACCGAAATAAAGCTGATATGCCTTTGTTATTAGTGGAGTAATAGACCGTCTCTGAGACGCAAAAGTCACATCACCACACACGTAACAAAACTGATCTGGATTGTTTACACACTTTCGAGACATCTTGCATGAACGCTGTCAGCCAACTGAGAAAAAAATCGCTAATATAAAACAGTATAAATGTAGCACGTGCATTCTTGTGAATTACAGTATATTAACACTGTCACAGCAGGAACACATATAATTACCGTATCTCTAAAACTAATACTGAAAAAATAAGTTTTTTTTATTTAGGATATTTTTTGGCTGTTGATCAGTGTAATTAATCGCCAATACTCCTTTTTATTATTGGTTTACACAAACTGCTTTGTTGTGATTAGACGATTGAAAATTCTACCTGAAGATAACCAACCATATTCTGGCGCCCAGAGAACGATCTCATATACTCTAGCGCCATCTATGAGACATTGGCTGAACACCAAAACGATCTTCAATCTCTTTTTGGCGCGTCTTTTGAGAGAGAATACGTAAATCAGTGGCTAGAATCAGAAACTAGCGTATCATGATCTGACGAATCAATTCTGGAACTTTGCAGGGTTTGGATTTGAGAGTCCAACATTTCCATAGCTTCAGCCAACACGGCGAAGCTGGACATTACCATTACGATACAACTCCTGAAACAGTTGAATACTTGGGATTCTTCGTTCCTGGAAATGAAATTTGTCGAATTGACAAACCTCTTCACACTCACAACTTTGGAAGAGATTGATGATTTACAAAATTGTATTTGCACACGTATTGTCTTATAGTACATAAACCTTATAATGATATCATTTGTTTCATTTACCTTCTGCTTCTTTTATTATCTATTCGTCTTATATCTGACAGTGTCAGTGGATTTCTACGTAACCTCACTAAATACTGATGCTTGACAATATTACACATTTATTAATACCATGTTTCATTCTAGCAATGATTTTCACATCGTGTGCAATCGTCAAATTCAGTTGACCGAAGTAATTTCCAAAAAGACGTCACTCAGCTCTAAGCACCAAAATAATTTAGTTATCTGTTTCTAACTGTCCGTAAGCGTCAGACATTCGTTGTCAGATTATGCCTAGATACAGACTTTCCTTGACGCTTAAGGCTTAGTTCTCTCCTTGAAAACAGTGAAACAACGACTCGATGGGTTGGTAGAAGAGGTGCCATTGAATGGCCCCCAAGATCGCCAGATTTATCACCTTTGGATTTCTTTATGTCGGGTCATTTAAAAAGCAAAATCTATGCTACTCAGCCAACATCATTAGAAGACCTGCGACAGAGAATTGTGAATGAGTGCCTTCAGATTACTCCTCAAATATTGCAAAATGTGCGGCAACGTTTTGAGCAAAATCTTTATTATTGCATGGAGAGTCATGGTGGCCATTTACAACATTTACTTGCCTAACGGGTCAGTTCATTCTTCATTTTTAAATTACTTTGCTGCCAAATGTATTGATCTCCACTAATGATGATGTATTAGTTTTATTTAAGCTTTAAATCAATAAATTTTCAAAACTACTGAACTGAAGCTCATGTATTTTACATCATTATAAAGGAAAATTGAAAGACCTTTAAAATAAGGTATCACTCGACCCCCCTTTCCATTTAAGATTTTAGGGTTGGTGTCACCCCCGCCCAGGGGGCTGCACGTGTTAACGTGATTTGTTGTCAAACTTGTGTCCCCCTCGAAAACAAAATCGACGGGTCTGAGCGTTTTTCCAAAAAAAACTGAGCTGCTAGTAAATGCGTCTGTTTCCTTTTCGATGCGCCACCCTGTATATTAGTACCGTGAACTGTAATTAACACGCAAATTACAACATACACATTCACAATAGATTTAGCATAGACAGAATGACTGACTCGACGGAGACTGACCAGAATAGACGCGATGCGGCGTGTATACAGGTTCGCGCAGTCGGTCGAGAATGTTCGGAATAACTCGAAACTTCTCGCGAAGAGAGTCATTGATTCCGGATTTGCCAATGCAGCAGATCGGCGTTGCTAAATATATAAATGAATTTACTTATTCTCGGTAAGTTGTAGGATTTGTAATTGAGGTTGTACTGTAAATTTAGCGTCAAAATACTCAAGGTACATTATTATTGTATACACACATTGTTATTTTGTGAAGAGGTGGGGGCGCGGTGAAAATAACACTGGACAACAAATTTTAGTTTTTTAATTGTATCTTGTGGGAAAAGTGCACTTCTTTGTTAATTTTGGGGCGCTGAATCAAAAAATGACAATGAAATAAAAAAATTAGTTGCGGTTTAGAAAAAAAACTTTTTATTTTTAAGGATATATTAAAAAAAGTAACAAGATTCATATACTTATAAGAATCACTATATGCGCTGTCTTTTTGCTGTTCTTTTATGGATCGTTTCTGGAGCATCTCTACCAAGAGTCCAGCAGTAGTCTGCAAGCATGGAAGGATTCCACTTTCCCTGGTACCTTTTTTCCATTGTTGAAATATCCTGATGAAAACGTTCGCCGTGCTCATCACTTACGGCTCCTCAATTGTCAGGAAAAAAGTCCAGGTGTGAGTGTACGAAATGTATCTTAAGAGACATATTACAGCCCATCTTTTGATACGATACGATTTTTGACAAGGGTTTTATAGATTTCCCAAGAAAGTATTAGTGACCACCAGACGGAAATAATTCCAAGCAGTTTTTTCAATACCTGTTAAAGTGTTTTCAAACTGTGTATCTTTCAAAATATTTCGAATCTGTGGCCCAACAAGAATACCTTCTTTAACCTTTGCCTCACTTAGTCTTGGAAATTTCTGACGCAGGTATTGAAAAGCTGACCCATCTCTATCTAATGCCTTGACAAAGTTTTTCATTAGGCCCAACTTGATATGCAGTGGTGGTAATAAAATTTTTTTCGAATCTACTAATGGCATATGCTGTACATTTTTCTGACCTGGCTCTAGGAATTGACGAACAGGCCAGTTTTGTCTGGTGTAATGAAGTGCCTTTGCCCGACTGTCCCATTCACACAAAAAACTGCAAAACTTTGTGTAGCCTAGCTGCAGCCCAAGTAAAAGTGCAACAACTTTCAAATCGCCACAAATATGCCATTGGTGCTCATCGTATTTTATGCATGTCAATAGATACTTCATATTGTCATATGATTCTTTCATGTGAACTGCATACCCTACAGGAAGAGATGGTAAAATATTTCCAATATGCAATAACACTGCCTTTAAACTCAATGTTGAACTGTCTATAAACAATCTCCATTCTTCTGGGTTATAGTTTATATTTAAAGCCGCCAGTAAGCCGTTAATGTTACTGCAGGAAACCAAGTTATTCTCCATATTGAAACATGGTTCTAAGCCTTTGTGGCGTTTACGAAAAACACATACCGAAACATCGTCTTCTAACAAGTTCCACTGCTGCAGTCTTGATCCAAGAAACTCTGCCTTACATTTTGGAAGTTATAAATCTCTTACAAGATCATTTAATTCTGACTGTGTTATTTTGTGTGGTTGGTGGCATGACGTGCTCGGTATAAAATCAGGATCTCTTGACGTTGATGGCATATCTTCTTCCTGACGAATCACTCGATCGCCATGATCTGATTCGTTTTCTGATTCGCAAGCGTAGGATTCTGGGGGTTTTGGAATAGGATTTTCGTCACTGTGAGACACAGGTCTCATCGCAGATGGTATGTTTGGGTAGTTAATAACCGACTTTTTTTTCTTGGACATACCTGTGGCTTGTCCAACACAAGGTACCATGCAAAAGTAACAATCATTAATATGATTTGTAGGCTCTCTCCAAACCGTTGGGACAGCAAAGCGCATAGACCGTTTTTTGCCATTTAACCAGCTCCTCAGACTTGAAGTACATGTATTACAGCAGATGTGGGGTGCCCACTGTTTGTCTTGATCACCTAGTTTACAACCGAAATAAAGCTGATATGTCTTTGTTATTAGTGGAGTAATAGACCGTCTCTGAGACGCAAAAGTCACATCACCACACACGTAACAAAACTGATCTGGATTGTTTACACACTTTCGAGACATCTTGCATGAACGCTGTCAGCCAACTGAGGAAAAAATGGCTAATATAAAACAATATAATGTACACGTATGTATAACGTAACACAATCATGCCGATTACATCATCTTTCCTTGCCGAATATAAAAATGTAGCACGTGCATTCTTGTGAATTACAGTATATTAACACTGTCACAGCAGGAACACATATAATTACCGTATCTCTAAAACTTGAACTAATATTGAAAAAATAAGTTTCATTCCGGTTTTAGCACATTAAAAATAGTAATATTTTGTTGATTTTATTTAGGATATTTTTTGGCTGTTGATCAGTGTAATTATTGAAAACTGGGACGCTAATGGTGAAAGGTTGAGAAACGTTTCCGTAACCAGTTGACACGTCTGGCAATCCTGACGAAGAAGAAACTGACTCTGAACAGCCTTACAGTACAAGAACCAGTACGTTCTAAGATGTTATATTAAGTCGTTTATTTTATCCATTTACAATTTTGATGCCGTAACTAGCTTTACATGCTTAATAGATTCTTGTAAAACATTAATCAAGTACGTTACGGTTTGTAACGTAGCATTGTATCCCATTATTCCAATCCTGAAAGCTTTGCCAGCTGTGGGACCCATTCCGCCACTGACCGTAACGTTCTGTCTGGAATTATAGAAAAAAGTGTTCATAATATGGTCTTGAGAAACTAAAAAGCTGTTGTTGTGAATAATATATGATTTTGTTCTTTGCGTGTCCAAAAACTACTCTTCATTTTTCAATTTTGGTGAATGTGCATGGTATAGAATACGTGACACATTCACCTAAAATTGAAGTCGATTTTTGTAAATTGCGTAGGTGGCTTTGAAAACCTTTATTTTGTTGGATGTAAATAATATAGGATATACAGGGTTTCAGTTTATTGTTGCATAACTTTAAGATTCGATAGAACTTTTAAAATTAATGCATAAAGTCTATATAAACATGGCATGCGTGGCTTCCGAAATACAGGGTGTTTAAATTTACTTTCTAAAATAGTTTTTTTTTAAATATTTAGGACAATATTTGATGTATAACAGTGAAAATTGGTATACAAGGGTTTTTTGTTATGACAAAACGAACCATGGGCATAGTTTTACTGTAGCCGCTAGAGGGCGCTCTCTACTGATTCTTCGCACTTTTCAACATAAAAAAGCTCTCTAGTGAATTTTCGTTATAGTTAGCCGTTTTTGAGATATTTCGATTTTTAAGGTTCGATGCATTTTTAATTATTTATGATAAAATAACGTGGAAAAGTCAGTATCTCGATAATTTTTAGAAGTAGGCTGTGCCTGCAAATATTTTTGAAATTGAAAGCAGAATAAGGTTAAACGTCAATTAGTTGAGAGTTAGTTTTGTTGTCTATTGAAACCTGAAACGTTTTTTTGCAATTGTGAATGCACGAAATTTAGTTTCTTTTACCTGTTTTTTTTTTGTAAGTTTTATAAAAATGCCATTTTTATTCTCCAATCAAGAGTTAGCGGATATTCATTTTGTGTACGGCTTTGTAAATGGAAACGCAGCAGAAGCAGCCAGAGAATACGCACGAAGATTTCCAAACAGACGACATCCAACTCGTTCAGTATTTGTAAGAGTGCATCGCCAAATAATTGAAAATGGTTTTGGAAATCTCCAAAGGGATCAAAACATAAATGTTCGTCAGCGCAGATTTACCCGTATGATTCTGCGTGAGTTTGATAGAGATCCGACGACAAGTGTTAGGAGAGTTTCTGGTGCCTTGGGAATTTCAGCAAGCCATGTTCACCGTGTTATTAGAAATGACCATAGACGTCCTTACCATTTGCAACCTGTGCAAGGACTACAGCCAGGGGACGGAGAACGAAGAATCACATTTTACCTCTGTGGATTCTTGATAGAACTGATAATAATAGGGAGTTTTTAAGTAACGTTTTATGAACCGATGGGTCATGCTTCACTAGACGTGGAGTGGTAAATTTTCATAATCAACATATTTGGTCGCATGAAGATCCGCATGCAGTTCGGGAAAGAAATTTTCAGCATGAATTTAGTGTGAACGTGTGGATTGGTATCTACCGTAATCGACTATTTGGACCCTACCTTTTGCCTGCAAGGTTAAATGCTGCGACCTTCATGGAATTTTTAAAGGCTGAACATGCAAATATATGGGATGATGTTATGTTAGATTTAAGAAGATTGGCCTGGTTCCAGCTTGATGGTTGTCCAGCTCATTATTCGAGAATAGTTAGAAACTGGCTGGACGAAAATTATCTAGAAAGTTGGATCGGCCGTGGAGCACCAGTCGCCTGGCCGCCACGATACCCTGACCTAAATCCATTAGATTTCTTTGTGTGGGGATTTCTAAAAGACAACCACAAGAGATATGCTAATTGATAGAATCAGGAATGCATGTGATGAAATAGGGCCTTATTTGAATAATGCTATACCACGTTCGATCATTCGTAGATGTGAATTGTTTGTTGAACAATTGGGTTTACATTTCGAGCAACTAGTTTAGATTTTGTATGTTTGTCCTAACTATCCAATAGCATTTTAGTTGTAAATAATTAATTTAGTTTATTAAAAATAATAATGGAAAATTAAACAAATTAATATTCTGTTTTTTTGTGTTTATTTGGAGTTAGGAATTATTGCTGTGTTTAAAAACACAATCTAAACGATCATCTTAATTACTTGTAACGCCCAAATCGAAAATGTAAAAAAAAAATATTATTTTCCCATAAATAATTAAAAAACATCGAACCTTAAAAATCGAAATATCTCAAAAAGGGCAAACTATAACGAAAACTTACAGGAAAGCCTTTTTATGCAGAAAAGTGCGAAGAATCAGTTTTTTATTCAAAAAGCATAAAATTGCACTAAGAAAAAATGTTCGGTCATATTAATACACTACAGGTACAGTAGAGAGCGCCCTCTAGCGGCTACAGTAAAGCTATGCCCATGGTTCGTTTTGTCGTACCAAAAAACCCTTGTATACCAATTTTCACTGTTATACATCAAATATTGTTCGAAATATTTTAAAAAGTAAATTTGAACATCCTGTATTTCGGAAGCCACGGATTTTTCGACCCATGTTTATATAGACTTTATGCATTAATTTTAAAAGTCCTATCGAATCTTAAAGTAATGCAACAATAAACTGAAACTCCCTGTATAGGGTGATAAAAAGCTCCAAAGTGTGATTTCTTGAGCAATCCTAAGACAAAAGTTCCTGTAAACCTCGAGACCTGTGTGAAAATTCGTTTATTCGAAAAAATCGAAATAACTCTGAGTCAAGTCTGTTAAAAGTTGATGAAATATTGCAGCTACAGATGCATCAACGTAAAGTTTATTAGAAATCAATAAGTAAGAACTCATCGTTCAGCAAATTGCTAGACTGCTGCATTTAAATCAAGTATTATTTCCATGTGGGAATTTGAGTTGTCCTGATGCGTATCTCTTATTAGATTTTAACTAAATTTTCAGCAATATTTCTGTACCGCTATATTTAAACAAATTTTAACAAAAGTGGTTAAATAGTTATTACGACTTTTCGAAAAACCTATTTTTCCTATATTTTGAAAACAAAGCATCTCCAGACTCATGCTTGTATGGACATTCTATCATACCTTATTACCAACATTTATGGCACATTTATACATTATATGTTTTTCAATAGTGATTGACCTCGAAGTATTTCCTTAATTCAAAAAGCAACCACCATTTTGAGGTTGAGACTATTGTTGCAATCCTCCTTCAGAGACATACATTGTTGTTATCAGGCAAATCATGTACTTTTGAGACGAGAGTAGGTCATACATGCGGTTACTTCGGTGTAAAATCTCAAACACTACCCAAATCTGCTTTCATCGAAAAGAAAAACGTTTTTGTCGAGTGTTCGGGGTGTTTAAGCATCCTGTATTTTACGAGGGTGGACTGAAAAGTTTTTGACCTAACATTGATACAATACATTTTTTGATTTTTTTATTTTGTAACTCTGCACACTTCTCTCAGCGATGCTTCTATCTCTGTAACCCATCCAAATAGTAATCGGCGCTTGTCTCTGCAAAATATTTGTTCACGAAGGTGGTTGCCTCTTCATTTGACGAAAATGTCTATCCTCCGAGAATTTTTAGCTGGGGAAATAAAAAGAAGTCGCTTGGGGCTAGATCTGGTGAGTAAAGCGGGTGGTCAAGCAGTTCAACCCGTAACTCGTGAATTCTTGCGATGCAAAACGTGGTCGTTTTTCCGCAAGCTCTGCCTTCAGCCGGTCCAGTAATGATGCGTAGTATGCTCCTGTAATGGTTTTTCCTTTTTGAAGATCATCGATTAAAATAACTCTATGACCATCCCAAAAAAACGGCAGCCATCACTTTCCAGTCGAAAAAACTGTTTTTGCTTTTTTTGGAGGTGGTTCACCCTTTCAGGTCCGCTGTTTGGACTGAATTTTTGTTTCAGGCGTATAATAGTGTATCCTAGATTCATCTACAGTATTCAGTCGGCGTCAAAACTCGGATTTAATGAGCCTCAACTGCGCCAACAGGGCGTTTTTGGTTTAACGTGGGCAAACGCGGCACCCAATGCACAGCCAGCTTTCTCAGGCCTAAATGTTGATCTAATATGTGACAAACACGTTCTTTTGACATGTTCACAACCTCTGCTATCTCTCTCACTTTAATTCGGCGGTCGTCTAGCACCTTACGTGTCAGGATGGAACTATTGTATTCGACTCAAAGGCCAAGGCGGAAGTGCTAGCCAAGATCTTTGCTGCCAACTCCACCATGGACGTCCCCACCAACGCCCAAGTGCCGTCAATTCAAAGGGTTCCCCACACTATGCGGGAGGTAACATTCAGGCATAAGACCGTAAGACGAGTGCTCTTGTCGCTCGACATCAACAAAGCTTCTGGTCCGGACTTGATTCCTGCCATTGTACTGAAGAGATGTGCAGCTGAGCTTGCTCCAGTTCTTTCGCGTCTCTTCCAGATATCTTATGAATCCGGCACCTTCCCAGAAAACTGGAAATTTGCTCATGCACAGCCCATCCCAAAAAAAGGATCTAAAACCGACCCTTACAACTACAGGCCTATAGCTCTGCTTTCTGTTATAAGTAAAGCGATGGAGAGGTGCATACATCGCGAGCTTCTGGACTACCTCGAACGTCACAGCTTGATTAGCGACAGGCAGTACGGTTTCCGGCACCAACGATCCACAGGGGACCTCCTAGCTTACGTCACGCAACTGTGGAGTAAACTCATCCAGTCTCATGGTGAGGCTCATGTCGTTGCTCTTGACATCACGAAAGCGTTCGATCAGCTGTGGCACGCTGCCCTCTTGACCAAACTTCCATCCTACGGCCTCCCAGAAAAGCTTTGCAGATGGGTGGCTGACTTTATCTCTGGCCGCAAGATATCCGTCGTAATTGACGGATTCTCCTCTTCATCCCACAACGTCAACGCGGGTGTTCCCCAGGGATCGGTCTTGGCTCCAACACTGTTTCTCTTACATATCAACGACCTCCTTTCCTGCACGATCAACCCAATCCACAGCTTCGCTGATGACAGCACTCTACATGCAGGAATTCAGAGTGACAAGCCGATCTCTGCCGCTGAGCTGGAAAAAAGAAGACTAGCGACGACTTCTTCTCTGACAAGAGACCTGGAGGCTATCACTGCGGGGACGCAACAATCTTGTACAGTTCAATGCTTCCAAAACACAGTACTGTACTTTGACGAACAAAAAGCGTCCTAGCGGTCATACAGTTTCGATGGACGGTCGAGTTCTACCAAAGAGCCATTCATTTCGGCTGGTCGGAGTCCAGATCACCGAGGACCTGATCTGGCACGAACACATCTCTTCAATAGCTGCAGCTGCTGGGAAAAAGCTAGGCTATTTGTTTAGGGCTAAGAAGTACTTTTCTCCGCATGACCTTCTCACTCTATACAAGGCCCAGATAAGGCCTAGCCTCGAGTATTGCTCACACATTTGGGGTGCTGCCGCCCCGACTACATTGTCCATGCTCGATGCTGTCCAGAGGAGGGCGGTCCGACTGATCGATGACTCTTCTCTAACAGACAGTCTCGGGACTATTTTGCACCGACGGGCCGTCGGCGATCTAGCTCTTTTCTATCGCTACACCAACGGGCTTTGCTCCTCAGAGCTCTCATCCATGATGCCACCGCGCGATGTGCCTGCCAGACAGACCCGCCTGACTTCGGCGTCCCATCCTAACCGTGTCAAACTTCGTACATCCAGAACTGGCCGATACGACCGCTCCTTTGTCCCGAGGGTGTCTAGATTATGGAACAAACTACGGGAGGAAGTTTTTCCCAGTTCTACTAACCTTAGGCAGTTCAAAAATCGTATTAACAAAATTTCTTTGGGATCATCATAGCAGCCGCGGTGTTCCGGTATTTAGGCTTCTGCCTGCGCGGCTGTTTCGATATCAAAAAAAAAAAACCATTTGGTGTAATTGTCGATGTTTTCGTCGATAGTTGCAGTTTTTTATTTCCAGAGCGTTCAATGTCTCCCAAGCTCTTACGGCCACGTTTAAATTCAGCTGCCCAAAATTTCACTGTGGTGAATGTTGGTCCAGAGTCCCCATACACAGAATCCAGCTCATCTTTGATTTGCGAAGGCGTAATGCCTATCAAAAACAAATATTTAATGACAGCTTGATACTCCATTTTGTCCAATTCCACAAAAAACTCGCATCGACTCACTCAAACGAGTGTTACATAAATACTACACGTTCAAAATGGCTGAAATTTTGGTAACTGTCAACAGATGAACAACGAAATTCACTAGCTTTTATTTACGAGTGCTGCCATCTTCAGGTTGAGATCTGAGACTATTCAGACCTACCCTCGTACCATTCCATGTCTCGGTCTGAAGTTAAAATTTCAAATACGTTAAGCTAAAATATAATTTTTTATAAAATGACTCAAAAATCTAGTGGCTTCGAAATCCTTTTTTTTTTAATTTGGAAGCATTTTTCGACTTATACCTTCTCATATACAAAGCAACGTCGTCCCATGTCACCCAATCGGGGATATAAACGGTGGTGACAGTACACAACCTGTCATCCTCGTTCTCAACAAACAATTCGAATCCGATCTTTTCTAGTTCGTTGTACAACCTTTTTGCGCACGTTCTATGCCTTTGTATTGCGTGTTCTAGACCTTCGTCAGCTAAGATTGACAGCCCTTCGCGTAGACCATATAGAAGAGTGGACGAGATCGTATGATGATAGCTGCAAAAGAATATAAAAAATAATCGGGTAAAGGGTGAATAAATAAATACTTACATTCTATCCTCGTCGAAGCATTTCCACTGTCGACCCACAAGTTTCATATCCCAGTAGTAAACTGGTGCGGGTGTTTTTCGTGAAAAGATAACGTCTCTGAAAATTAGAACCAGTATATTTAGACAGATTTTCTTGCAAAATGCATATTATGCGAGATCTAATACATAAACCGGCCAAGTCCATATTCTCGCACAGTTTTAAATGATGAATCATCCGGAGCATAAACCAGGTCTGTAACATTCAAATTGTGCAAAATTTCTCAACATTGAAAAGAATCAAGACCTTCCTATGACCCAGGATCGCCTTACAGCGTTGTCGATGCTGTCCATTAAAAAGGAATTTATTTCGACCATGGAAAATTTCAACGGGAAGGTGATCGACAAATTTGCTGCCAAGGAGGAGCGCAGGATCGAACTGACATATAAAAAATAGGTAAGTTCGGATTTGCAGGACACCTGTTTTATTTTGCCACGAGCCGCCACTGCCGTGCGTGGTTTGAAATTTTAAAGCCCATTTTCAACAGTTGTTTGTAAAGAATCCTTCAAGGAACAACAATAAATTTACAATCTCAAAATATCGAATCATGCGTTATGAACAACTAGATGATGAAATATTATTTAATTGTAGTGAAACATCCTTTTTGTATCAGTTTGATATTTTTGAAATCCGGGATAACAGGAATGTGCAGCCTCTGACTCTCCCAAGCACTACAAATGAGGTGTACAGTGAAAGAAGAAAGCTAAAGAAAAATAAATTTGATCGCGTTATGACTCTGGTTAAAAACTATGTGCCACAATGTGATCAGTGACTCTATGAAGTAATCAGAAAATACTATCAGAGCTTTTCGACAGATGATAAAGAAATTGCCGCATCAGAATTCAGTGAAGATGAATAAATGAAAATATTTTAAGTTTGTATCACAAGTTGGATTAAGCCAGGAATTAGTTTAATTCAATCAGTAACTTAAAAAAAAAATACATTTTTAGCCAACGATAAATTGATAACTTCTATGTACTGTGAGATATTCGATATGAGAGACAAAAATTATCAATAAAAAACTTTCAATTTCTCTTTGACAAAGTCGGTTTTTCCATCATTTAACAACAGTAGCGTCAGTAAAGCATCGCATTCAGATTAGCCGTAGCCTTCAATTGGTGACTAGGTTACGTGCGAAGTATACAGTCAACATACATGACGCGATTTTTTTTCTTTTTGTACCCAAGCACAAAGTTTTATAATACTGGTGAATGCGCGTTCTATCGATTGACATTAGATACCTAGCACATTCACCAAAAATTGAACGTATAGTTCGCGAATCGAGTTAAGTCAGACTATTCAAAAATACTTTATTTTTTCGTACGACCTACGTATTTTTGCGTACTTCTTGACTATTTCAACATGGCCAACGATAAATTGATAACTTCTATGTACTGTGAGATATTCGATATGAGAGACAAAAATTATCAATAAAAACTTTCAATTTCTCTTTGACAAAGTCGGTTTTTCCATCATTTAACAACAGTAGCGTCAGTAAAGCATCGCATCCAGACTAACCGTAGCCTTTAATAGGTGAATGAGTTACGTGCGACGTACATAGTCAACATACTTGACGCAATTTTTCTTCTCTTTGTACCCAAGCACAAAGTTTTACAATACTGGTGAATGCGAGTTCTATCGTTGACATTAAATACCTAGCACATTCACCAAAAATTGAACATATAGTTCGCGATTCGAGTCAGGCTATTCAAAAATATTTTATTTTTTCATACGACCTACGACTTTTTGCGTACTTACTTGACTATTTCACCATGACCAACGACAAATTGATAACTTCTATCTACTGTGAGATATTCGATATTAGCGACAAAAATTATCAATTAAAACTTTCAATTTCTCTTTGATTAAGTCGGTTTTTCCATCATTTAACAACAGTAGCGTCAGTAAAGCATCGCTTCCAGATTAACCGTAGCCTTCAATTGGTGACTGAATTACGTGCGAAGTACACAGTCAACATACTTGACGCGATTTTTCTTCTTTTTGTACCCAAGCACAAAGTTTTACAATACTGGTGAATGCGCGTTCCATCGATTGACATTAGATACCTAGCACATTCACCAAAAAGTGGACGTATGGTTCGCGATTCGAGTTGTCAGGATATTCAAAAATATATTATTTTTTCGTACGGTCTACGTCTTTTTGCGTACTTACTTGACTGTTTCACCATGGCCAACGACAAATTGATAACTTCTATGTACTGAGAGATATTCGATATGAGAGACAAAAATTATCAATAAAAAACTTTCAGTTTCTCTTTGACAAACTCGGTTTTTCCATCATGTGACAACAGTGGCGTCAGTAAAGCATCGCATCCAGATTAACCGTAGCCTTTAATTGGTGACTGAATTACGTGCGAAGTACACAGTCAACATACTTGACGCGATTTTTCTTCTTTTTGTACCCAAGCACAAAGTTTTACAATACTGGTGAATGCGCGTTGTATCGATTGACATTAGATACCTAGCACATTGACCAAAAATTGAACGTGTAGTTCGCGATTCGAGTTAAGTCGGGCTATTCAAAAATACTTTATTTTTTCGTACGACCTACGACTTTTTGCGTACTTACTTGACTATTTCACCATGACCAACGACAAATTGATAACTTCTATCTTCTGTGAGATATTCGATATGAGAGACAAAAATTATCAATAAAAACTTTCAATTTCTCTTTGACAAAGTCGGTTTTTCCATCATTTAACAACAGTAGCGTCAGTAAAGCATCGCATCCAGATTAACCGTAGCCTTTAATTGGTGACTGAATTACGTGCGAAGTACACAGTCAACATACTTGACGCGATTTTTCTTCTTTTTGTACCCAAGCGCAAATTTTTACGATACTGGTGAATGCGCGTTCTATGGATTGACATTAGATACCTAGCACATTCACCAAAAATGGAACTTATAGTTCGCGATTTGAGTTGTCAGGATATTTAAAAATATATTATTTTTTCGAACGATCTACGTCTTTTTGCGTACTTACTTGACTGTTTCACCATGACCAACGACAAATTGATAACTTCTATGTACTGTGAAATATTCGATATGAGAGACAAAAATTATCAATAAAAAACTTTCAATTTCTCTTTGACAAAGTCGGTTTTTCCATCATTTAACGACAGTAGCGTCAGTGAAGCATCGCATCCAGATTAAGCGTAGCCTTCAATTGGTGACTGAATTACGTGCTAGGTACACAGTCAACATACTACAAGCACAAAATTTTACAATACTGGTGAATGCGCATTCTATCGATTGACATTAGATACCTAGCACATTCACCAAAAATTGAACGTATAGTTCGCGAATCGAGTTAAGTCAGGCCATTCAAAAATATGTTATTTTTTCGTACGATCTACGTCTTTTTGCGTACTTACTTGACTGTTCCACCGTGGCCAACGACAAATTGATAACTTCTATGTACTGTGAGATATGCGATATGAGAGACAAAAATTATCAATAAAAAACTTTCAATTTCTCATTGACAAGGTCGGTTTTTCCATCATTTAACAACAGTAGCGTCAGTAAAGCATCGCATCCAGATTAACCGTAGCCTTCAATTGGTGACTGGATTACGTGCGAAGTACACAGTCAACGTACTTGACGCGATTTTTCTTCTTTTTGTACCCAAGCACAAAGTTTTACAATACTGGTGAATGTGCGTTCTATCGATTGACATTAAGGTGCGTATACATATGCGAGCCGAGCGGTTCGCGAGCCGCTTGTGAACAACTTGTTCGGCTAATTGGGACGGGGTTTATGGTTCCAAACGAACTGCTTGTGAGCAGCTCGTGAGCCGCTCGCGACGAGCCGCGGCCTGTCGGTTTTTTCGACGAACACAAAGGAATTCGCAGTGCATATTGGGACGTGTTTAGGCAAGGTTCGTTGTTTTTCTTTAGCTCGCGAGCGAACTTTATTTTTCTTCAATAAAGTTATGGATTCATGGTCGGAAGAAAAAATGTTATGTCTGATAAACGTTTATACAATCAAAACGTTATTATGGGATCCTAAAAATGAAAATCACTTCAAAAAAGATTAGAAAGAGGACGCTTGGCGGGAAATTGCGGATTAAATGGAAACCACTGCTGAACAGTGCAAAAAGAAAATAATAAGCCTCTTAGCTTCTTTCCGCCGGGAGAAAAATAAAACAAAGCAGGGGACTAGTACAGGAAAAGGTAAATAAATGAAATAATAAGATAAATTAGTTGTGTTTTATTTAAATAATAATACAAAATATTTTTGCTAATACTAATTTAATTTTTAATTCAACTAAATAATATGTTTTTAATTAAGTTAGTTCACTTGCCGTATACAGGGTGTTCCATAATTATTGCGACAAAATGATAGGGGTTGTAGAGGGCATCAAAATGAACAATTTTGCCTTATAAACCCCTGTTCGGAAATATGCCGTTTGGGATGTAGCAAAAAAAAGATCAGTTTCTTGAAACAGCTTACCTACAGTAATTGCTCAAAGTGTCCTCCACCTTGCTCAATACACAGCTGTGCACGATTGTTCAATGATCGGCGAACTCTGTGGCATACCCCCGGTTTGTCCTGAACATGTGCGGACGCGGCCATCACTCTTCCCAGTAGCTCTTGTTGGTTGGGAACAGTAGTTTCGTACACTAAAGCTTTCAGATGGCCCCAGAGAAAATAATCCAGTGGGGTCAGGTCGGGTGACCGCGCAGGCCAAGGCACAGGGCCACCTCGGCCGATCCACCTATTTGTCGTCCAAATACTGCCGCACTTGTAAAGAAAAGTGGGCTGGAGCGCCATCGTGTTGAAACCACGTGTTGGCTCTTATGTTCAGTGGCACATTTTCTAATAGTTCCGGTAGCACATGCTGTAAGAATCGACCATAAGCATGCCCATCCAAACGTGGTGGAAGCAAATATGGCCCGATGATATGCTCGTCCACAATGCCGCGCCAGATGTTAATTGAAAACTATGTTGGTCTCTATGGATCTCTATGGCATGAGGGTTTTCTTCATCCCAAATGTGACTGTTACGGCTATTAAAATAACCTTCCTTTGTGAAACAGGACTCGTCAGTGAACAAAACGTAGCGACCAAAGTTTGGTTACCTCAACTCCTGCTGCAGCCACCAACGACAAAAACGTCGACGCGGCAGATAGTTTTCTGGACCCATGGCTTGGACTTTTAAAAGGTGGTATGGGTGTAGTTGCTGGTCATGGAGAACCCGCCAAGCAGTAGTTTGAGACGCTCCCATTTCATGTGCAATAGCACGCACGCTTGTACGCGGATTGGCCTCTAGTTTGACGCACCACTCAGATAAATTAAATGAATCGGTGTGGAGAATTTACGATAACAAAAATGTAAACACAGCAGGCTTTTTTTTACAAATCGGCGAGACCATGAAATGTGCTAGACGAACATTTTGCAGCTGTTGAATTTTTTGTTTCTCTTAAGGTAAAATTAGCGGTAGTGCTCAAACGGCATATTTACGAACAGGGGTTTATAAGGCAAAATTGCATATTTTTATGCCCTCTACAACCCCTATCATTTTGTCGCAATAATTATGGAACACCCTGTATAATTTTAATCTCGATTTTAATTTTCAGGAAGAGATGAAGTTTATTGCAGCAGATGGTTTGCCTATGAAGCGTTTAGGTTTTTAGAAGACAGAGATTTGCCACGAAAAAGACTTGCTAGGTTAAGTAATTATTGTTATAAATTCAAGCATATTGGTCCTGCCATTCTAGAGCTCCATTATTTATAAAATAATTAGCGATTTCATCTCTAACTTTTGTACAATAGTTTGTGGGCCTTCGAGGAATATTTCGTATAGGTGCCATAGACGTCATATCTCCTTCATTTCTCCATGATCCCTCGGTTAAATTTCCATTAACTTCATAGTCTAATGTGCCAAAAGGGGTATAAATATTTGGTGAGTGTTTTATGAGATAATTATGCAAAAGAATGACTGTCATTATAACCCACTCTGCTTTTGCAGACTCTAAGAGCATTGGTTTTCTTAACACCCTAAACACTGCACTTGATGTACCGAATGCGTTTTCAACTATGCGACGACCCCTACTCAAACGATAATTGAAAATTCGTTGAGGAGTTCCTTTTGGAAAGTCCCCAGTATAGGGCTTCATGAGATTTTCGCTTAAAGCAAATGCGCTATCGCCGGCAAAAAAATACGGTATTTGCATAGAACATCCTTCTAGTTCTTCTGGTGTTGGAAGTCCTAGTCTGTTTTCTGTAAGCTGCTGATATAATTTGCTTGCCTTAAAAACCCCCCCATCAGAAATTCTTCCTTGGCAGCCTACGTCAGCAAACATAAAGTTATAATCACCATCAACCAGTGCGAAAAGCACAATACTAAAATTGGATTTATAATTGAAGAATTCGGTACCCGATTTCACTGGTGCTTGTAAAACAACGTGTTTTCCATCTAGGGCACCAACACAATGAGGAAGGTTCCAACGAGTTTCAAATATCTTGCTAACTTGTTTCCAAGCTGTGGGAGTCTTAGGTAGCTGAAATGAAATAACAATTATTAATTTTGACCTGTTTTATTCATTATTAGCTTATCTTAATAATTTATTTATTTAATATCATTTTTTGCGCAACTCCTTTGGTGTATTTTGGAATAAGATAAAACCACCCTTCTCAAATAATAAAAAAAGGAATCGCTAATACTATGTTAACACAATTTCATTTCAAAATTTTATTATTTATAAACTACATATAAAGTAGCTGAAAATGTATTTAATAGGAGCTGGATGATGTTAACGAAGCTGCCCTATCTTCCGAACAAATGGAACAAGAGGCGATACCATAGACACCTACGCTACCATCTACCTCCAAATCTACAAAGCGATCAAAAACAAAACAAGATAATGTTTCCTCTCCAATAATGAGTAATGCATTTCAGATTTTGAAGAATGCTGCGAAAAAAATGGACAAAGAGCCAACTCAACCCAGTGAAATAGATTTATTTTTTAATTTTGTTGCTGCAAAGGTTCAAAAATACCCCCCTACAATACAACAGACAATTCAACATGCCGTTTTTGACCTTATTATTAAAGCTGATAGAGGATTTCTTAATCCGACTTCAATTCAATCTTACAATGATTCTCAACCTACTTCCTACATACAGTCACAAGCTACCAATCATATCAATTCACAACCTACTTCTTCGATGTATTCCCAACCTACTTCACATAATCTATATTCTCAATCTTCTGAAACTTATTATTCACAACCTCTGCAAGTAATAACCGTTCCTGCAACTTCTGAACCATCATTGTCCAACCCATCATCGCTACAATCACCTGTTTCGTCACTCACATCAGAAAATTATGAAGATTTTGTGTAACGTTTTTGAGTTCTATTTTTTGTTTGTTAACTTAGTGGTGGAAATTACTTTAAAGTGAGGAAAAATATATTTTTGAATTACACACAGGCCTTTAATTTATATATTAATGTTGTTACCTTGATATATCCCTGCAATTCCTTAATTAGTGCAGCACAAACTTGGGGTATTACACGCCCAATCGACTGCTTGGAAATTCTGAATAGATACTGAAGGCTAGTATATGAATCTCCCGTGGCAAGAAACCGAAGTGTTACGGCTAACTTAGAATACTAATTTAAAAAAATTGTTAAAAAACAAAGCTACCTGTCCACGGTACACCGACTTACCTATCTTGGGCAGAGATTGGAGTACGAAAATAAGTCTTCTGTTTTGAAATATGGGGTCCAATCCTTTGCAGCAGATTCTCAAAGTCAGTAGGTGTCATTCGAGTGAAATTTTTATACTGTCCGCTTATTTCTTGCGACTTTAGGTCCATTAAAATTCCCGTACCACTGCGTTTCTTGAATAAATTAGTACGCCACCAACGTCGTTGTCTTCTCTTTTTTTTATTTACATCAGCCATTACTAAAACTGCAGCACTCATCACTAAAATAGTATAATTTTCGTTTCGCGAAGCCATACTGCGTTTGTCGACTGCGATGTTTGTTTGCGTTTGGTGCGCTGAATCTGTGGATCGCTGGAGGTTCGCGGAAAAAATCATTTCAACGAACCACCATCGAGCGACTCACAAGCGGCTCGCGAACCGCTCGGCTCGCATATGTATACGCACCTTTAGATGCCTAGCACATTCACCAAAAATTGAACGTATAGTTCGGGATTCGTGTTGTCCGGATATTCAAAACTATATTACTTTTTCGTACGACCGACGTCTTTTTGCGTACTTTCTTGACTATTTCACCATGGCCAACGATAAATTGGTAACTTCTATGTACTGTGAAATATTCGATATGAGAGACAAAAATTATCAATAAAATATTTTCAATTTCTCTTTGACAAGGTCGGTTTTTTCATCATTTAACAAGAGTACAGTAAAGCATCAGATCCAGATTAACCGTAGCCTTTAATTAGCGTTTTCGTTTTCGTAATTCAGTGTGTAACGTTATGGTAGTCATTATTGAAATGGGTAATAGGGTGGGTCAAAACAAGTCAAAAAGTTCATATGACCCATGGTCCAAAAGTCAATAGATTTTTGTCTAGATGGCTTTATAGTTAACAACTTTCAGTGCTTTATATCGACCACAATCTTAATAATTTTTATAATCTAATCAAAAACGTTTTTAAATTAGGTAATTAACAAATAAATGGCATTAAGTTTTTTCTAAGTTAAGCGAAAATGTGTAGTCAGTAAGTAAGTTTCATTAAATTGAATATTTAAAACACACATGACAACAGCGCGTCGTCATCACTCTTATCGAACCGGCAATCGATCGCAAACGGTAACACTGGTTAGTTATCGGGCATCGGGCGTGTTTTGTTTTTGTTCGCGTACGTCGTCGTGTTTGTTTGCGAATCAAGAGTGTGCCGACATATTGTTAGTTTACGGTGAACCTCGTCAGAATTCAAATCTTGCAGCTCAAATTTATCGCGACAGATTTGGCCAACGGGTACACCCAGACAGAAGGACATTTGTGCAAGTGGACCAAAGACTTCGAGATACAGGAAGTGTTCAGCGCACTAATATTCGCACTCGTGAAAGACAGGTTACTGTAGACCAGAAGGAACAAATTTTAAATATCGTGGAAATCAATGCAGATATCAACACTCGGAAATTGGGCCGCCGCGTATAATCCTACGGGAAAATTTGCTTCATTCCTACCATGTACAACGAGTGCAGGCCTTGTTACCAGAAGACTGTCCTCGCAGACTAACATTCAGTATTTGAATGAACGTTATCCAAATCGCTGGATCGGTCGAAATGCTCCTGATCCTCGAAAATGGCCAGCAAGATCTCCTGACCTCAATCCGATCGCTTTTCTCTAAAGAAATGCCATTTTGACCCCTATGATGAAATTTTTTCCTTCTTTTAACCCCTCTATCACCCATTTAAATAATTACTATCATAAGGTTTACACCCTGTATAACTTACCTTGCTCTAGGGCTGAATGAAATAGGTGCCAAACCTGGTGGTGCACCCAATACTTTCTGAGAGCCCGCATAAGCTGCATCTATACCCCACCTATCCATGTAGAATGGTACAGCGCCTAGTGATGCAACTACATCTACTGCCAATAGGCAGTTATATCTAAAAAATGTTTTATTGTCAACCAAAATCTTATCGTCTAAAGTTAAGCCACTTAGTACACTACTGTTGGGCGGTCCAGTTCCATTGAAGGGATCGGTTCCACTGAAGTCGTTCCATCGTCGGACCCGTTTCAACGAATCCGTTCATTTTATTCTGAAGACGGGGTGCGGTTCAGTTAGGCTGAAGACATTCAACCCAACTAATGGACCATGCGTTTTCTAACTAGGTTTTTCTCGTGGTTTGTTATCGGATCTGGATCTTGCAGATATTTTACTTTCCATCTCAAGGTCTAACTGTTGGATCTTACAATATTCTCTCACAGGACAAATAACATAGTTGCCTTTGAATGTCGAAGTACTATTTCTCACGTTTCAGATCCATAAATAATGCATTTGGAACATTTTAGTCGGATATTGCGTAACAATTAACATGTGTGTTACGGTAACAGTTCTGCGTGGATTTTGGATTTTTTGGAAGCCTTTTGGCGTTTTCGGAACAATGGACGAGGGTAACATATCTGGTACATTAAAAAACGACAGATAACCTCATGCTCACTTATCTTTTTGGTGGGCTAGACGTTACAAATGTTACGGTCCTTTCAGAATATTATAGTACCACACTGTATAGGAATGTGGAAATGAAAATAAAAAACAAATGAAGTGTCACCTCAAAGACATATATATATATATATATATATATATATATATACAGGGTGACTTTGAAGTTGAGTCATTAATTTTCAGATAATGATTGTAGAAGGAAGATAAACCAAAATATGTGTGTAAAAATAAAAAAAAAATAAAAAAAAAATGTTACCTTGTTTAATAAAGTATCCTCCCGACAAGTATTTCAGTGCGGACCTGTATTTGATCGTGCGGTCTTGGAGCAACATGCCCTCACCTGTGAGGTCTTAAGTCACCTGATTCACGAGCCCTTTGCACTACATTAACAAAGGCACGAGGGGTTGGTTGCACTCGATTGGGAAACCGATTCGCATAAATCCGTGATGCATCCGGGAGCATTTTGTAAAGACTGCCCCCCCCCCGTAAATAAGAATCATGTCCACAAGTTCAGCATTTTCGTAAACATGTGCCATTTTTGATTTCGTTGGAGCCACGCAACACACTACTATTCACTCAGGATTTATCGACTGACGAAAAACATCGTGATAAACGTTTCAAATTCTTTCGCTTTTTTGTTTCCGATGCGATGAACCGGTCAGGCGGATTATATCCGTTGTCGCCAAACAGGAGCATATAATAGGCAGGGCGGTACTCAAACTTCCAAAGGGCTATAACTTTGTTACTTTAATTTTACCAGAAAAATGGTAAAGGAAAAAAACATTTCTTTTGATCAGATCTACTCACTGTTAAAATAAATGACTCAACTTCGAAGTCACCCTGTATATACAGGGTTATCCAAATTAAGTGTCCACCATTAGTAACTTTGTTATTAGTGAAAATACAAAGTTGTTTGAATTAGCAAACTAGTAGCATTTTTAACGCTGGTAAAAATGAGAAATAAAAAAAACAATTGAGAGTCGTTATTTTGTTTTTTTTCAGTAAAATAACAAATTTTTTAAATGGAAACCCCTGTATATTATATTTTTTTCTGTTAAAGCATCAAATTTTAAACAAAAACGCTTACAATCACTTTTCTCCTAGGTTACAAATTGTTGAAGTTATGGCCTCCAATCTGAAACAATTAAATTGTATCGACAAACTTTATTTTCAACATCAACTTATAATCTTACAAAATACAATAACAATTTTTTTTAAAGAAGATGCTCGAAAACACCACCTTGTTCTTCAATACATTTTTGGGCACGTTTTTCAACTGCTCGAACTGTCTTAAGTATGGTCCTACCATCTATCTGGGTTATCTTTTCCCTAACTGCAGTCTTTAACGCGTCAAGGTTATCGTACCTTCGCTTGTAAATTTGGTTCTTTAAGTAACCCCACAAGAAGTAATCAAGTGGGTTTAGATCTGGTGATCTGGGAGGCCACTGTATTGGGCCATTTGTTCCTATCCACTGATCATTAAAAGTAGTACTTAGAAAATGATAAGTACCTCTGGAGTTGTGGGCAGGTGCGCCATCTTGCTGAAAATGCAGATGATGTCTACTTATAAGATCCAATTCGTCTAAGAAATTAGTCAGAATTTCTGACATAAATTCCACATATCTTTCACCAGTTAGGGTTCCCTCATAAAAGAACGGGCCAACAATTTTTGAACCAATTATACCGCACCAAACGTTGAAACTGAAACGGACTTGTGGGCCTCTTGGATGTACTAACAAAAGATTTTCTGTTGACCAATAATGGTGGTTTTTTCTACTAAACATTCCAGAATTTGAAAAATTTGATTCATCTGTCCATAAAAGGTAACGAAAGTTATTTACATTTTGGCGACAGAAGCTAAGATACCAATGGCAAAAAACAAGTCTTCTCTCTGGATCCCCTGCCAAAAGCGTTTGAACTGGTCGGTACTTATACGGAATAAATTTGTATTTTTTTAAAATCCTTTGAACAGTACCATAACTGAAATTAGAGTCCTTGAGAATATCTGCTATTGAATTCTCACGATAAGCTTCAAAATATCCAATAACTGCAATTTCCGTGGCCTCGCTTATTATGAATTCTTCTTTTGCCCTTGTTTTAGCAAAAACATTTTCGTTGCTCCTAAATTTTCGATAAAGTCTCAGAAAATATCGTTCATACGGTTGAATGCGAGCGGGATATAATTCACTGTAGTATTCTCTTGCTCTCAAGGAGGATTTTCTGCACACTAAATAGCATTCTAACATATCACACTTTTCTTCATGGGAGAACATTTTTCTTTAAATTAATGACACAATATTTACACTAATGTTTGACATTATTTGATTTTATCATTGTTTTCCAAAGCCTTCTAGTTGCGAGTATGTCCAGTTTAACAATTTGTCGCTTATCTTAATGCTGTCAAATCGCGAACGCCATGTTGTTTTCATAGCCGTCTTAATATTATAATACTGCAAATAATTAAAAATATTTATCGTTATTTTGACTTTATTTTTGACTTTAGCGGAAAAGTCATTATGAACTTTTTTGTTTAAAATTTGATGCTTTAACAGAAAAAAATATAATATACAGGGGTTTCTATTTAAAAAAATGTTATTTTACTGAAAAAAATCAAAATAACGACTCTCAATTGTTTTTTTTTATTTCTCATTTCTACCAGCGTTAAAAATGCTACTAGTTTGCTAATTCAAACAACTTTGTATTTTCACTAATAACAAAGTTACTAATGGTGGACACTTAATTTGGATAACCCTGTATATATATATATATATATAGGTGAAAAATTAAAGCTTCCGCCTTTTGTTGGGTACTTCGACAAAATTTAAGCAAAGAGGACTCTTTATACTTTTTTAATTCTCTCTAGCTTTCAATGGACTTTGTCGAAATTTGGGGATGTAATTTCGACTCTTCACAACCATAAATAGAATCTGTGTTTTGGCCGATTCCACCAGTAAATTTCATTCCACGCAAAATCTAATAATTCTCTTCTCACGATTTATTAATAATTGTTAATTTAAATTCCCATTAATTAAAATATAGTTTATTCAACTGCCTCTGGTCGGTTTAACAATTTCTTACATAACATTCTGAAAATCACATCATCTGAAGTGATTTGGCAACGTTTTAGCACACGCCCACAATTCGTTCCATCTTTCAACACAGACATTGACAACCTTCGGCCTTCTGTCAAAGGGTTTACCTCACTCATTATTCCATGACCACCATTTTGTGCAATCATTGTTGTCATTGTTGTCCCCTACTGAGCGAGGGCCGTGGCAAATGCTTGTTCCGGAAGTCGTTGTATCCAGTATACAACTTCTTCCCGTCCAAGTGATTGCGCACGCGTTAAGGAATACCTCAGTACCGATTGCCGGGTGGCGGTACAAGTCCGCCAACGGGCCACTTTAGGTCTATTTAACATCACTAATACATAAAAAGAAGGTGGTAGACAAGGACCAGTCGACCGAGGCAGTACCACCCGCTAGCTTTTCCCAGGGTGTCTTATAAATGTCCGCATGTTTCCACACCTAAGCTATGCAGTCGGTTATCTACCAAAACAAAGAAATTAATGATGATGGATCCCTCGAGCACTAAAAACTCCGGACGTAAACTCACTCCACTCTCGGAATGTCCGGGTGGAGGGTGGGCTCGAGGGAACAACATCGAAGATAAAATTTGTTTTTCCAACATCTGCGGGATCAACAGCAACATTGATGCTGTTCATCACTACCTGCAATCCAATCGTCCCGCCGTGCTTTTCTTGGCGGAGACAAAAATCTCAGAGGCTGCACCGATTAACCATCTCAACTTCCCAAACTACGAGGTGCACTCCAATCTGAGAAAGAAC
Organism: Acanthoscelides obtectus; assembly: GCA_963669975.1. Lineage (NCBI taxonomy): Eukaryota > Metazoa > Arthropoda > Insecta > Coleoptera > Chrysomelidae > Acanthoscelides > Acanthoscelides obtectus. The sequence goes on along the minus strand of CAVLJG010000001.1, from coordinate 115,793,708 downwards.
GGGGGAGTTGTGGCTTTTGTCCGCAGCAGTCTTTCCTGCTCCAGGGATCTTTCTTTGGAATCAGACCGGAAGGACATTCTGTGGCTTCGCCTCAACTCCAAAACATCACCCAAATTTATTTGCTGCCTTTATCGCTCTCCCTCGAACCATAACTGGGATGACCTACTCGAATACCTCGCCGTCCAGATCGACTTCCTGAACATCAATCACCCCGCTTCAGAAGTAGTTCTTCTCGGTGATTTCAATGCCCATAATGAGCTTTGGTTGGGCTCAAATAAGACCGATGCAGCAGGTCGTGCGGTCGAAGCGTTCGCTCTTACTCAAGGGCTGACCCAGCTGGTGACGAGCCCTACTTTTTTCCCCCGCGTCTCGTCACACGCCAGTAGCCTGCTGGATCTCTTTCTGACCACGCATCCTGCCCCTTACAGCACTGCCGTCCTGTCCCCCCTGGGTAACTCAGATCACGGTGTTGTGGAGGTTAGGTTTCGGTCAGAAGCCGCTGTGGCCGCAGAAACTCGCACAGGCCGCAAAACTTGGCATTACGGACACGCCGACTGGGAGGGGCTCAGAGACTTCTTCTCTAGCTTTCCTTGGAGAGATGTCTGTTTCACTGACGCGGATGCGTCGACTGTCTGTTCTTCAATAACCGAAATTATCCACGTCGGAATGGAGGAATACATCCCTCACACAGTGAAAGCTCCTAAACCAGGGTCCAACGGCTGGTTCAACAAATCGTGTGACACTGCTCGCCAGCAGAAGATCAAGGCCCACAGAACCTACTTACAAAACCCCACTGTAGAGAACAGACAAGCCGACGTCGAGTCCAGAAACAAATATAACGAAGCAGTTCGCAATGCCAAAACCCAGCATGATATAAAAGTCAGGCACAGGGTAATGTCGCAGCGCAATGGCAGTCGGTCTTTCTGGACGCTGGCCAAGCAGATTGAAAAGAACTTCTCACACAGTAGCCTTCCACCACTTACGTGTCAGGATGGAACTATTGTATTCGACTCAAAGGCCAAGGCGGAAGTGCTAGCCAAGATCTTTGCTGCCAACTCCACCATGGACGTCCCCACCAACGCCCAAGTGCCGTCAATTCAAAGGGTTCCCCACACTATGCGGGAGGTAACATTCAGGCATAAGACCGTAAGACGAGTGCTCTTGTCGCTCGACATCAACAAAGCTTCTGGTCCGGACTTGATTCCTGCCATTGTACTGAAGAGATGTGCAGCTGAGCTTGCTCCAGTTCTTTCGCGTCTCTTCCAGATATCTTATGAATCCGGCACCTTCCCAGAAAACTGGAAATTTGCTCATGTACAGCCCATCCCAAAAAAAGGATCTAAAACCGACCCTTACAACTACAGGCCTATAGCTCTGCTTTCTGTTATAAGTAAAGTGATGGAGAGGTGCATAAATCGCGAGCTTCTGGACTACCTCGAACGTCACAGCTTGATTAGCGACAGGCAGTACGGTTTCCGGCACCAACGATCCACAGGGGACCTCCTAGCTTACGTCACGCAACTGTGGAGTAAACTCATCCAGTCTCATGGTGAGGCTCATGTCGTTGCTCTTGACATCACGAAAGCGTTCGATCAGCTGTGGCACGCTGCCCTCTTGAGCAAACTTCCATCCTACGGCCTCCCAGAAAAGCTTTGCAGATGGGTGGCTGACTTTATCTCTGGCCGCAAGATATCCGTCGTAATTGACGGATTCTCCTCTTCATCCCACAACGTCAACGCGGGTGTTCCCCAGGGATCGGTCTTGGCTCCAACACTGTTTCTCTTACATATCAACGACCTCCTTTCCTGCACGATCAACCCAATCCACAGCTTCGCTGATGACAGCACTCTACATGCAGGAATTCAGAGTGACAAGCCGATCTCTGCCGCTGAGCTGGAAAAAAGAAGACTAGCGACGACTTCTTCTCTGACAAGAGACCTGGAGGCTATCACTGCTTGGGGACGCAACAATCTTGTACAGTTCAATGCTTCCAAAACACAGTACTGTACTTTGACGAACAAAAAGCGTCCTAGCGCTCATACAGTTTCGATGGACGGTCGAGTTCTACCAAAGAGCCATTCATTTCGGTTGGTCGGAGTCCAGATCACCGAGGACCTGATCTGGCACGAACACATCTCTTCAATAGCTGCAGCTGCTGGGAAAAAGCTAGGCTATTTGTTTAGGGCTAAGAAGTACTTTTCTCCGCATGACCTTCTCACTCTATACAAGGCCCAGATAAGGCCTAGCCTCGAGTATTGCTCACACATTTGGGGTGCTGCCGCCCCGACTACATTGTCCATGCTCGATGCTGTCCAGAGGAGGGCGGTCCGACTGATCGATGACTCTTCTCTAACAGACAGTCTCGGAACTCTTTCGCACCGGCGGGCCGTCGGCGATCTAGCTCTTTTCTATCGCTACACCAACGGGCTTTGCTCCTCAGAGCTCTCTTCCATGATGCCGCCGCGCGATGTGCCTGCCAGACAGACCCGTCTGACTTCGGCGTCCCATCCTAACCGTGTCAAACTTCGTACATCCAGAACTGGCCGATACGACCGCTCCTTTATCCCGAGGGTGTCTAGATTGTGGAACAAACTACGGGAGGAAGCTTTTCCCAGTTCTACTAACCTTAGGCAGTTCAAAAATCGTATTAACAAAATTTCTTTGGGATCATCATAGCAGCCGCGGTGTTCCGGCATTTAGGCTTCTGCCTGCGCGGCTGTTTCGATATAAAAAAAAAAAAAAAAAAAAAAAATCATCAAGTGGCTTCACGATGTAATGCTCTAATGTTTTTAAATAATTTTTAATCTGTCTTTAACTTGTTCTTGTCATATTTTATATAATTTTGACCATTGTACCATGTATCTAGCTCTCACCATGTTACTGGACGTTTCCCTCATCCTATACGTAAACAACAATTAGCAACATCCTCACATACTACTGTAAGTTGAGTCAATTTAAATTCATTTTACACTTTTCTTGCTACTGTTATCATTGTAATTGCAGCTCCTGATGATGATGGCCAAGTCCATTGAAAGCTAGAGAGAATTAAAAAAGTATAAAGAGTCCTCTTTGCTTAAATTTTGTCGAAGTACCCAACAAAAGGCGGAAGCTTTAATTTTTCACCTAACTGGTCTAGACGACAATGACCACGTCTCAAGTTATATATATATATATACGTGAGCAGTAGTCATTGCCAAAGCCAGTTGGGCACAAAATACAATACTCTATGAATTATGGCAGTATTGAGGTTCTTGATAAAGAAAAAAGACTCTCAAAACGTTTATTTTTAGGAATGTCTCACATTTTCATGATAGATCATTGCATGAATAAAAAGGCTGATGTTGAGCAGCTCAGTGTCATTTATTCCTACCTGTTGAATTGCGAAAAGCTAGAACGGCTACATATCCAAATTGAACCAACATCTTCACAAAATTAGAATACATTTTCTCACTCACATTTTTAATATAAACTGACATAAACCATCTTTTCAAGGTTGTATCAGTATCACACATTCTTACACTCATATGAACTACACACGTTTCTCCAAAACAAGTTAATTCAGCATTTTAGTAATTTTGGGTGGAGGTTTACCGAGCGTCCCTCGTATACTTCATACCCAAAGTTGGACAGGGAGGTTTACAGTTCCACGGTCCGTCGCGTCAATCACTTGTCATCTGTCGACGCTTTATCTTTCCGTGCCGTCCCCCTCTCCACGTGTAGCGGAAGCAGTGTTGCCAGAAGTAGCGGAATTCCGCTACTGGTAGCGGAATTTCAAAGTGGTAGCGGCGTAGCGGCGGAATTGGATTTTTTGTTAAAAGTAGCGGAATTTTGCAATTTAGGTACGCATGATGGATATTTTTACAAGAAAAAAAAATATTGTGCAGTTAGTAACTAAATCTAAATACAGATATCTTTCCAATCGACAGTGGTAATCACCGGTCGGTAATTCTTATTCAATAGAGACACGTATACATGGTAGAAGGTGGTAAGAACACAACCTGTGAAGTGTATTTCCAAAGTATGTCTAATAATTTTAACATTTGTCACATGGTAATGCAGGTGTCGAGTGGACATTCTCGTATATGGAGATAATCAAAACAAACCTTCAACTTTGCTCGCGATACTTATCAAACTGGATACAATACATAAAAATGTTGCTGCTTAGACTTCGAGTTTGGTGAAAAACATTTTAAAAAATACAACAATAATTTATATAGTATAGAGAGAACATAAATGCAACAAGAAGAATCTGATACAGTGACTGAGTTTAAGTAACTCAAAAACTTAATTTTTTTATGCAAAACAGAAATGGCCTTTAGTCATATGCTCTTTATTATTTCGTTTCCTGTGAATTTTTTAATATGACTGCGTGATGAATGTTCTGTTGTTTGACAGTTATTTGTAATATTGTATTGGTTTTTATAGTTAAATGTTTTTTTTATTACAGTTTCTTATGTTATATTTTATCACGCTGTTTGGTTTTAGTTTTTCTTTTTTGACACAACCTGTATACTAAATGCCCCCTGTTTTATGATGCGCATCCCTCCCCCTCCCCCCCCCCGACGATAATTCCCCCGGGTAGCGGAAAGTAGCGGAGTTTTTCGATATTAGTATTGAAATTTTCAATGTGGGCTCTGGCAACACTGAGCGGAAGTAGAAGGTTAGAGACTGCATTCCGATTGTTTCACCAAAATGTTTTCTCACGTGTAATACTTTTTAATCTGTTCGGGTGGATTGATATTTTTAACATGTAACGAAGGTATCTGTCGTTTTTCAACAAGCCCAATGTCCCCGTCCTTTTGTTTTTATACTGATTACAAGTTCGATCTTCTCTACGTTCGTTTTGAAATACCTTGTGGCTGCAACCTCACCGACGAGTAAGTTGTCTGACAATTTAAATCTGTCCTGTTTTCTTTGCTAGCATCACAATTGTGTTTTCAGAATCCTGATAAAGCTCCATAGAGTATGCCGAAAGCTTGATTTTATCGTCAAAAGAGTCAACTTTAGCCTAAAAGATTCGCCAATTTTCCAATTAACTATATATATATATATACAGGGTGACTTCGAAGTTGAGTCATTTATTTTAACAGTGAGTAGATCTGATCAAAAGAAATGTTTTTTTCCTTTAACATTTTTGTGGTAAAATTAAAGTAACAAAGTTATAGCCCTTTAGAAATTTGAGTACCGCCCTGTCTCAATAATAATATTATGTGCTCGTGTTTGGCGACAACGGATATACTCCGCCTTATCGGTTCATCGCATCGGAAACAAAAAAGCGAAAGAATTTGAAACGCTGATCACGATGTTTTTATTCAGTGTGTGTCAGTCGGTAACGCGTGAGTGAATAGTGGTGTTTGCTGCGTGGCTCAAACGAAATAAAAAATGGCACATATTTATGCGAATCGGTTTCCCAATCGAGTGCAACCAACCCCTCGTGCCTTTGTTAATGTAGTACAACGGGCTCGTGAATCAGGTGACTTAAGACCTCACAGGGGACTGCATGCCGGTGCTCCAAGACCTCACGATCAAATACAGGTCCGCACTGAAATACTTGTCAGGAGGATACTTTATAAAACAAGGTAAAAAACTTTTTTATTTTATTTTTACACACATATTTTGGTTTATCTTCCTTCTACAATCATTATCTGAAAATTAATGACTCAACTTCAAAGTCACCCTGTATATATATATAGACAGAGAGAGAGATAGAGAGAAAATGATCATGCGGAGAAAGGTATATAACAAAAAGCAGGAAAATAATGGGCAAAATCCGCAAAAAGGATGAAAGTGGATTTGAGCAGAAAATAGGATAGGTAACCCGAGCGATACGTATTTCTGCTGGTTGGCCCTGTAATGGCCAAAGTTACTTTTTTGTTCTAGATGATACAACAAACATAGTAAAGTAAATGATTACTTTATTGTTTATATAAATCGTAAAAAAGCTGTAAATTTATTGAATTATTTCTTCTGTCAATTGGACAAACCGAAAGTTCCAAAGCTCAAAGCACTAATGCGATGCCGTGGAACGGTTTCGTATATTCGTTCCTTCGGACCCGATTGGACTAAGAACACGGTTTCGGTCCGAATGGATCCCTCACAGTACCCGTTCAGTCGGAACGGGTCGGACTGGAACGCCACAACACTATTCCCTACAAGTGTCATCTTACCTTCGACATATAGCGCTCAAATTATCAACTGGTTGCAACACGCCAGTCGAACTGTCACCTTGGACAATAAAAAATAATTTCGGTCTCACCCTTGCCACCGCATCTTCTATTTCGGATAGTTTCAAAGTGGTGCCAAATTTTGACGATACCGTATTCACAATAGCACCTAAAACAGTGTAAACAATTATTGATAATTAATTCGTGGAAGAGTTCGTGATTTAACAATCGTTCTTTATCAGTCCTCACCATATCTTCGAGCCATATCAGCAGCTCTGTCACCCCATGTGCCCGTTATCGCTATCAAAACGTTCTCTCCCGGTTCCAAAAGATTGCTGAGTACGGCTTCCATTCCTGAATGACCGGTCCCACTTATCGCTAATGTCAATACGTTTTTGGTTTGGAAGGCATACCGGAGGCCTTCTTTGATATCATCCATTATCTTAAAAACAATAAAGCTAAAGTATAATCCTACAACAAAGACTAACAAATAATAGTTTAAAAACATAAAAAAACACGCTTTTATGGTCAAACTTTTTATTCTGAATTGAATTATTCTGTTAATAACTTAGACTTTATTATAATTTTATTTTGAGGACATTAATTATGATTGACTGTTCGATCGTGTAGTATTGTAATAAAAAAATATTTTCTACTTTTTTTAGTTCGGTTACCTATAAAAGCGTGTTTTTTTAAACTATTATTTGTTTTTCATTTTTTAGTTAGATTTATCAATTGGTCCGAAACTGCACGCATGCGCAGATCGCGCGCTAACTTTATCTCTCTTACTCCCCTAAAGAGGATCTATAAAATAAAATATTATTATTATATATTAAACTAACGCCAACTACAGAGAATACCGACTGCTACAAACCAATATAAAAATAAATTTATAGAGCTTGTAAGGCAAACCAAACGAAAACATTACCTAAATAAATTGAATAATAACTTAAATGATCCTAAGCAGCTTTGGACAACTTTGAACTCATTTATTTTGGATAAAGTCGAGCAATGTGAAGTATACACCACTGTTATGTCCTTAAAAAATCGGAAAAGTCCTGGGTTCGATGGTATTAAAAGCGAGCATTTGAAAATTATAGCCGAGGACATAACAGAACCACTCACTTACCTAATCAACAAATGCTTTGAATCTGGCATATATCCCTCAATTTTAAAAAAAGGTAATATGATACCGATACATAAATCAGGAACAAAAACAGATGTTAACAACTATAGACCAATATCAATAATATCCAGTGTAGCAAAGGTTTTTGAAAAAGTTTTATCTACTAGAATGATTCGATACCTCACAAAATTCAAAATTTTAAGTGAAAATCAATATGGATTTACAGAAGGGAAGGCTACATCGGACGCAATAACTAAAATTGTAAATCAAATACATCAAAATATTGATAACAGAATCCCTTCAATCTGCATTTTTGTTGATTTAAAGAAAGCTTTCGACACAGTTAATCACAAATTATTATTAGAGGCATTGGAGAGAATTGGTTTCAGAGGAAACGCGTACTCACTGATCGAAAGTTATTTGTCAAATCGCCCACAATCTGTGCAGATATCAGGATCATTTAGTAAAGAAATGTATATTAAGTGTGGTGTCCCACAAGGAACTGTCTTAGGTCCGCTGTTATTCAATATATATTTAAATGATATTTTCCAAATTAATTGTATTGGCAAAATAACTAGTTTTGCAGATGATATTGCAGTATTATATGAAGGCACTGACTGGTCTGATCTGAAAAATGTAATTGAAAATGATTTTATCAAAATTATTCGGTGGTTTAACAGTAGAAAATTAAGCATTAACTACTCTAAAACACATTTTTTACCAATTGGATCTTATGCTAGACATCTGCCAAATTACACAAATGTCTCCTTCAATATTAATGATCAAAAAATGCAAATTAATAGAGTGCCCAACATAAAATATCTTGGAGTGCTCTTGGATCCTTAATTACGATGGGACATCTATGTCAATTATATTTTAAAGAAAGTTAGGTTTGTATCCTACAAAATTAAATACCTTGGGAATATATTGACAGAAAAATATCTTCGAACATTATACCATGCACTGATTGAGCCTCATCTCACATATGGTATATTAGCATGGGGAGCTGCATGTTCCTCACATATCTATAATTTAGATGTTTTTCAAAAAAGTATTCTAAAAATGATATTTAAAAAACCGAAACTTTATCCCACTGAAAAATTATACGCAGATGTTCGAATGTATGATATAAAACAGCTAAATTTCTTACACAGTATCACTCACTACCATAAATTTGTAAACACCGACCAAAAAATTAAACATAATCATTATACCAGGTACAAAATTCGTGGCACAGTAGTTCCTCAACCGCATAAATCTATAATGCAGCGATCATATCTCTATTTAGCGCCTAAATTTTATGAAATTATACCTAAAGACTTAAAAGATTTACGTTTCGGAAATTGTTTCAAAAGAAATTTAAAAAAGTGGCTACATTCTACAGGGTTATCCAAATTAAGTGTCCACCATTAGTAACTTTGTTATTAGTGAAAATACAAAGTTGTTTGAATTAGCAAACTAGTAGCATTTTTAACGCTGGTAAAAATGAGAAATAAAAAAAAACAATTGAGAGTCGTTATTTTGATTTTTTTCGGTAAAATAACATTTTTTTAAATGGAAACCCCTGTATATTATATTTTTTTCTGTTAAAGCATCAAATTTTAAACAAAAAAGCTTACAATAACTTTTCTCCTGGGTTACAAATTGTTGAAGTTATGGCCTCCAATCTGAAACAATTAAATTGTATCGACAAACTTTATTTTCAACATCAACTTATAATCTTACAAAATACAATAACAATTTTTTTTAAAGAAGATGCTCGAAAACACCACCTTGTTCTTCAATACATTTTTGGGCACGTTTTTCAACTGCTCGAACTGTCTTAAGTATGGTCCTACCATCTATCTGGGTTATCTTTTCCCTAACTGCAGTCTTTAACGCGTCAAGGTTATCGTACCTTCGCTTGTAAATTTGGTTCTTTAAGTAACCCCACAAGAAGTAATCAAGTGGGTTTAGATCTGGTGATCTGGGAGGCCACTGTATTGGGCCATTTGTTCCTATCCACTGATCATTAAAAGTAGTACTTAGAAAATGATAAGTACCTCTGGAGTTGTGGGCAGGTGCGCCATCTTGCTGAAAATGCAGATGATGTCTACTTATAAGATCCAATTCGTCTAAGAAATTAGTCAGAATTTCTGACATAAATTCCACATATCTTTCACCAGTTAGGGTTCCCTCATAAAAGAACGGGCCAACAATTTTTGAACCAATTATACCGCACCAAACGTTGAAACTGAAACGGACTTGTGGGCCTCTTGGATGTACTAACAAAAGATTTTCTCTTGACCAATAATGGTGGTTTTTTTCTATTAAACATTCCAGAATTTGAAAAATTTGATTCATCTGTCCATAAAAGGTAACGAAAGTTATTTACATTTTGGCGACAGAAGCAAGGATACCAATGGCAAAAAACATGTCTTCTCTCTGGATCCCCTGCCAAAAGCGTTTGAACTGGTCGGTACTTATACGGAATAAATTTGTATTTTTTTAAAATCCTTTGAACAGTACCATAACTGAAATTAGAGTCCTTGAGAATATCTGCTATTGAATTCTCACGATAAGCTTCAAAATATCCAATAACTGCAATTTCCGTGGCCTCGCTTATTATGAATTCTTTTTTTGCCCTTGTTTTAGCAAAAACATTTTCGTCGCCCCTAAATTTTCGATAAAGTCTCAGAAAATATCGTTCATACGGTTGAATGCGAGCGGGATATAATTCACTGTAGTATTCTCTTGCTCTCAAGGAGGATTTTCTGCACACTAAATAGCATTCTAACATATCACACTTTTCTTCATGGGAGAACATTTTTCTTTAAATTAATGACACAATAAAGCTTATAAACAAGTATTTACACTAATGTTTGACATTATTTGATTTTATCATTGTTTTCCAAAGCCTTCTAGTTGCGAGTATGTCCAGTTTAACAATTTGTCGCTTATCTTAATGCTGTCAAATCGCGAACGCCATGTTGTTTTCATAGCCGTCTTAATATTATAATACTGCAAATAATTAAAAATATTTATCGTTATTTTGACTTTATTTTTGACTTTAGCGGAAAAGTCATTATGAACTTTTTTGTTTAAAATTTGATGCTTTAACAGAAAAAAATATAATATACAGGGGTTTCTATTTAAAAAAATGTTATTTTACTGAAAAAAATCAAAATAACGACTCTCAATTGTTTTTTTTTATTTCTCATTTCTACCAGCGTTAAAAATGCTACTAGTTTGCTAATTCAAACAACTTTGTATTTTCACTAATAACAAAGTTACTAATGGTGGACACTTAATTTGGATAACCCTGTATATCTAGGACTGAAATTCATAAACTCATAAATACGAACATCAACTAAATACATAATCTACTGTAGCTAATTTTTGTCCTTTTTTGTCATTTGCATTCTACAGTTTCAACTTAAATTTATTGGTCCATGTACAGGCGATGCCTTCTATTGGGCCTGTTTTGATTTTATATTTATTTACTCATATTGTTTGTTATCTTTGTACATTGGAGTGAATAAATATTATATTATTATTATTTATCAATCCTAGCGGTCCTAATAAGGATGATCGAAAACTGTTATCAAATTATTGCATTATCATCGGTCCTTGACACGTGTGCGAAGTTTCAATCGGGCGCGGATCCGGGGGGTCATGGGGTTATTTTCTAATAAACACTGGCAGCACTGCATCCGTCAACTTTGTTTTAACTGTAAGCTCATAGATGATAGCGCAAGACTGGTTGCCTATGCGGTCAGCCTGAAGTAGGAGAAACTTAAGCGGTGAGCAAATTTAATAAAAAATACTTTTTGACGGACCAGTGGCGGATTTAAGGAAAAGATCCTATATGCACGGGGGGGGGGCAGTGGTATGATCGGGGACAGACGGCAAATAGTGCGCACTATAACTGTTTTGCGAATAACATAAATTACTGCAATTATTGGCAAATAAAATACGGCAATGGAAACTTTGAAAGTTGCATGATAACTCTTGTGCATAGTAGAGTTTAAAAGTTAGCACGGATGCTACCGATAAGTAAAGGGCGTCAAGTCAAATTTGGAGTGCACGCTATTTATAGGATTTGCATAAAATTATAAGTAAAAAAAACAAATATGATCGATAATTGTTGTCATGCTTGCCGTGATTAATATTTCATCGAATACAAACTTGGTGAACAACACTAAAGTACGTTAAATAACGTACATTACAACAGGACATACGTATAATGGGCACTATTTGCGAAAGTGATATTCTCCACATTTATCGCTATTTGCAAATTAATGACGGCAACTGAGAATAAAAAAATTAGAGAGACCTGCACAAGTAACCGATACAAGCTCATTGATAGTGCAAAGGGTTTTTTAATAGTAATTTGAAGCAAAAGGTTAATCTGATGCTGCTTCAACATGCCAATAAAACAGCTAATTCAACTGTTTCAATATTTACGCGGATCTAAAATTTTTCGATAACGTAAAATCCATCTAAATTGTTCAGATAAAGTTCGAACTACAGATTTTGCTGGCGATAAGGATGTCACATATTAACAGGGGCTTACAATTATATACACAATAGTAGCTGCTGCGCACTGTTACCTCTATTTCTTACTATAGGTCTTTATAACCTGAATCAAGTGGAGACTGTGAGATCAAACATTTTTTATTCAATACAAAATAACAGAATTATTCTAATTTGAATCCGCGTCTTGCTTTTCGTTCATCAAAAACTTCCATCGCAGAATCCAAAGTGAGTGTATTAGCTGCTGATCTTTCGATATAGAGGATAGAGAAGTTGTTGAGTGTGTCTTCAGCCAAAGAAGCTCGCCGGTATTCTTTAATAATTTTCAATAAGCTCATGACACGTTCAGCACTAGCTGAACCGATAGGCAAAGTAAAAGAAAATCTCAATAAACTGCAGCTCTCTGGAAAAATGTCTATAAAATTGTTTGCAATCATGAACTTCAAATAATCTAGCGGGCTGTTGTTACGATTTTCTGAAAAATACCTGCTCATAAAACTGGCTGATTCATATTTTAGATCTGTAGTGGAAAATTTAGAATATTTTTCCATCAAATGTGATGCTGCTAATTCGTTGTCTTTTACTAATTTCTCTGGTGTCAAAAAACCAAATACATCATTCACTTCACGAAATCCTTCAGCACGTTCTTGCAATTCGTTACTCATTGAATCCAAAACTTTGTAGTAATTTATTCGATGTTTTTCGTCTGTTTCTAGTGACGTGTCAGGAACTTTTTCGTCAAACATTTTTTGGATTTTTCTCTATCTGACAATGGGAAAATCAGGATTTTCCCATTCCATCTCTTCCCATTTATTCTTAACAAAGTTATCGTATGTGCTTTCATTCCTCAAATCTTTTAATTTTTTTAATGCTGCTGAAATGCACCTTAGAGCCATTATCGAGTATATTCCTTTCTTTTGCATTTGAACTTGCACAGTATTCATTACGCTCAATACTGAATGCCACCATAACAAAGTGAAGAAAAAGGTCCAGTTCATGGAGGAAATGCGAGATCTTGCATTCATTATATCTTCTCCAGAAGTTCCCACTCTTCATCTTCTATGCAATTGATAATACATTCAAAAAATTTCTTTCACGATATTATCATGAAGAATGCATAGTATTGTATAAGCATTGAAAACGTGAAAAGACTGTAATAGATGCATTAGAGTGTTTATTAGACGGAAAGAAGCTGATTCAGACCACGAAGCTATATATTTTCTGAGCATTTTATGCCAGGTAATAATATATCACTCTGACACAAAATGAAAAAATAACCCCTCCACTCCTTGAGAAATAAGAGGGTCATTTGGTAATTTTTTTTAAATGAAATAGTCAGTTTTCAAAAAATTTCTGAGGAAATCAAAGGGAAATTTTCTTATTCAAACTGAATGCTAACGCGCTATTTCATAAACATTACACAGATGGTCATTAAAAGCATATAACAACAATCTGATTTCCTGTTATTAATTTTACATTCAGAAGCGCTGAACAATATAGACACTAGAGCTGATTTTTGCCCTGTGACCACCCTTCCTTGGGGGCAAACGGCAAAGTCCATTTTGCCATTACCTAAATCTGCCACTGTGACGGACAAAACCACAAAAAAGTTGTTGCACTGGATTCAAAGGAGATGGTAAGTATTAATTTTTTTTTTGGCACTAGGACATTGCGTCCCATTAGCCAGATCCAATCTTGTATACAGGGTGACTTCGAAGTTGAGTCATTTATTTTAACAGTGAGTAGATCTGATCAAAAGAAATGTTTTTTTCCTTTACCATTTTTCTGGTAAAATTAAAGTAACAAAGTTATAGCCCTTTGGAAGTTTGAGTACCGCCCTGTCTCAATAATAATATTATGTGCTCGTGTTTGGCAACAACAGATATAATCCGCCTTATCCGTTCATCGCATCGGAAACAAAAAAGCGAAAGAATTTGGAACGATGTTTTTACAATTATTTTCTTCAGTTGTTTATAGTCAGTGTCAGGCGGTAGTCGGTATGTACATGTTTACGAAAATGCTGAACTTGTGGACATGGTTCTTATTTACGGTCTTTACAAAATGCTGCCGCGGCATCACGGATCTATGCGGATCGGTTTCCCAATCGAGTGCAACCAACCCTTCGTGCCTTTGTTAATGTAGTGCAAAGAGCTCGTGAATCAGGTGACTTAAGACCTCACAGAGGAGATCATGCCGGTGCTCCAAGACCGCACGATCAAATAGAACTAGAAGAACAAATTTTAGAATTAGTAAGTGATGATCCAACAGTAAGCACCCGACAAATTTCAACTCAATTGGCGATTAGTCAATATAAAACTTGGAAAACTCTATGTGAAAATCAGTTCTATCCGTTTCACATACAAAAAGTGCAGGCCTTACAACCGAAGATCATGAACAAAGGGTTGACTTTTGCAATTGGCTTTTAAATAAACATCAAAATGATGACAATTTTTTAAATCAAATTTTACTAGAAACGGAATTATTAATTCACGTAATTCTCACGTTTGGGCTATTGAAAATCCCCATGAAATAAGGGAAACCAATTTTCAACAGCGATTTGAACCAATCAACCTGTGGGCGGGAATTGTTAATGGAATTTTAGTGGGGCCTTTTGAATTACCAAATCGCTTAACTGGTGAAAATTATTTTGATTTCTTGCAACACAATTTGCCTGGTTTACTGGAAGATGTGCCTTTAAATATTAGACAAAACCTGTGGTTTTTACAAGATGGGGCACCACCCCATTATGCAAGAAATGTGCGTGAATTTTTAAATAGACAATTTAATAATCGTTGGATCGGCCGTGGCGGTTTTTATAAAACAAGGTAACATTTTTTATTTTTTTTTTATTTTTACACACATATTTTGGTTTATCTTCCTTCTACAATCATTATCTGAAAATTAATGACTCAACTTCAAAGTCACCCTGTATGTATGTACGTATATATCTCTAATTATGGACAAACACACGACGTCACAACATCCATGGCTTCGAAGTAAGTATTAATATTAATCGATTCGCAGGAAGATAAAAAAGAAGAATTAATTTTGTTATTTAACAATAAATTGTTCATTTATAAATTATATTTGATATTTTAATTACTTTTAGGCTGTACCCTAAGAGTACAGGGGTAGGGTTGTCATCTGCCATCCGTCCGCCAGTCAAGTTTTTAATTTTTATTGTCAGAGGCACTGATGTCAAAAAATCAGGGACACGCAGCGTATAGTTTATTCGTTGAATCAAAACAGTTACGTCGCAACGTCAAATAATGACAGTGACGCACATGGTTGCCACATTAATTAAAACTATTAGATCCTACAACGCTTTACTAAAATCTTTGATGACTTACCGCAACCAACATATTACGGAGCGTATGTTTTGTAAACGCTAGAGCTAGTATAAATTCTATTTACTACCTAATACCTCTCCTGCGGACTGTAAAGGCAATAATGGAGCTCCGTGATCTCGTTCAATCCTAAAGTATGTCGTCAAAGAGATGACGAATTCTTTTACTTGTCGACCCAGAGGTTTCCGCATTTTAACGAAATGCACCTCAAAGTTTAGAAAATAACTGTTTTTATAAAATAACAATGCAAATATTAAGGCAAAACGCACGATAGATACCACAAATAATCAACAGCCGTTGGCGTAATAACCTGTTAAGTTTTGCGATAATGTCACAACACAAAAAACTGTTACCAACATAAATGTACCCGAGAAATTCAAACTATACGTACCAATTTGGGATCTGTTTTGCAAGGTTGGCATTCAAATTTACTAAATATGACGTAACTGATTTGTTTCAGTGAATAAACTAGTATATTTATGAAAGACGTATATATACTAAGTGACATATAAATCCGAACACCCAGTTTAAATGGTGTTATTTTAATAAAATTTTGTATAAGTACTTAATGAAGCATAATAAGTAAATGATATAAATTTCAAAATGATTGCACTGCTTTAAAGCCCTTTGACCTTTAATAATGTGTGGATGCACCCTGATGTGATACGCATTCTCCAACGCGCCTAGGCATGCTTCTGATCAGGTGGTCAATGTCCTCCTGTGGTATCTCATTCCAGGCAACCACCAACTCCTCTCAAAGTGCTTCTAGAGTCTGAGGAGGACGTTGCAAATTGAGCAATCTCCTACCCATCATATCCCACACGTGCTCAATTGGGGATAAGTCGGGAGATCTTGGTGGCTATAGTAACAATGTGACATCATTATGTTGAAAGAAGTCTATTGTGACTCTTGCAACATGTGGTCGGGCATTATCTTGTTGGAAAGTTCATGTTACCTCTGATGAAGATTAAAGGTGACCTGGAACCATAAGCTATAGCACCCCAAACCATAACTCCAACAGTATGATGAACATGTCTTTCAACAAAAAACTGTGGATTCCTCCTTTCACCACGTCGCCTTCTAACCCTGGCACGACCATCGTGCATGCCTAAACAAAATCGAGACTCGTCACTAAAGACAATACTGTTCCATTCCTGATCCCAGAGTGACCGTTGTCTGCACCACTCAAGGCGATTACGTCGGTGTTCTCGAGTTAAAGGGGGGACCCAGTGTGGCCGGTATGAAAACAAGCCAAAACTTTTCATTCATCAGTAAACACTTCGCATGCCAATAGGTCTTCCGTGTTCTGCAAACCATTCATTTGTAATGGACCTGGTGGTGGAGAAACCGTCCTTTAGGCCAATAATCTTAGGCGGCGATCTTCAAGCCATGCCTGACAACACCTAATCACAGTGTCTACACTTCTTTGCACTCTAACTGCAATTGCCCGAAAAGAAAGTCCAGCTTCCCGAAGTCCCACTATACGGCCCCTATCAAACTCACTAAGTTGACGAAATCGTACAGGTCTCCGTACTCTAGGCATCGTAACCGATCGTAAAGGATGTCAAGAACCAAAATCCGCCAACGTTGATTCTTTACTGCGGCTGAAATATTCATTTTTAGAGCGTTAGTTAATTAAAAAAAAGCAGTTTAAAAACCGGAATGTCCAACTAGTAGGGCTGAAAATTTTTTCACTTGTTATTTACAGTAAGATAAATACATTCACCAACTTTTATTAAAATAAAACCATTTAAACTGGGTGTTCGGATTTATATGTCACTTAGTATATTTTGGTATTACGCGCGGACACACAGTACACAAGTACCTACACAGGTTTCATTTAAACATAAAAACAAATTGGAAAAATGGTATATTATTATTGCACACAGAACATAGGAAAAATACATGTTTTTTAGGACAATAAATGCAAATTTAATTTGAAAAACCCAATAGTTAACTTTGTATATTTTTTACAAAAATAGAATATAATAACTATTGACTATTGTCCATGTATAACAGCACAAACAGAAATAATAATCTTAATATAAAGATGATACACCTTATTAGGGACTTTTTGAACGTCCAATAAGGCCAGGTTCTAATAATTCCAGGTCGTATTTGATATCTGAGCAGACGCAGTAAAACAAAAATAAGATTTGAAATTACTAAAGTAAAGTGCCTTTCACTATTAGCGGACGCTTAAAATCGAAGTTTTCTCTTCCTATTCGTGGAAATAAACGTACTTTTTATAGTAGTTTTCGCATTGAAAAGAATATATTATGAAAGTAGTTTCCGTGCTGTTCTCTCACTATTATTTTGTGCTGTTCGCTGATTGTAAGTTTAATTGGTGAAAATCATGTACCATTTGCCGTAAAATTCGAACCAAAAAGACTGATATTTACCTCAATTGAGTTGTAAAACACGAAAAAGTACAGAAACAGTAGCAAAACTTTATAATTTAATAAGATATTTCTTGGTTAGAAATTTTGTTATCAGTGCACGGAAATGCGCCCAACACTGATACACCATCAATAATCACACAATAACAATTTTAAGATCAGTATCTACTTGTCATTAGTGATTATTAGTGTAGGGTCCGTATCAATAGTGGATGGCAGTATTTCAATAAGTCCCTATTATTACCTTAAACAAATCCGGATCTGTATGTTCCAAAACACTTTGCCGTACAGCTTGTAAAATCCTTGGGGAACTGGTAGAAGGTCCTGGGCCCATCAGCAACTTCGGCGTTACCGATAAGGCGGTTTTTAGACATTCCGGTGGTCCTATATCCATTTTTTGATTTTTTTGAAACCGAAAACCAAGAAATTACAGCGCTATCTGAATACAAGCGAACATTATCTTGAAAGACTGACCTCTATATATGCCTGTGTACCGAGGCTTATCAGGGTAATGATGTTATTTCATATTGCGGCATTAAAAAGTTCCAGACCCATCGGCTGGTCTAGACTGATATGAGCGAAAACGATAATGATTATGTATATATACACATATATATCAAACAGTAGGAAAATAATGGGCAAAATCCGCAAAAAAGATGAAAGTGGATTCCAGCAGAAAATAGGATAGGTAACCCGAGCGATACGTATTTCTGCTGGTTGACTTAATCAGGGCCGAAATGAATGTACATATGCAACTACAAAGGTAGATACACTTGTCAACACATCCGAATACGGGTGTAACCTGAGGAAACGAAGATGGAGAGGGAAAAAGATTGTAGTACAATATGTAGGTTGGCTCTTGTTGTGGACTTCGTATGTCGATCTTTTTCCCTCTCCATCTTCGTTTCCTCAGGTTACACCCGTATCCGGATGTTTGGACTTGTGTATCTACTTTTGTAGTTACATATGTACATTCATTTCGGGCCTGATGAAGCCAACCAGCAGAAATACGTATCGCTCGGGTTACCTATCCTATTTTCTGCTCGAATCCACTTTCATCCTTTTGGCGAATTTTGCCCATTACTTTCCTACTGTTTGTTATATACCCTTCTCCGCAAGATCATTTTCTCTACATATACTTAAATATATATAACTTGAGACGTGGTCATTGTCGTCTAGACCAATTAGGTGAAAAGTTAAAGCTTACGCCTTTTGTTGGGTACTTCGACAAAACTTAAGCAAGGAGGACTCTGTATACTTTTTTAATCTCTGTAGCTTTCAATGATCTTTGCCATCATCATCAGGAGCTGTACTTTTCTCAATATAATTGCAGCTCCTGATGATGATGGCAAAGATCATTGAAAGCTAGAGAGATTAAAAAAGTATAAAGAGTCCTCCTTGCTTAAATTTTGTCGAAGTACCCAACAAAAGGCGTAAGCTTTAATTTTTCACTTATATATATATATATATATATATATATATATACATAAACAAGGGTATGGAGTCAATTAGATTGACTCGGTACCATTATGTACATTCAGTGTGTGTAGTGGGGTATATTTGAGCAATACACTTCCATAATAGTACGCACCAGTAACAAATTTAGAAAAATGGATTTAAAAACCCAATTTGACACTAGGGACCCTCATATCTCATATAATACCTACCTGGCCCTATTCCATAAAAAGTATCTTGTAATTATTACAGGTGAATTCACTTTTAACTTGTACTATGGGATATTTATCGAATAGGGAGGGCCCTATGATTTTAAGAAAAATCCAAGTTATTACTTTTGTGCCAAAAATATGTGCGGCTACTTAGAGGTAACTATTAGGTATATATTCAGTTCTATTGAATTAAATTAAGGATGCTCTTACGATTATTAACATATTCTTGAAAATGTATTTTTAAATCAATGCATTTTATTATTCTTATTGACTCATTGTCTACAATGCCTGTACTATTGTGTTGCAGCTGCCCTCTATGAACTAAAAGTCTAACAATACCACACACCAACAATGCTCGGCATAGTTTCCTTTCTGTTTAATAGAGGCCGACTACATACTTATTAAATCTGTCAAGAGATGGCATATTGAAGATGAAAGACGCTATCTAAGGGCCTATTATCGAATCAGCTCTGTTATAAATTGCAGTTTTCTTTACCTGTGCAAATCAGCTGATCATTTGACGTTTTGACGATTTCATGAAAGCTGCAGTACAGACTGCAATAGAAGGGTTTATCTCTGGACTGCAGTGTATATGTTTTGTGCTGCAAACCCACAAAACAAATTCAAGTTTTTGAAGAAAAAGAGTACCAATGGCTCACATACAATTTACGGACGAGTTAATTCGTGAATATTTGCTTTTTCGTGGATTCGGTACTTCGCTGAAAGCATTCGATGCAGAACTGAAAAATGACAAGGAGAAAAGTTTCAGAGTGGACAAGATCATTGAGCAACTGCTACAATTTATCAGCAACTATGACTTGAATTCCCTAAGGGAACTCTGGAGCCATTTGGATAATCATATGTTTTCCAAGCTAGAAAGTCACTTTTCACCTGGCAAGTATCTTGTAACAACAACCACATGCTTTATAGTAGTATTTGGACCACCACTTTAGTGACTAGTATCTCAGTATTTAGGATCTGCCTTTGTGGGTGTTTAGTATTGAAAGCCAGTTGAACTATAGATATATAAATCTGCTCACTTTTTCTATGTTTCATGTTTACATTTTTTAGGGGTGAAGAAATTGGAAAATGCTGTACTTAAAATGTACTTAATCAATGCTGTGGCCAATAGTAAAACTGACAAGGTGATGGAGTTTTTTGTGAAGTTAACACCTGATTTACAGAATCAGGCTGAATGGAAGGACTGGTTTGGTAAGAAATACTCTGGATACACAGTATTATTTGGAATTTCAGAATGCAGAAATCTATTTGATAAAGGTCATCATACACATAAGTTCATGATACTACAAAACCAATTTATATCCTAAGGGCAGTGATCTCTAACCGAGAGTATTCGAAACTAAATTAGTAAGTTGCTAAAAATATAGGAAATTGGTGAATTTAGTTGTTCCATACATGAATGTAGTAGAATAATCTAGCTTCAGTATTGAAAATACAATCTCATTATGCATATAAAGAAGTTTCCAATTTTATACATTGTCAACAATCTATTAATTTGGTTTTGAATTCTCTTGGTTGGTGTTTGTCACTCTTAAAGAAAACTTTTAGCTACTTATAATCACAACGAGGTGTTAACCAACAGTTTACCACTAGAGATAACTAAGGCATGTAAAACCCATTTGAAGTCTAAATAAATATGTGACCTTGTCTATAACTTCTCAATCAGCACATGTTTATCCATAGACAGATTTGGAGACACAGTCCCTCGATCCTACAACAACCACTCTACCCCTTCCCCCTAGACAGATTCCTGAATCTGCCTCTGTGTGCATCATCATGTATGCAGGGTGATTCACAAGTCGAGACCAAAAATGAAACATCAAACATAGAACCACATTTTAAGAGGGGTCTTTAACATTTTTACCTTTAGGACTTCATTAAATAATACCACTAATCCACTGTATCTCCGCCACTGGTACACATTAATTTTATATAATTTAATACTAGAGTAGATCCACATACCGAATTTTAGTTCATTAAAGTTGAAGGTTTTGAAGATATTAAAAAAAATGGTTTTTCATTTTCTACGTTCAACACATCTTTTTAATGAAGCCTTTGAGGAAAGAATGTTACATGGAAGACCCGCCTTAAAATGCGTTTCTGTGTATGATGTTTCATTTTTGGTCACAACTTGTCAATCACCCTGTATAATACAAAACATTTTTCAGTTCTACCATACATAAAAAATCCTGAAGAGAACCCAACATTTTCACTGCATTTCACCAAGCAATGGCAAGATACTCTCTTGGTATCACTACACAACTTCTTGGCCTCAATATTCCAGGTAGATAATTACGGTCATATATTTTCCACATTTTGATTGAAATATTTCAACTTTCAGTATATGCCTCTGCCTACACTGTTAAACTATGAGGAAGAAGCAAACAAAATCAACAAACTCGAGCAAAGAAATGAATCTTTAAAAAATCGCCTTGCCCTTCTCATTGACAGGGGATCTGAATCTAGTGTGACACCTGTTCAGGTTGAACCTCCTCCACATTTGCTAGATGATTTCTACATAATTGCACAGGAGAACAATATAGGTGATACACAGGCGAAAAGCTTGAAAAATCTTATTAGGAATATGGGTACCTCGTCTAGCCCAATTTTGGGAAGAAAGGATAATGCTGGAAATAGAAGAAAACTAGGAACAAGTGCTGGGAAAAATGTTAAAGGCACACACTATGGTGAATCTTAAGTTGTAATTACCTTTATAGTTGTAAAGGGTTAGAGGATATTTATCCTTATTTTTATTTCAACTATGTTGTACAGGTATGAATGAAATCCAAAAATGTATATTTGCACTATTTGCTTTTTCCATGAAAAAGTGAATATTCTCAGCAAGATATATGTGAACTATAGATTGTAAATCAATTTACCCTATAAAGCAGAGTGATATTCAAAAGACAAGTTCCCACTTTGTAGTCTAATGATGAATCTAAAGTCGGGCTAATTTAATTTGTGATATATGTTTTTCAAAAGACATGTAATAATTTTGTTTGTATCCTCATTAGTGATTGTTTTGTTATATTTATTATTAAAATTTTATATATGATTGATGCATTTACTTTACATTATTTACTCTTTCGACAAAACTACAAGATAAAAAGTTATGAAAACTCAATGACACTCAGCTTGAATAGTGCAAAATATATAGTTTAAAATGAGGCTATTTGGCATATTCTGGCAATGATTTTTTGACGGTTATGAACAGCTGGAAACAGTTGACCAAATTATTTTGACATTTGTTTGATAATTCGTTTGGTCAATTGAATTTGAAGATTACAAACCATTTGAAAATCATTGCTTGAACATTGCTATTATTTTTATAAAATATGTATCACAGCCTACTAAATTTTTGTAAATTGGAACATAAACAAATGATTGTCTATTGGAGGGATGACTTTTTAATGAAAAACGAGATATAAAAACAAGGATATATTTGTTAAAATACATATACATAACAATATATGGAAAGGAAAATTAAATTTTGTACCATTTTAAAGTAATAAATACAGAATATTTTATTTTAATATAAAGTATGTTGGGCATATAACTTACATGAAAAAGCAAAAAAACTCTCAATACCAAAAATATTGTGTTGTTGACAAGTGACAACCATTGAAAATATATCTTTCATGTTTCTCACTTTATATCTGTAGGAGGACAAAATATAAAATGGTGCATCTTCTGGAACTTTGGCTTTGATAAAAAAATTCTTGTTACTGCAAAGAGATTATCTAAACTCATTGCTTGCTTTTCAAATCGAAAATTTCAATAAGCAAAGGTTCAACTTGTGATGGATTAACATCCAAATAAACATTTATTAGCTCCTCATTCACTTTATGAAGTTCCGTAATTTTCTGGATGAGTTTAAGGAATGTAGACTTTGCCTCACAGCCTGGATACACACTTTCCAAGTACCTTCTCAGAAGGTAATAGTATGAATTCTGAAAAAGACGTTATTTCTTCATCTATTGCGCGTAAAGTTTTTTTTATAAAATTGCATAAGAAATTGTAAATAAATAGGTACCTGTTCTAATTTTATAACATCTTGATGCACAACCCTAGGCCTGTCAGGTGTGAATAGCACCACAGCACTCAAAATGAGAATGATATTTTCGTCAGCTATCCATTTTGGATCAAAGGTTTTGATAAACTTTTCATGCTCTTGATAGATATTACCTTTTGCCAACTTCAAAATATCAACATCCACATTCAGTTCTTGGGTGTGTGGTATCTGCCGAAATAGAAAGTCTGAGTGCAAAAATAATGATAGCAAAGACAATGAAATTATGAGATATTTTGATTCCTACACTATTTGCTTAAATCTCAGTAAAAATTATAAAATAAGTCAGTGCAAATAGATTATAACCATTGGATTCTTGTGCGACTTAAATTATACAGCTAGTGCACAGTATGTAAAGCTAAATTTGACGAATGCTTTTTTATTTTTGTGTATATTCATGAAAAAATCGGAAACTTGTCACATACTGATTTAAAAATTACATCTTATATCAGAATTTGATACCATACTGTGTATGATTTCAACCCCTAAATTTTTAAGGGCCGTATCGTCAGTCGTTCCTACAGTAGTAGGACGCCTTTATGGCCTACTTGATTTTCATAGTTTTATCTCCCCTTCATAAAGGCTGGTGTATTTCTAGATATCTACTATTCCGTGTCAGCATCAGCGCTCTCCTATTGTGAGATTATGCTGTCGAATCCTGAGAAATTTCAAGCTAATAAAACAAGAAAAATCAAGATTTATCAGCCTAAAAATTCTTAGAATGAACCTCAAAATAGAGCACTGACACGGAACAGTAGAAATCTAGAAATACCACTGCCTTTCTGAAGGACAGGAATAACGATGAAAATCAAGGAAGCCATAAAGGCGTTCCTACAATTTGTAAGTCTTTACAGCCTCCTTGATTTTCATTGTTTTCTACTCTTCAGTGACAGCGCTCTATTTTGAGGTTATGTTACAAATAACTATTTACATCAAATAGTTCATGCTTTTTTATATCATCCGTTATATCAGGCTGAAATTTCTTACAATTCAAAAAGAAAACATAGCCTCACAATAGGAGATCGCTGACGTTGACAGCGAATTGTAGAAATGTATAAATACTCCAGGCCTTTCTGAAAGAGAGAAATAACTATGAAAACCAAGGGTGCCATATAGGCATCCTAAAATTTTAGAAACCACTGAAGAAACGGTCTTGAATGAGATGAAAGGGTGTGTCAAATATAATTTGAATGGTCTCTTTCAACAACTTACTAACTATTCAACAATTTTGTTTTCGTATGTACCACAAAAATATTAATAATTTGAACGATTTGATTGCTGAAACTTGAACATATCAAGATCCAAGTTATCAAACAGCAATATTTTGAACACCTGCTGCATTATGAGTCATGCTTGTGTTTGTTTTTCACATCATCTAGAATCAAGTATGCTACTTATTAATATCCAAATATGTTATAACAGATTTCATAATAAAATGATTGTGCGAATTTTTGCTTGGCAGTTACATGAAAAAAAAAATAATTTCATTTGGCACGCCATTAGTGAAAATTAGGTACACTTTATATCATTTGAATTATTTTTATCTATATGAATAAGCTCTCAGAATTGTATATCTTGAACTGATTAGGTAATACAAATAATTAATTTTGTATGAGATATGCAGCTAACACAATATAAATTGAACTTTGTTGATAAATTTGTCAAATCTCGGTCACTCACCTATTTTTTGTTATCAATTATGTGAATATACGAAAAATAAGATGCAACTTCAAGAAAAATTGGAATGAAAGAATTCTAAAATTGAGTAAAATATATCTGCTTTTTTTATCAATCAATCTCCATATTGCAAACCAGTCCAATCTTGGAAAATGTCGATTTTTGCCCAAAAGAACCAAATTTCTTTTCAAGTTTTAATACCATATTGAAATTATTAGGTTCCCACCAAGTGATCTGGTTTAAAAGGATGAACCTAAATAGCTATAAAAAGATAGAAAAAAACCTGAAATTACCTCCCAGGTCCGTTTTTGAGGATCATAGTTCATAGCGCTTCTTAACAGCATAATTTCTGTACAACCGCCTTTAAGTAAGGCCACCTGATCTTCTTGACACATATTTTTGAATGAATTTATTTTTTTCACCATTTTTATCAATCGCCTTATAGCTAGTGCTGTCAAATTGATCAGGTCAACTATAGTTGTACTTTCTTCAGTCTTTTGTTGAGGCTTGCTCTGCAATACTACAAAAAATGATAATATAAATATAAAATTATTTTCTCTCTAGTTTCATTTGCATTGAAGAATATGGGACTAAAAAAGGAAATGATGCTGATCATTTCTTCTCCAAATTTGGCCCCATAAATATTTCACATTAATGTATATGTCAACTTTAAGGATATCAATCTCTGATCCTTAAAATCCTTACCCCTGGTTCTGTTCAAACTATCCAGCTCATCGTCAATTGGAACTAAAAGAGCTTTATTAGCTACAATCAATTCATTCAATTTGGCTCTTTCTGCATCATTTAATTCCCTAGAGGTAGAGTTATATTGAGCTATTGACGAGAATGCCTCAAATTCCAATTTTATTGCCTCACATAGTATTGATTCTATTGGACTAGGCTCTAATGATTGCACCCTGGAAAAAACAAAAGATATACATGTATGTCTTATCGGTGTACAGGGTTTGTCCGTAAAAGTAATAGGACTGAGTCGATTTAAAAAAAAATATTGAGCCAATCGTTACAATTCTTTAAAAACTTTCAATATAGGCTCCTTTTGCGTCGATGCAGCGCTGCCGGCGTGATTTCCAAGCATTGAAGGCATTCTCCGTAATAGCCTTGAGAACCGCGGTGCATGCTGCTTGGATCCCCTCTGTCGTCTTAAAATGCTTGCCTTTCATCGGCCTTTTCAGGCGAGGAAACAAAAAAAAGTCCAGGGGGGCCACATCTGGGCTGTAGAAAATGAGTCCTATTACTTTCCGGACAAACCCTGTATATCGCTGACAAATTGTATTCGTTGATTTATCAAAGAATAACACAATTTCCATACCTCTGCACATCATTCACAACATCTTTAGTGATGCTGTCAATGGTCAGTCTGGAATCCTGAACCACTCCTGAACTCCCTATGTTGAATACATTGTTATTGCAACTTGTATCATTATTATTCCCTAGACCAGCATTCAAACAACTAGTATCTTCATGCATGCCTTTTTGATTTGGATTTGTTGGATTCAAAATATTTCTCAGCATGGAAATATCATCGCTGGAAGACACCACCTTCTCTCCAGATAACAAGTGATCTCTGCTATTGCTGTACATTGTGTTTAATAGGTCGCTGTTGTTCGGAGTATAGCCTTGATCAGAAATGTTTGTATCACTAGAATCATTGCTGCTATAGAAATGGTTGGAAAAATCTGTGCTTTGAGAATCAGGCTCTATCATCAGTTCCTTTTTAACTTTCTTGAAACCTGCTGTAAAAAGATACTTATATAGATGCTGTGTTAGATATATTAGTTGTATAAACATACATTTTGCCACAAGTAGTGTCTAAAACTTCAATTTGATAAAAATTAAGCACTCAAATACTTAGAAACAACATTATTGCTAAAATGGTACAAGCCATTCCCCTATAATAATTGGTTATTGTTTAGCTTCAAAACTTCCATCTTTTCGTTTTTGTAACACCTTTCATTTATGATACATAGTCAATTGTGGGTTCTTTAAAGGTTTGTTTTGTTTTAAAGTTATCAAAATGTTAAATCTGTCCAAGCATAAGGAGCTTTATTTTTCACTTTGGGAAATGAAAAAAAAATTTGGTTGACAGTAGGTGTACAAATACTACTTACCTTTGAAACCCCTATAATTTCTTTTCCTAGCTCTGTTTTCCTGTATCTTCTGCCTTTTTGCAACTTTGTCCTGCTCCGACATGATCAAATCTTTGCACATACCCACAGTAAAGCACTTATCGAGCCTACATTTCTGGCAGAATCTTCTAGTGACTGTAGTGATATCACAGTTGTTGTTAAAGGGACACTTGAACTCTTTCTCAACCAAGGCGTTTCTTCTGAAGAAAGCCTTGCAACTTTCGCAAGTGATAGCGTTGAAATTGTACCCTAGGGCTTTATCACCACATACAAGACACACTTTTGAATCAGATTTCGACTTCATTGCTTCTTTTTATGGCGAATACACATTTCCCCGGTAAATATCCTGATTTTTACGAGAAAATTATACATAATAAGTGTTTTATTAAAAGTAAAATGGATCTTTCTTTAGAATACAGATTCAATTTGATAAAGTGAAACGTCCTTGAAGATTATTTTGCTTTTATCAGTGAATGTCAAAAACAGCTGGTTTGTCAAGCAGAAATCTGTAATCAGATAAAGGAAATTGTATCAGGTATCATGTAGTTCAGCTATTCTACGATAGGTGTCACCAAAGACAAATTTTTGGCGACATCTGTTAGTAAAAACTTTTACTGTTCTGATAATTGAAATCGATCTATCCCAAATAAAATAATCTTATATTCTTCTTGCATAGATGTCGCAAGCAAGGGAGAAGCACGACATCTATATGGTGGTTTTTGAACTATCATAAATAAGGGATGACAATCAAAAGTGAAACCTCCAAAACGCTCAAATTTTAGGATGAATCCAGGGTGGAAGTAGGGAGGTACATTTCTTAATAAAAATTTGCCCAGTCAAAAATTTTCAAGGATTGCTATTTGGATATAACTGCTTGAAGCTGAAGGTCTCATATAGGTACTGCAGACAAAATATCTGACATTCTGAACACATATTTTTAATGACACAAATCTATGTTCAGCAGAATCTCGATAGAGACAACATAAACAAGCTTGTATCTTTATGTTTTATTATTATTGAGAACTATATCTGGGTTTGGCATGAATTAGAATTCTGGAAGAATCAAAAATACATTTGTGAATGTCATTTCTCCGCAACAGATACTCGGACTCTCACACACTATTTAAACATTCAACTGCTGCAAATTGTTAAGTATTTCCTTCCGGCGATTTTGCATAAAATAAAATACTTATGTCCCTGAAATACAAAACTGATTAATATGGATAGTAGGAATAACATGTCATGAAAATAACTTAATTAACACTTATACGCGAAGCCGATATTTAATTTTATTTATTCTATCAGGGTACTCCAAAATTAAACTCATTCTTGCAAATATAAAGTATCAATGAGGTACATATGATTTGAAAGATTAAAATTAAAGATTTGTAAGTAGATTGATAGACCTGGAAAGTAGTTTGATTTCATCAGAGTACACCATCAGCATCAAAGCAAATATATAATGAGACAAGAAACTGTTCTTCTGATCAGCCACCTTTTGTTGTTGTTTTTCCCGAAATATTACCGGTGTATTGCGGTTTTAATAGCAACAACACCCAGTTTCAGGGGTACAACAAGGCAAATATAAATAGACACATTGAACTCAGCTAACAACCTACATCCTGCAGCCTGTGATATAGGGCATACTTTCCAAGAATGGAAACATATTTCGAACTCCTTCCAGCATCTGCAGTAAAGAGAGAATTCCAACCAAGATGTTGAGTGATTTTTACTGCTGATCAATTTCAATGGCATTCGATTTCTGTTTTTCCTGACCCTAATCTCGCTATGACCGCGTCTTGAATTGATCCACAGTGAAATTCATATACCACTGGTGTCGTAATGTGTACGAGAAAGAAGCGCGAGGAGCGTGCAATAGGTGTGTTA
Organism: Acanthoscelides obtectus; assembly: GCA_963669975.1. Classification (NCBI taxonomy): domain Eukaryota; kingdom Metazoa; phylum Arthropoda; class Insecta; order Coleoptera; family Chrysomelidae; genus Acanthoscelides; species Acanthoscelides obtectus. The sequence goes on along the minus strand of CAVLJG010000001.1, from coordinate 115,764,689 downwards.
GAAAGAGATAGAGGCACCTCGTTGCCTAGGAATCCGAGTGACGAGGCAACGGATGCAGCTGTGGCTTGCCGCGTTGCCATCGACGCACTCTTTCTAACATACATATTGCACGCTTCTCTCTCACTCTCTCTCTCTCTCGTACGCATTACGACGTCAGCCAAATTTGAACATACGTACATTTTTATCCAACCACACTCTCACCATTTTCCTGTAAACTATATAAGACTGTGTGAACCACAGGATCTGCTAATACCAAAGGACTGTTATGAGGTGAATACCAAATAAAGAGCCCTTCGTCTTGCCAAATCCTCGTTAACCGATCATCCATCCTACTGCACTATAACGACGTAAAATTGACTCACCAATTAAAAATAAATAAGCACGTTTGATAAAATCCAGTTTAACATCTGGCTAACCCACGTATTTGACCGCCTGATGAGAACTTGGGAATTCCGCTAGCGTTGTTTAGTATTGCTCGCCACGAATTGTTGCATTCAGTTTTCAGAAATCAATCTCCATCCTATACGCATAAAATTTTATGTTTGGAAAAAATCTATCAATGAATATTATGAACAACAAATGATTCCGAGCTTTAGATATTCAGTTCACAGACCCGTTCAACCGGTCCTGGGTATGTAATCTATTGTTTATTTCGTTGCTAAACCAATAACATCCAAGTAGTGATGATCTAGTGTTCTGTGTCATTGATGAGACCGTCAGTATTGTTTAAATTACCATCAGGTAAGTACATATACTGTAATAAATTAACGTATCGAGGTATTGATCTTTTAAATGTTAATAAAAACGTGGAAGGTGCAGTTTAATGCGCACAGTATCATGATGTCTCGCGGAGACTAGACGTTATCAAGGTCAAAAGTCAAGTCTAGTAGCGCGTAAAAATTATGTGTGTTCTCCGTTATTAGAATAAAATAAATGATGAATTAAAAATATTTTGTATTATACAAGGTTATAAATTACGACCTACTTCATTACGAGACAATCAAGTAATAAATTGATAAAGAGCGGTGTCGTTCATTTTAGCTGGTTGTCACTAATTTTTATCGTGATCTTGATGACTTTAATAAATAAAATTTGTATGGAGGGATGTTGAGAGGTATGAGCCACGGCCGATGCGCTCACAGGAGCCGCTGGACAGATCTTCGAAAAACGTTAACGTCCTTTGCATAGTGGTAACATTGTGTAAAAATTTCATGGAAATACGATCGGTACTTCTCAAGCTACATGCGGTTATAGGATAAAAAAATAACATCTTATCATCAATACTTTCCCGCTAGTAGGCGTGGGGGGTAACATTGTTTCAAAGTTCATTTAAACATTCCCAAAATAGGTGCTTTGGAACTTCCACCTAAAAGTAGGCTCACAAATTAATCAAAATACGACACATCTACTAAAATAACCGTTTCAAATTCCTATATGTATGTTAGGATATGCCTTCTTCTTAGCTGCAGAAAAACTCTAGCGAATTCGATTGTATAATATATTTCTGCTTGATATATGTAGAGGTGTCTCGAGCAAAGCGTAATATCTCCGAATACTCAAACTACTAACCATGACTTGGGTATCGTAACCAAGTACCTACATACACTTATTCGTCCATCCTTTTTTAATAATAATAATCTAGCGATATGTAGAACTGCCCAAAAAAAAAATGTCAGTTGTACCTGAAAAAGGAGGAGGAACATGATGTGTTATCAACAGGAAAACCATAAGATAAGTTTCGAATGTTACATTACCAATCAACAAATTTATTTTCTAGAGAAAGATTGATCTGGCAAAACAAATGTTCTTGGAATTTCGATTTATAGGTGTACAATTTCTATGATGGGTTTTTCAACATATATCTAACTTGGGCTTAATAAATTTTCCTAGTCGCACAAATCAATTGGATTGATTGGATAGTTTTGATAGAAAACAGTATAGTGGCTTCGACCAAATCTATATAACCTCAGTATACAGGGAAACCCAAATTTGTCTGAAGGCTTGAGTTTAATTATACGTTAGAAAGAGAGAAAACCCGGGTGAAGAACGAGTACACATCAAGTGTACAAAAGTTAGTGTCAAGTTGATATCTTGTTAAAAAAATGTCACAAAAAGCCTATATAATGTCAACAAACCCGACATAATTTCACTTTACAACATAGGTAATACCCATGCGGGTCTCCTGTCAATATCTGCATCAACCGCAAATTTCAACAGCAACGTTCTGCTAGACTTGCGGCGTCCAACTGCTGAATATTCGTAGACCATACATTGTAGCTTGAATTGCTGATTGTTTAGTCACTGCGTGAACTTTTCTTTGAAAGAAGTTACTCAAGCGCACATTTTTCTTTTTTGCAGACTTTCACTACCAAAATGGACTGCCACCCCCTAGTTCTCCTCTTAATCACCCTTCTTCACATCTCCCCTCTCCTGTCTCAAAGTAACCCCCTCATTCAAAGGCTGAACCCAGACAAAGAACAGTACCAGAGATACACTCAGGCGCTGGAAGCCATATTTGGAATGGGGATCAGACTTCAGGTCCTGTTGGATAAGCACGATAGTCCCAATTTTGTTGTATCACCACTCAGCACGGTAGTGGTTATAGGACAATTGATGTTAGGAGCCGAGGGGTGAGTAGAAAATAGTGTCAAGCAGGTTTACTCAGTGTAGAGCGGGCAACAAGTCCTCGCAGAAAACTGTGAAGTCTAATGATTTGAAGAAAATCAACATCTTATTACTTCATAAACTGAATGGGATCGGTATCGTGTAGAACTTTGTTTCCCAATAAACTTGATGACGCCAAAATTCGGTCACCTTTGGTCGGAAACGTCAACAAGAGGTACTTCAAAAGGCTGTAATTTTGACGCCTTTTTCAGGTCAGTCAGTACTGAAAAATCAACACTTACCTACAAAGAAACTATATACTTTTAATGTACAGTAAGGTAAACTAGATATCCAAATACTAATAACTACTTTATTAATATACTAAGTGACATATAAATCCGAACACCCAGTTTAAATGGTTTTATTTTAATAAAATTTTGTATAAGTACTTAATGAAGCATAATAAGTAAATGATAAAAATTTCAAAATGATTGCACTGCTTTAAAGCCCTTTGACCATTAATAATGTGTGGATGCACCCTGATGTGCTACGCATTCTCCAACGCGCCTAGGCATGCTTCTGATCAGGTGGTCAATGTCCTCCTGTGGTATCTCATTCCAGGCAACCACCAACTCCTCTCGAAGTGCTTCTAGAGTCTGAGGAGGACGTTGCAAATTGAGCAATCTCCTACCCATCGTATCCCACACGTGCTCAATTTTAGATAAGTCGGGAGATCTTGGTGGCCATGGTAACAATGTGACATCATTATGTTGAAAGAAGTCTATTGTGACTCTTGCAACATGTGGTCGGGCATTATCTTGTTAGAAAGTTGGATCTGCCAGGGTGTCAAGATAGGGTAAAAGATGTGGTTCTAGAACTTCGTGGATATAACGCTGCGCGTTCATGTTACCTCTGATGAAGATTAAAGGTGACCTGGAACCATAAGCTATAGCACCCCAAACCATAACTCCAACAGTGTGATGAACATGTCTTTCAACAAAAGACTGTGGATTCCTCCTTTCACCACGTCGCCTTCTAACCCTTACACCGACGTAATCGCCTTGATTGGTGCAGACAACGGCCACTCTGGGATCAGGAATGGAACAGTATTGTCTTTAGTGACGAGTCTCCATTTTGTTTAGGCATGCACGATGGTCGTGCCAGGGTTAGAAGGCGACGTGGTGAAAGGAGGAATCCACAGTTTTTTGTTGAAAGACATGTTCATCACACTGTTGGAGTTATGGTTTGGGGTGCTATAGCTTATGGTTCCAGGTCACCTTTAATCTTCATCAGAGGTAACATGAACGCGCAGCGTTATATCCACTAAGTTCTAGAACCCCATCTTTTACCCTATCTTGACACCCTGGCAGATCCAACTTTCCAACAAGATAATGCCCGACCACATGTTGCAAGAGTCACAATAGACTTCTTTCAACATAATGATGTCACATTGTTACCATGGCCACCAAGATCTCCCGACTTATCCCCTATTGAGCACGTGTGGGATATGATGGGTAGGAGATTGCTCAATTTGCAACGTCCTCCTCAGACTCTAGAAGCACTTCGAGAGAAGTTGGTGGTTGCCTGGAATGAGATACCACAGGAGGACATTGACCACCTGATCAGAAGCATGCCTAGGCGCGTTGGAGAATACGTAGCACATCAGGGTGCATCCACACACTATTAAAGGTCAAAGGGCTTTAAAGCAGTACAATCATTTTGAAATTTTTATCATTTACTTATTATGCTTCATTAAGTACTTATACAAAATTTTATTAAAATAAAACCATTTAAACTGGGTGTTCGGATTTATATGTCACTTAGTATATTTATAAAAAAATATTAGGAATTCTTCGTCCAAAAATATCTTGTTAATGTCACTTTTCTAATAATAATATTGCATGTTCAGATATTGAGAAATTGCCATTTTATATCATGTGTTATTCCCGTAAACAACAAATTTATTGGAAACTCTCAGATTTAGGAACGGTATATTAATCAGGGAAGAAGCACGATTCTGCTTGGCGGCGAGCTCGACCGATGTCCAAGCTCCGTGCGTGTTTGCTGTTTGGCAATGGTTTGGCCATTTTACTTTATAAATATATATGTTTTACTGACTTCACGATGGCTTCGTCATCTTTAACATACATTGTGGTATAATTTAATAGTGACGAAAGTATTGCCACATAGTCAATAAGGCGTGGCGACATCCAAGAAATAAGAAGTGTTTTGGCCTCCTGTGAAAAAGCAAAGTGATCTTGATAAATTGCTATAAACAAATTCTGAACCTTTGGAGGACTGTTTTTTAGTTCTTTATTAACCATTTCGATACACTTTGTAGAAATGCTCCTGAAAAATTGCGGAGGTGATAAACGTCTCGGAACGAGAGGCTTGAAGAGTGGTTGGTAAGTACAAAATGAGTTTCGGCGCATTTTTGCTACCCCCTGAACTCACTGCTTGTGGGTCGTCGTTGTCACATCCTCAATTTTTCAGGAGTATTTGAATACATCACGCGAAGCGAGCGACTGTTCGTCATATAGACGTCATATCGACTTCAAATAGACGTCATATCTACGTCATGCAGACGTCATATCGACTTTGTATTTGGTCTTTTATGCGACATATACTATGACGGCATACATTGACGTCAAAATTGGGCGCGACATCAGATTACAGTTGGCGTGGGAAGTAAAACATATCGAAAACACTCGAAATATACACATATTTCTTCAAATTATACGAGTCTTCGCCGAATTGTTCACCAAAACCTGGTCATATATCAATTATTATAGCTTCTGACTTATTCACTCTGCTCAATTTTGTTTTCAGCGAATTTCAAGACCAACTTTACGACTTGCTATCACTACCTAAGCCTAAAGTAGTTCCACAAATGATTTACCAATATGGTAAAGGAGGTAACACCTCAAGCTCCCTACGTTATGCAGAGTTCCATTTACAACTTTCAGGTAAGAAATGGTAAAGCAACTGTATAAATTATTGACGATAAATGGTGGATGGAAGGTTACTTACCAAGCATCAATGCTATCGACCTACAGCGGTAGATGTAGCCATTGTAAATGGGCACAGAACCGCCGTTACGCACATAACTATGGTGCTTGCTTACCTACGATTTAAACATGACTAATAAGAGATACAAAAATATAGGTTTTGACCAGACATAAGGAACACAAGCTACGGGCGCTGAATACGTCACAAAGATGTTTTCCATAACCGTTGGTCATTTCTAGTCATACTTCCTAAAATACTTTTTGGTCAAACTTTTTTTTTATCTCAATCTCAGAGTGCATTTTTTTAGGGTTGGTCAAAGCGTTACAAAAAAGAAGAGGAGATGAACTCTTTATATTGGACCAAGACAATGCGTTGTTCTACAGTGTGGACATACACTTGAAAGACCAGTTTCAACGGTATATGGAGAAATTCTACGAGACGGAAATTAAGTCTTTGGATTTTAGACAGGATACAAAAAGGTGGGTAGTCTTTTGTCACATCATTATAAATCTGTAATAAAACGTAATAAAAATAACATACAACATTAAGACCGCTGTCCAAAGCATATTTTTGAACTTCTGCGATGCCTTCTTCAAAAACTCAAAAGGGCATCATATGCCACTGCTATTGCGGCTTGCCTTTGTATCGGAAAAACCGGTGCTCGCTGTATTTAAAGAGATGCCGCGTTTGCACTGGTGTACACTGTGTCATCCATCTCTCTCTCTCTTTCATTTCGGTACCCGACCATAACTATAATTGTTCATTGTTGTTTCAGTATTATCAACCATTGGGCATCGAGTCACACCAATGGGATCATCAACAACATTTTGTCAACATCCCCACCTCCCTCAACTACCTCAATCTTGCTCAACTCCATCTACTTCAAAGCCGAATGGGATCAACCGTTCTCAGATCAGTTCAATCGAGTAGATAAATTCTATGTTAGCGAAAACAGGACCGTAGACACAACGTATATGTTAGGAACCCTGGAGCAAATCCCTTTCGTTGAAATGAACGATTTCCGCTTACTTTCTTTACCCTATAAGGATAAGGAGCTGGGTATGTACATTTTATACCCTACCCAAAACCATGAGCACAAGTACAACATGAAGAAATTTGTACAGAAACTACGGCCAGAGTTGCTCTATCAAGCACTTCTAGGTTTGAGAGGCCACGATGTTATAGTGAAGATACCGAAGTTGTCTTTATCAAATACTTTAAGCATATTAGAGCCTCTCCAAGAGTACGCCCAGTTCAAAAAGGAGCAGCAAGCAAAAGCGACAAAAGCTAGGATATCTTTCAGATTTAACTCCCCGAGACTTGACGATGGAGCAGAAATCATAAAAGAGATTCAAAACGAGTTGAATAAAGCAAAGAACTTCACGGTCCCACGTTCGTACAAGGATATCATCCTGACAGGAGCTGCAGATGAATCAAAGCTAAGAGTTTCGAATATTGTTCAACAAATGGTGTTTTCGATCAACGAGAAAGGAACAGAAGCTGCTGCTGTTACAGCGGGCGTTACTGATTACATTGGAGGACAGAAGGTTGTGGTATTGAACAGGCCTTTTTGCTTTTTCATTAGACACGAAGCTACTTCAGCTACCATATTTTGGGGGACGATCAGTGACCCGTCGAAAAGTTGAGGCAGTGCTTAAGTTGTTTAGAATAAATGGGGAATTTTACAAAGCTCAATTATATTGTATGTACACACTTGCGCGTGTTTTTGAGTTGTTCGAAGAATAGTATGAATGCTGAATAAGGTCCATTTTAAAAGTTGTATATATAGACACCTATCTATATGAATAAAGCAGATAATAGACATTGTGTTTGATCTTTTCACGCACAAAATTTATATAAATTCAAGTAGCCAAAACAATATGTCAATAGATATCATTCATCAATATATAAACAACAAAAAATCCACCCTGCCTGTCTGTTAGTTTATTTCTGAATTCCAACTAGCACTGTTAAACTTATTAATTCTTGTCATTTATTAAATCCACTACAATTTCCGTTCAAAAATTAATTCAATACGGTCCTGATTTGTCTGCAGCGCTCTCTATGAATAAAGGTTTCAACTAATACCGAAAGTTGCTTTTCTTCTTAGAAGTATTCTGTGCTTGATTCATTTTCAACCAACTAGATGGCACTAAGATGAAAATGCTATTATACTGTAGATGGCACTGCAATGACAAGACAAGTGACACAAGACATTCATCAAATTGACAGAAAATGCTCATATTTTGACATATTTGTGAAATTAGTGATTTTTTGATATAGTACTGGAGGAAAATTGTTACAATTTTACAGAAAAAGCGTTAGTACTTGATCGCTAGTGCTCAAGGAAATGCAGATATTAAACAATATTGTGTAGCGTTTCAACCACGGCTGACTACGGTGTCTCATTTGTACGATTGTAGCTGCTAAGAAGGTAAAAAAATCGATATTAACTTGTCCGGCTTGATGAAGGAGCCAAACAGCTGAAAATGCGATAAAACACGTACATTTCTCATTACGGAGTGTTACAATTGAACGTTTCCTTACTCTGATAATGTAAGATGCTACTTTAGCTTGCTGAAAATTGAATTCTGCATTCATCAGATCAAAAGCTACATGCTGGATATCTTATATTTTCATTAGATTATTTGAAAAACCGACGAATATCATCATTTATATACATAGTAGGCTTGGAGTTGAGTACAACATTAGTAATAGAATTTGTCACAATACTAATACTAATTACTTGTGATAAAATGCAATAAAGCTATCAACTTGGACATTAAGAGCAAATTATATTGTATTTATGTAGTTTTTTGCAATTTATAGTGTAACTCAGAAAAGTAGTATTCAAAAACCCTTTTCTGTGGTACTGATATTACCAAAGCAGCTTCTGTTGTGTTACTTTTGTGTTTCACCAAAGTGACACCTTGTGCTCAAATATAATTGTTTTGTCAGATGATCACTTGTACACTATTCACTTGCACAAAATTGAACTACTAACATTTATTTCCAGACTTTTCACAATGTATAACGGCATAGGACTTCAAACTCCACGAGGCAGTGGTACCAATGGCCATGTCCAGAGGAATTGGGCCTTGGTTAGGCCTAAGGACCAAAGCAAGGCTTACAAGTCAGAAGCGGAACTGTCAGCTATGGATGCTGCTGCAGCAACTGCAAGGCAACCTAACAAAGAGATCTTAGACCACGAGAGGAAGAGGAAGATTGAGCTGAAGTGTGCTGAGTTTCAGGAGATACTTGAGGAGCAGGGGTAAGTCTAGTTATAATAAAAAACTTGAATGTCAGCAAAAGTGAGTAGCATAAATAAGTTCTGACGCCACATAACTCAAAACTAACAACTTTTCAGGGGAGAAAAAATGGTGGGTCTTTGAATTTTCTATCAAATGACATGCATATCTTAAAGGTGCCATTTTTTGAGTTATGTGGTGTTAAACAGCGATATGTGGTTTCATTTGACAAGCTGGATGCAGAAACATGAGATAGGACAGAGTCAACATGATACAGGATGGCCGATATGTAACTGACTGATTTGTACTTTGAATACTTGTGAAACGAAATAAAATAAATAATATCAGACAAATGTCTGCCTCTAGAAGCCGTGCAAACCTGAGCCTTCTTGATGACAGTTTCCATCACTTTTTGGTAGGTATATTTTAAAAAATCCATATAAAAAGTCAGGTGTCATTAAATCTGGTGACTTTGGTGACCAGTTGACATGACCAAATCCATTCATATCGAAGTGGGCTATGAAGTGATGATACACGGTAAAAATCGTTATTTTGGGTATTAAGCTTCAATATTGCATGACTGTATTGTCGGCGACTTTCTCGGTCACTAGTTCTTGGGTTAACTGAATTTTGTATGGCCGCAAATGCAAGTCTTTTTTTAAAATAGTGCATAATCACGTGCAGCGAATACCCAGTTCTTTACAACGATGTCTGGTAGATTGAAATGCGTGTATCCAAAATGGCGCGCAATTTAAATCAGTCAGTTATATATTGGCCACCCTGTATAAAACTCGGACTACATTATCCTGAAATATATATTTTTTACAATTATACTACCCCTCTACTTGCTAGTACAAATATATTATTTGTTTACAGATTCACTGAAGAGGCAATTGCTAACAAAGTCAACAACTACAGAAATATGTTGATGGGTGAAGGAGCCAAATTGGATAAACCTGTTGATCAGTGGGGGAGGCCATGGTAAGATTCCTTATTGGTTGTTGTGAGACAAAGAATATGGGTTCTTTTTTTGCATGATTTGTTTGTTGAGTTTGAGAGAAAATCAGTATTGTATTGTTAGTTACTAAGTTACATATTTTGTTCGTGATGTATTTTTGTAAAACTACTAATTGTTTGAAAATTGAAATATTATGCATGCTGTAGCTTAGAAAACGATAGAACTTCCAGCATACTTTTAAGTTCATAATATGTATAAAAGCATAAGAATAAAAGTAACAAGACTTTTCTCTGGTACTGAGTATTGAGGCTTTCTACTTGAGGTGTGCAATGTCTACTTAATGGAAAAGTCCGTGTGTTAGTATGTCTGCTAATCTTACAACGTGAGAAGTGCCTTTCAATTACACAATTTTACTACTATGCCAAGGACGCAAAAGCTTGGTACTTTTTGAAAATCGGTAAAATGGCCTAAAACGAAAAAAGTAAACAACACTGCAACTTCGTTATTTGACATTTCAGAGAGTCCTGATCATTTTTAAAAAACTTTAGAGGTAAAAAAACTTGAGGGTGTGGGTGACCGGTGGGGAGAGTTTATCTCAATATTTTGAAGATAGTACATTTATACGCTCCCAACCATGGTAATTCTACGCAGCTATTAGACCTATTTTACACACATAGGTTGTTCTGGTATCACACGTATTTCTGCCGCGTCACAGCATAGTGTTTCCTAAGCTCTGACCGCGCTGCCGCATCTGATCGAGGAGAGGCGACGTTTCCAGATGCTTTACCGGTAGGACTGGGAAATAATGTGTATGGACTTATTGTATGAACCTGTTTGACTGACTTTTTCCTAAGAGGGTCTAATTTATGCTGAACATAATCCTTTATGAACCGATAACGGCTTTCTGTAGGAAGTTCAGAGTCAACCTACTTAACGCCATTTATTGCTAATTATTTATGATGTTTGCAACCAGAAATTGCAGAATTGAATATTGGAAACACAATTTTTTTATATTTCCGCTATAAGGCGATCTTCAGTTTTTCTTCTGTCATCTTGGTTTGCACAAATTATACTATTTTTATGATTTATTCATCTCCCTGTGTCTGTAATAAGGGTTAACAAGATATGTACCGGTATTTGGTCCACCCCTAGAGCGCAAGCACGAATCAATCCACTTGACTTTTTGTATAAAAGTACGCGTATCATCCCAATCACGGCGTCTATTTTTCCTCCACCCCTTTTCCCCCTATGTGATGTTTATTGATTTCCTTGAAAATCTGCCGGTAGAATGGCGGATGCTGCGCGTCCGCCACCACTTTACCAGTGGCGCGCTGCGAACATTTTGATGGTGGGTGAGCTAAAATATAATTTTGAATAACATAATTCTTCCCCATTTTTTTATATTGCCAACTATTTCATACAAATTCTATAAAATAAAGCTTCGAGAATCATTTTAAATAAGACAAATGTGCCAAGATCAAGTCTTTGTTAAAAGAACTGCAGTGGTTGAATGTAAATATTTCTTATATAGTTCTCATTTTAATATTCAAATCAAAATATTATTTATTACATTTAGAAAACTTCATAAAATTAAATAGTCGTTATCGAAACTAGAGGCAGAATAGATTTTCATCTGCAAAATTCTTATAGCAGCATAACTAGTAATTAGTAATGAGTATTTGAATTTAATAAATTGAACAATGATATTAAACAGTGTATAAACGAGTAATTATACGAAATTGACATTGTATCATTAATGCTAGATAAATCTTCAACAAACAAACATTTTCGTCATCTTCCTACATTGATTTTATCGACACGTTTTCAATTTTTAAAAACTCAGAATGAAAATATGAGGCCAATTTAAATAGATATGTTCATAATTTTTAATACGAAACGGTAAAAAAAACCATCGGCCATGATGTGGCGTCATACAAATTGTAAACAAAGAAACGTCATCCGTCGTGGACTAATGTTGTCTTTCTTAGACATCTCTAAAAAGACTCCTAATCAACGTAATGTGATCGTTTTATTGAAAAAAAATAACAATCATAGGCCGTGGATTCGTAAAAGAAGAAATCACAAATTTGTCGAAAATTGACACATTGCTGGTTGGTAATGATTTACATCTACACATATTTATCCTCTACTGAGCTGAGGAACATTAAGACTTCTATGTAATTACCGTGCATGTGATATAATGATAGTCATAAAGAGAAAGAAAAAGTAATACATAATCTTCATTTTCAGTTAAGCTATTCAAAACGTAGCTCATGCGTTATAACTTATAACCTTTGAATAATTTTATCTAATATTGTATTTCTTTTCACACATCTGCAAAGGAATCGTACAGTGATGATGTTATAGATTACATCCAGCTTAAACGAGACGATAAAAACTGTACAGTAAAATTTAAAGTATTTCCGGAAAATAAGGAATCCTGCAAGCAATACACAGCGTTGCGTATATATTTATTTCAATGGGCACTCTAATCCACTTCTTCATCAATGTGCTTTTAGAAGAAGCCATATTTATATGCGCGCTAAAGTGCTGTCGTTTTATAAATGCGATCATCTGAAACGCGATGATGTGTTGGAAAAATAAACAAAAACCCGTACACTCCCCCTATCTCCCTCACTGCTATCCCGTCTGTTCCCTTCGCATTCCCCCACGCCGAATTCCGTCAGTTGTGTACGACAATGAGTCCTTGAAGGACCTTCCGTTCGCGCGTCGCGTCCACCTATCCCGAAACATAATCAGGATCAAGATGTGACACACCAAGTGCAATCCAGAAAAATCCAACGTCTTCCATTTTTATAACGAGTCTTCCATGCAGTGCTACTACTAGGATTAAGGATTTATGTTAGATATATATTTAGAGGATTTACGATTGAGGAAAGAAGTCACTGAGGTAGATAAGCCTTAAAGGATTTAGAGAAAATACTTGACAGTTTATGCTCAAATTGGATAACATCACTCGATAGAGAAGATGCTATGATTGTTGAACATTTACACACAAGGGGTTATTCCATTTCCAAAAATCCGGAATAAATTATCATCCAGATACTCCTTCAATGATATTCTATGAAGAATATTGAATTGAAGTGCACGCAACGTGGATTGAAGATCTCAGAATGCTTACTGTGAATCGTTAATATTTACAACTTGTTATGATCTCGCAGGTCAAGAATCTAAGATAAAATATTCTACTGCAGCTGCTGAAACAGTCTTCCATTTTAACTATAGTCTTCTATACAGGTACCAGAAACAAGAGATACGATGTGCTTTTGCAATGTTAAGCTCCCATGGCAAGATTTTAGAACTATTTTGATCTACTGAGAATCAAAGATCGATAAGTTTGACCATATACCGAGTCCGGTGTTTGAATCGAACAAAGAATAAAACTGATGAGAATGCTATGATTGCCAAAATGCCTGTTTGGGTCGCGAGCTACTTTGTTGCACATCTCTGATATTTGGGATCCAAAGTCTTCCACTAGTTTAAGGCATTAAGAATATTTTTATAGAGAAAAATCTAAGCATTTCATAGAAGATTAGAGAACGTCTTCCGCTATAATAAATAGAATATTTATATACAAGAAGTTTGTATAAAAATTATGGTTGCACGTTCGGCGACTTGATAGCCCTTACCAAAAGTTTATTGTTTTTGTTCCTGAATTCGTTGGTTTTGAACAATGTACTACGGCAAAAACACGGACACCGCCTTCCCAAAAAGCCGTTTCTTCCAAAGCTACGAAGAGCAACGCCAAAAACGCCTGGACCCCTCGATCGGCCCCCCAACAATCGAACGAGGCAGGGGCAGACGAAACCGTGGTGGCGGTCAAAACCGGTCCAGGTTCAACAGCGTGGTGGTGCAGAACAGAGTACAACAGACTGCTGAAGATTATTCGTTGCAAGAAAGAAGTTTGATTCTGGAAAGGCTTTGGCGTGGGGCTTTAGGGCAGGCTCTGGGCGAGGTGCAGAGACAGCCTCCGTTCGTGGAGGGGGGTGAAGAACAAGCAGCATGTTGCTGTCATTGCAGGTGTGGACAGTTGCCAACTGCTGCGACTGTGCATCATGCTATGAGGTCCACTGTCAGGTATATAAATGTAGTTAATTTTTGGAAAAATATACCGGAATCGTATTAAGTAATGAAGAAAGAATAAAGATCGACGGATATAGGATTTTTCCCGGTACCGATAATCGGCCAATACCTATATTTCAAATACCGATATATCGGTCTTATCGGCATATCGGCCGTCTTTTTCTATACATAATCACGTTGGCCTTTCGCGTTGACTGCAACACGTCTAAGTCACTTCATGTGACATGAAACTGTTACTATAAACAAGTTTGAGGAAAAATATTCTCATGACGATAGAAATGCGCTTGTGGTGGTATCTACGAATTCAGAAAAGTTGATCAGCGATGGGCAACATAACACACATAAGCGAATTTATCCAGAATATTACTAAATGCCAATCTCCTTGCCTTTATTTTTCCTTTATCAGATGTGGAAACCCTTCAAATCTTAAGTTATACTTTCAATTCGAAATTACTACTTAAATGTGCAACTAGAATTGTTGGAAAGCATTTTAGTGAAACCAGCCTTTGTATGACTGACGAAACTCAGTATTGGTAGTTCGTTATTTTCTAGATTTTTTATCTGTTACAAGCAGTTTCATGAAATGGGTGTCTCAAAGGTGAGACGCATCTTATTTGATTTGTTTTGAAGGCATTTAGTCGTTATTGAAATGTACATTAATGGACAAAAGTATATAGACAAATTAATAGTGTGCTGTATTCCTTTTTCAACTTGTTTTATTAATACACCAACCTTTATACATAATTCGTTATGGCATAATACTCACTTATACATAAATAAGTCTCCCTTCAATAAAAAATTAATTGAAAAAACTGGAACTATGAAGGACAAACATATATAGACAAAGCAAAACAATTATAGAAAAAAGAATCAATTGAATTACAGAAAACCAACCATGTTTCTGTTAATATTTTGTAGCATAACCATTATTATCAATCACCGCCTGGCATCATCTCGGCATAGATTGTAGAAGTTTCTTGATATAAGATTCATAAATCTATCTCCACTTTTGCTCTAAAGCGGCAAAAAGTTCATCCATGTTTGAATAATTTTTATCTCGTATTTCGTTGTTAACACAAGAAAACCACGTAACTCCTCTTTGTATTGCGTTTAAAATAGGAAAAACACGTAACTCTGAATTTTACCTATTTTCCATTTTTGTTTTGAAAATTTCAGCTTTAAGTATCATTCAGAAACTGCTCAACTAAACTATAATATTGCATTTATCACAATAATGCTATTATTCCTAAAACATTATAATGCATAGCTCAATTTGTTTCTACGCTTTCCTCTCAAATTCTTAGAAACGGAGTTACGATTTTTTCTTGTATCATCGACGATTTGCTTATCTAAGTATTCCCATAGATTTTCAATGGGGTTTATATCGGGAGACTGTGAAGGCCATTTGAGAACTGGTATTTTTTCATCCAGAAAGAATTTCTTTACGAGATTTGAAGTGTGCTGGAAAATTGATCTTCCATATAGGGTAAAATGACATGTTTTAGTATATCTGTGTATACAAACTTATCCATAATTCCGTCTATTATCTGTAAAGGTGCCATCCCAAACCCCGAAAAGCACCCCCAAACCATAACAGACCCGCTTCCATGTTTGACAGTGGTCAAAGTGTATTTGGGGTTCAATATTTGTCCACTAGGTCGTCTAACGTAATGAACACCATCTGATCCAAACACATTGAATTGGATTCGTCACTGAAACATACCCCCTTCCAGTCACAGATGCTTCAATCAAGATGCAACCGTGCAAATTGTAATCGGTCCTTTCAGTTTTTCCTTGAGATTAGCGGCTTCCTACTCGGGCGACTTGCAAATAACTTCAAATCGTTTAATCTTCTACTTATAGTTTTTGTAGAAACACTGCCAATTCATTTTGTTTCGATTTCGGATTTTATTTTTCTTGGGGTTTTAAACGGATCTTTGGACGAAATTACTTTTATTAATCTAAATGATCTAGCATTTAGTTTTCTAGGCCGACCATTTCTCTTAGAGGCTTCCAAGACAGCTTTTTGTTTATATTTGTTCAATATTGCCCAAACTGCTTTACGCTTCAGCTTCAAATTTTTGGCAATGTCGACTTGACGTTGACCATCTTTGTATAACTCAATGATCTTAGTTTTCACATCAAAAGAAATTTCTGGACCACGCGACATGGTCTTAAAATCACTCAACTTATTCTACAATACTTGCTGAACACAAACTAATTCTCTTCTGACACGAAACTGTACTAAACTAATGTTGAAAAGAATTTGTCTACATATTTTTGTTCCTCATAAAAAAGTGCTTATATTCAGACTTGTGTTCATTGCAGATAATGTAAAAACAAGGAATTTAGTTTTTATACTAATAACGCATTTGTTTATGGAGCAATGAAGTATGAATTCGTTTTCTAAAGGTATTTAGGTAAATATTCATATTTGTCTATATACTTTTGTCCATTACTGTATATCCTTTCATTGATAAATTATGATTATGCTTGAAAATATCTAAAAGAAGAACAATCTAAGTGATGCTATTTCCTTTTACGTCCTACATTGCAATCGCGAAAAATGAGATATTGCGTTTTTTGAATGTTATATGGCACGAAAAACATGTCACTCATTTCCGTCGGTCCGTTTGTCTATCAGTCTGTATGTCCACACAAGGTTGCCACTATTCCAAGGACTAAAAGGCTTTGTTTTTGAAAATCGGTTCAGTCGTGTGCGAGAAAAAAAACAAAAACGAAAAGTAATTAAAAAACGCTCAAACTTCGTTTTTTGATGTTTCAGGGTGTCCTGATCGTTTTCAGAAAACTTTTTCTAGGGGTTGAAATTCGGAGGTTGGGGCTTGTAGGGTGGGGGAGGCTATATGAAAATGTTTCGATCTTAGTATATTCATATGTTTCGATCTTAGTATATTCATACGCTCCCAACCCCAGTAATTTGTGTGCACTTATTAGCCATAATTCAAACGTCATAGATTTCCCAGTACATTTGCCTTTAAAACTTAGAATGACAGAGAAATATTTTCGATCCGCGCAAGAAATAAACTATAACTCGATGCTGCAATGGGCGCCGTCGCGCAGATGTGGGAAGGGACAATGTTGCCAGATGGACAAAAGTTCTATGGACTTGTATGGGCCTTTCTGACTAACATAATTCATTTAATTTCTCTTTTGTACCTGTTCGCAACTGACTTTTTTCTCAGAGGATTCAATTTTCCGAACTTAATCCTTGAACTGATAGCGGTATTTTTTGTAACCATTTTCAAATCACGTTTCGTATTTCTAATTGCATTCTTCATTACTTACTGTCAGTTCAGTCTAAATACCTGTCTTAAATAATTCAGTAAATTCTACCACGATCCTCTCAAGTAATAGAGGTGCAGTGCGATTCATCCCTTTCACGTTGAGGATTACGGTAGACCGTAAGAAGATTATGTTGAAGAGAGGCGATAAAGGTTTCCCTTTGGATCTCGATGCAAGAGATTCTTACAGGATACTGAAATTGTATATCATGAATCCAATCAGTGTGTATGTTGCAATGAAGTATTTATTGACTTAGAACTACGTACCCATAGAACATTGTAGGTTGATGAGATCAGAAGTGGAATGACGTGATGTTACCGATAACTTTAAAGCAACATGCACTCACGAGCCGTCACTCAAACGCAAATGCTAACGTAAAATTACTATACGTGCTCATATTTCTGTCAGTTAATCAATTTATATTTGATTCGCGAGTTTGCGTTCTTGAAATACAGGACGAAAGGACTGTGAAGTACATTTTTTCTTAGTATTTGAGCGAATTTGATGAAACTACCACATTCGCAAACGCCAATCTTAACCTCAATCGACATTTATATCATATAAAGTCATTAGCATATAGCTACAGCACCATCTATGAGACACTAATCTTTTCTAAATAGATTTCTAATTACTGCGAATACTATAAACAAAGCTGTGACAAATTCTCATAGATGCCGTCAGAATATCTCATTTCATATGCTATAGGAGTGATGGTGTCTATCCTCCAAGATGATATGACTACTCATTATTATTGAGTAGATTTGTTGTATACTAAGTGACATATAAATCCGAATACCCAGTTTAAATGGTTTTATTTTAATAAAAGTTGGTGAATGTATTTATCTTACTGTAAATAACAAGTGAAAAAATTTTCAGCCTTATCAGTTGGACATTCCGGTTTTTATACTGCTTTTTTTTTAATTCACTAACGCTCTAAAAATGAATATTTCAGCCGCAGTAAAGAATCAACGTTGGCCGATTTTGGTTCTTGACATCCTTTACGATCGGTTACGATGCCTAGAGTACGGAGACCTGTACGATTTCGTCAACTTAGTGAGTTTGATAGGGGCCGTATAGTGGGACTTCGGGAAGCTGGACTTTCTTTTCGGGCAATTGCAGTTAGAGTGCAAAGAAGTGTAGAC
Organism: Acanthoscelides obtectus; assembly: GCA_963669975.1. Taxonomy (NCBI): domain Eukaryota; kingdom Metazoa; phylum Arthropoda; class Insecta; order Coleoptera; family Chrysomelidae; genus Acanthoscelides; species Acanthoscelides obtectus. The sequence continues at coordinate 115,746,321 of CAVLJG010000001.1, read as the reverse complement.
ACTGTGGTTAGGTGTTGTCAGGCATGGCTTCGAGAAGGTCGTACGCAAAGAGGAGTACTGGACGCCGCCGTAGAACAACAGACCGTGAAGATCGCCGCCTAAGATTATTGGCCTTAAGGGACCGTTTCTCCACTACCAGGTCCATTGCAAATGAATGGTTTGCAGAACACGGAAGACCTATTGGCATGCGAAGTGTTTACCGACGAATGAGAAGTTTTGGCTTGTTTTCATACCGGCCACACTGGATCCTCCCTTTAACTCGAGAACACCGACGTAATCGCCTTGAGTGGTGCAGACAACGGTCACTCTGGGATCAGGAATGGAACAGTATTGTCTTTAGTGACGAGTCTCGATTTTGTTTAGGCATGCACGATGGTCGTGCCAGGGTTAGAAGGCGACGTGGTGAAAGGAGGAATCCACAGTTTTTTGTTGAAAGACATGTTCATCACACTGTTGGAGTTATGGTTTGGGGTGCTATAGCTTATGGTTCCAGGTCACCTTTAATCTTCATCAGAGGTAACATGAACGCGCAGCGTTATATCCACGACGTTCTAGAACCCCATCTTTTACCCTATCTTGACACCCTGGCAGATCCAACTTTCCAACAAGATTATGCCCGACCACATGTTGCAAGAGTCACAATAGACTTCTTTCAACATAATGATGTCACATTGTTACCATGGCCACCAAGATCTCCCGACTTATCCCCAATTGAGCACGTGTGGGATATGATGGGTAGGATATTGCTCAATTTGCAACGTCCGCCTCAGACTCTAGAAGCACTTCGAGAGGAGTTGGTGGTTGCCTGGAATGAGATACCACAGAAGGACATTGACCACCTGATCAGAAGCATGCCTAGGCGCGTTTGAGAATACGTAGCACATCAGGGTGCATCCACACATTATTAAAGGTCAAAGGGCTTTAAAGCAGTGCAATCATTTTGAAATTTTTATCATTTACTTATTATGCTTCATTAAGAACTTATACAAAATTTTATTAAAATAAAACCATTTAAACTGGGTGTTCGGATTTATATGTCACTTAGTATATTTTCTTTGGAGAAGCGCAGACAGCAGGCGTACGTGGTAACATCGACTGTCATGATTTGCTATCGCAAATTGATTTCCTGGTACCTGACATCCAAATATAAAGTTTCTTTTAAGAGGTCACAGACAAATCTTGTGCTATACGCTCAGATTTTTTTTTTACTTTTTTTACCCTTTCTCTATACGTTTTCGTTTGTAACATATTTATGTGTAAACATTAGATGATATAGCTATATATTCTTTTTTGCTGTTATCTATAAATAATATTCATAGTTTATCTTGTCTCTACTTGAAGCGCCCTTGTCTGTTTGTTTTTTTTTTCACTATTTGGCACAAAACTATGTAAATTAAATCCATTGCACTATATATTGCTCTATAAATGGTATATGTAATATTGGACAATAGATACTTTATTATTATTATTTCATCTTGGATAATGGTTTGAACGTCGAAATACAGTATATGGTTAGGTAGAATGGTCAATGTTCCAAGCTTCTTTGGATTTAGGATTTTTGGAAATATGTGATTATTTTTCGTATGTTGGATATTTCCGGCTCATACTCGTGTTTTTTTTTTGTGTACGAGGCTCTTCCTACATACATATGTCGTATACTCCTATTTTACCCTCATCTAGTCTCAACATCGCAATAAATCATAAAAATTGAGCATTGTGCGGGTTTACACCTTGCATCGGATCCCGAGCAGCATGCATCTCTCCAAGTAAACGACGCATTCTGATTTGACCCTGTAACCCTCAGTGTGGTCGCGTGACTCACCCCTAGTCTCGGGTCTCGGTCGCATGAACGATATTGCAGGACCGTATTTTGTGATAATTCACTGGGTGTCTTATTTCCACGCTAATAGCTAGGAAGGGTATTGTAATCGCGAGAAATTTCGTATTTGATCGATTTTGAGCTATTACGAACGAAAAATAAGCTTTATAGTTTTTTAAAATTAGTCCAGTAACGGCGGAGAGAGAAGCTAAAAACAAAAAAAAATAAAAATCGCCCAAACTTCTTTTTTGACGTTTCAAAGGGCCCTGATCATTTTTAAAAAAAATGTAGTGGTTGTATTTCGGGGTTGCGGGTGGTGGGGTATATGGAAATTTTCAATCTTAGTACATGCATTTATGGACTTATTGTATGGGCCTGTTTGAGTGACTTAATCCGTTTAGTTTCTTCATGTTAGTAACTGACTTTTTTCTCAGAGTAATTAAATTCTGCTGAACTTGATCCTTGATGAACTGATGAGGGAGTTGTGGGAGTGCAGGGTGCAAGTGACGTTCGAGGTACTCCAGAACCTCCCGATTTATGCACCTCTCCATCACCTTACTTATAACAGAAAGCAGAGATATAGGCCTGTATTTTTAGGTATCGGTCACACATCTTTTCTTTTTTTTGTTGGGTAATACACGAGCACATTTCCAGTTTTCTGAAAAAGAGAAGAATTCGTAAGATATCTGGAAGAGCCGCAAAAGAACTGAAGTAAACACCGCTGCGCATCTCTTCATTAACGAACAGTTCCAAAACATCTTGCGTATCTAATAGAACTTGTCATTTTTTACATCGTCTCGCCTTGAAAATTGTACAAATGTGGATACATGTAATACAATACAAATCTTTTTATTTACGTACTACCTTTAAACTATTATAAGCGATAAGTTTTCATAGTTATATCATGTTTTTAAATGTGACACTATTAAAATCGCCATCCCAATTATCGAAATGCCTGTTACGGTCCTGTCATATGATGATATCGATTTTGTCGTGTCCCTTTTAACGTCAAGCATTGTATGTATATCAGCGGAAACGCAGGGGTTGTATTAGTTTTAGTTTTCAGCAATCGTTCCTAGGTTAGACAGATTGAGAAAAGTGCAATTTTACCGTAAAAGTGTTCATATTGATTTTTATTATACGAAATGTGATGTTAAACAGCTGAAGATGGTGTGCAATGTGAATTCGGGGAATTTTTATGAAAAGTAAATAATTTGAATAATATAAATTATTCTGTGATTATACGTCTAGGCATTTTTTCTCGCTTGTAGTTCTGTGATTGCAAACAGTTCCAAAGAAAATTTTACAATCTTTTGTGTTTATGATTTTACAACCCAAAAATTCATCAAATTCAAATAACTTACTTCCGTCGGTTTGTCTCTCAGTCGGCCTTATGTATTTATTCATTTCCTCTCGATAAAAAATTGTATAGGGATCGTCATACATTTTGAACTTAAATCTAAAAACCTATATCTAAAAAACTCAAATAGTAAAAAGTAACATTTAACAGCATATTTCTCAATATTCTTCCACTTATGTCTTTAGATTGTGGCAATTTTTCATTTCCAAAGACAGGGTTAAAGATTCTTAGGCCATTAATATTTGGGGACTTACTACATAATTTGAGTTCTGTCTGTTGGTGTTTTAGTTAGCGATTTTGACTAACTTCAGTATTTGGTTACTTTAGGCAGCAGTAAACCAACCCCAACTAAAAGTCTCTTCATTTATAAAGTTGAGTATCATTCTTATCCTATTTTCCCTTTTACAGCGTGACAGAGACTCACCAGGTAGCGCTCGCGCAGCAAGAAAAAAACGCTCGTCTGCGCGAGGCCTTCGGCATCAGTGAATACTTCGTGGAAGGCAGCAGTTTGGACCCGGCGCGGAAAGCCAAAGAGCAATTGGCCAAGGAGGAGGCCGAAAGAAAGAAGAGAGAACAGCACAGAAAGGAGATGCAGGAGAAGGGAGGCAGGTACGAAATGGTGAGAACGCCCACGCCGGAAAGGGAGGCTGAAGAGAAGGAACAGGAGGCTGTTAAGGGAGGAAAAGAAGAGGATGGAGAAGATGACGGGGAGAGAAAGAAGAAGAGGAGGAGGGGCAGGTGCGTCAACCTTCATCAAGACTGCTAGGAGTTAGCCTGACACTATGTCTCACCTTTGAACTTTCCTGGGATTAAATATATATAAAATATACCAGGAGAGTCAAAAATGGGGGTGCGACCTTTATATGCTCATATTGTTGGCTACATTGCCATATATCAGACACTAACCTTTTCGAAACAGATTTCTATTTATTCAGCACTGAAATGGTTCATATGTTTTTGGTTATACCGATGTGTTTGTACCTTATTTTGTAAGTACTATTTGTTTATTGTAGCTCATCTAGTGAAGAGCACAAGAAGAAGAAAAAGAAGAAAAGCCGCAAAAAGGATAGGTGAGTCGTCAAACGATCTGCAAGTAGTTTTACAGCTATACCGAGAGTTTAGCATAAATAGTGTACTAGTATTTGTTGCTAATGATAGTTGCAAGATCTGTATGAAATGTGCCTGAACAACTATTTTCGGAAAAATAAATATTTTTTGTAGTAAATCTATTGTAAAAGCACAATTTGGGGTGGTGAACATTATTTTCAAATAAGGTTTTCACGCATAAAATGTAGATCTTGCGGTTATCGATGTTTTGCCTGTCTATAATTTTTGTTCATTTGCTTTGTTTCAAACATGACATACTAATATAATGGTGGTATATTTTTTTATCGCCTGACCTGAAGGCCTTAGAAACGAAACATCAGGTAATGGTATGGTTTCCAATAAATATCATTTTCAAAAAAGTCTCGTCCGAATCAAAATTTGCCTATGTTTAGCAGATCCCGAACGCAGAATGTGGAGTATGAAGGTGCGTCTTGATATGCCAAATAAAAAATGATCACTATTTTTCTGTATTTCTTTTTTTCGTATAAGTGGAATATGAAACACTACGTTAAAATTTTGTATTAACGAATCATTTCAATGTTTATTAAATTAGTCTGGTCAAACACTGATGATGCACAACTTGAAAAGTGTACAAACTATACAACTTAACGAACGTATGAATTAATGAAAGCATTGGCTTGCTGCCCAGCCAAGTAGACTTGTTTTTTTTTTCTTCGAAAATTTGCCGTTAAAAAAACATGCGAACAAATTTCGGACAAAATTTTACCATGCGAGGTAAATTATTAGAACAGACTACATTAAATAAGCTTTCAATAAGCTGTTGATAAAGTGATAACTAAACATTCTTAAATAAGTTTTCCTGATTGGAAAATATTTAAACAATGATGAAGCTCCTTCATCTCAAGTTTTCGAATAAAATGGTGTTACATCCTTTTTTCATCCTGCTGCCAGAACGTACAACGCGTTTATTTGAAAACGTGAGATGAAGAAAAGAAGCTTTTTCACTGTATAAATATTTCCAATGGGAAAAATTATTGTGGAATTGTTAGATCAGTTTATTAACAACTAAATGAAAGCTTGCCTTTAAAAATATATTTTTGTATTTTTTACTTTTTGGTATTTATAATGTCAAATAACTAGTTTGGAAATTTCATATATTTAATTAATAGGATAAAAATTCTTACTTTATTTGTATTAGAAAATTTCGATAGATCTATGATGAGTAGATATTTTGTGGTGATCTTCATAAAGAATTTAGAATGATGTTATTTGTGTGACCAAAATTTCAGCTCAATTGATAAAAATTAACTGGTTCAAAACTGAGTTCCTATATTTGGACCCACATACAGGGTGTTTCAGTTTATTGTTGCATAACTTTAAGATTCGATAGAACTTTTAAAATTAATGCATAAAGTCTATATAAACATGGATCGAGAAATGCATGGCTTCCGAAATACAGGGTGTTTAAATTTACTTTCTAAAATAGTTTTTTTTAAATATTTAGAACAATATTTGATGTATAACAGTGAAAATTGGTATACAAGGGTTTTTTGGTACGACAAAACGAACCATGGGCATAGTTTTACTGTAGCCGCTAGAGGGCGCTCTCTACTGTACCTGTAGTGTATTAAAATGAACGAAAGATTTTTCCTAGTGCAATTTTTTGCTTTTTGAATAAAAAAGCTGATTCTTCGCACTTTTCAACATAAAAAGCTCTGTTGTGAATTTTCGTTATAGTTAGCCGTTTTTGAGATATTTCGATTTTTAAGGTTCGATGCATTTTTAATTATTTATGATAAAATAACGTTAAAAAGTCAGTATCTCGATAATTTTTAGAAGTAGGCTGTGCCTGCAAATATTTTTGAAATAAGCAGAATAAGGTTAAACATCAATTAGTTGACAGTTAGTTTTGTTGTCTGTTGAAACCTGAAACGTTTTTTTGCAATTTTGAATGCACGAAATGTAGTTTCTTTTACCTGTTTTTTTTTGCAAGTTTTATAAAAAGGCCATTTTTATTCTTCAATCAAGAGTTAGCGGATATTCATTTTGTGTATGGCTTTGTAAATGGAAACGCAGCAAAAGCAGCCAGATAATACGCACGAAGATTTCCAAACAGACGACATCCAACTCGCTCAGTATTTGTAAGAGTGCATCGCCAAATAATTGAAAATGGTTTTGGAAATCTCCAAAGGGACCAAAACATAAATGTTCGTCAGCGCAGATTTACCCGTATGATTCTGCGTGAGTTTTATAGAGATTCGACCACAAGTGTTAGGAGAGTTTCTGGTGCCTTGGGAGTTTCAGCAAGCCATGGTCACCGTGTTCTTAGAAATGACCATAGACGTCCTTACCATTTGCAACCTGTGCAAGGACTACAGCCAGGGGACGGAGAACGAAAAATCACATTTTGTCAGTGGATTCTTGATAGAACTGATAATAATAGGGAGTTTTTAAGTAACGTTTTATGGACCGATGAGTCATGCTTCACTAGACGTGGAGTGGTAAATTTTCATAATTAACATATTTGGTCGCATGAAAATCCGCATGCAGTTCGGGAAAGAAATTTTCAGCATGAATTTAGTGTGAACGTGTGGATTGGTATCTACCGTAATCGACTATTTGGACCCTACCTTTTGCCTGCAAGGTTAAATGTTGCGACCTTATTGGAATTTTTGAAGGCTGAAAATGCAAATATGTGGGATGATGTTATGTTAGATTTAAGAAGATTGGCCTGGTTCCAGCTTGATGGTTGTCCAGCTCATTATTCGAGAATAGTTAGAAACTGGCTGGACGAAAATTATCCAGAAAGATGGATCGGCCGTGGAGGACCAGTCGCCTGGCCTCCACGATCCCCTGACCTAAATCCATTAGATTTCTTTGTGTGGGGATTTCTAAAAGAAAAAGTGTGCCAGACTCCCGTAACCACAAGAGATATGCTAATAGACAGAATCAGGAATGCATGTGATGAAATAAGGCCTTATTTGAATAATGCTATACCACGTTCGATCATTCGTAGATGTGAATTGTGTATTGAACAATTGGGTTTACATTTCGAGCAACTACTTTAGATTTTGTATGTTTGTCCTAAATATCCAATAGCATTTTAGTTGTAAACAAATTAATATTCTGTTTTTTGTGTTTATTTGGAGTTAGGAATTATTGCTGTGTTTAAAAACACAATCTAAACGATCGTCTTAATTACTTGTAATGCCCAAATCGAAAATGTAAAAAAATATTATTTTCCCATAAATAATTAAAAATGCATCGAACCTCAAAAATCGAAATATCTCAAAAACGGCTAACTCTAACGAAAACTCACAGGAGAGCTTTTTTATGTTGAAAAGTGCGAAGAATCAGTTTTTTTATTCAAAAAGCAAAAAATTGCAGTAAGAAAAAATTTTCGGTCATTTTAATACACTACAGGTACAGTAGAGAGCGCCCTCTAGCGGCTACAGTAAAACTATGCCCATGGTTCGTTTTGTCGTACCAAAAAGCCGTTGTATACCAATTTACACAGTTATACATCAAATATTGTTCGAAATATTTTAAAAAAACTATTTTAGAAAGTGAATCGGAAGCCACGCATTTTTCGACCCATGTTTATATAGACTTTATGCATTAATTTTAAAAGTTCTATCGAATCTTAAAGTTATGCAACAATAAACTGAAGCACCCTGTATAAATACAAACATACTAACAAATGAGTCAAGTTAAATAAAAACGCGACTCTGCCTACTGATTTCACGTTGAGAGATCCTTCAATATTATATGTCACTTGTTATTATGGGTTATTTTGAATGTCACTAGATAATCAGCTGTTACTTGTTGCCACGTTTCGACGTGATGACTTATCGCGAAAAATAGACTGCACTGAATGTCATGCATCGTCGGTGTATGGCCTCTTTATTAACACACCAACAAAGTTGTGTGAATGGTTGCACCTATTCAGAGAACTAGCATCACCCTGTATAAGCATAGTCAAAGTTTCTGACGTAAATACTGCAGTCTGCGACTGTGGGCCTACGTTACATTCTTATCATTTAATAGCAATTCATAATGGCTATTCAACGGCTTTGTTTGGTGTAATTTTTGAAGCGTAATCAGAAAACGCGTGAACTGTTGCGCATACAACATGGTTTGTTGTGTTTCCTATAGATCGGGAAAGTCCAAGGACAAGAAAAAGCGCAAGAAGCAAAAGAAAGAGGATTCTTCTGCCGAATCGGGGAGTTCTTCTGAAAACGATGACGTTTTTAGCGATGATGGGAAGAAGAAGAAAAGGTCCAAGAAAGAGGTTAGTTTATCATCTGTTTGACCGTTTTCCTAGAACGTAGATGCTTGCGATGCTGTCCAGGCTTTTCGTTGATCATGTCGGCCTCAAATCTATTTTTTACTGCCTTAGTTTGAGGCAGATTTGCCAAGTTTGCACTAAAAACATTTCTCTTCGCTGGGCCCGGGTTTTATTGAATTTCTATTCCTAGGAGAGAAACTGTTGAAACATACTTTGTAGGGTCTTAAGAAACGATTGAGGTACGGATGATCTTGAAATTCGCAGTTTTTCTAATTTTTTTTACCTGATAAATGACATTGTTTTGACCAAAAAATGCTACCACAAAACATCTAAAATGCGACTTTAGAGTCAAATTTTTTGGTCTGTGATTGACATTCTCATAGGAAGTGTGTAGATGTTCGACAAAAGGTGTACAGAGAAACGACAATGTATGCACTTTTTTTACATGTAAATTCCAAAAAGAAAATATATAATTATGCTTACACATACATAGTGTTTCCAGGCGTCTTTGTCTTCTATCCTAGGACTTCCTCCCCTTTGAGTGCCTTTGAAGTAACTGCGCAGATTATACACTCAAAAATGTACATTATTTCGTTGTAAACATTTCACAACATAATAGCTCTGTTATAGTGTGTTTATTTTACGATTAAAGTGATGTCTACTAAGTAGCTCAAATTGCTGGCTGCTTGCATCAAAACATTAAAAAATCAAAATCTGCGTATTTCGTACTCGTTCGTACCTCAGTCGCTTTTTTTCATGCACCACAAGGTGTGTTTCAGCAATATTTTTAATTTTCCCCGCAGTAATAAAAATTCGATAAAATACGACCAATCGAAAATTTGAGCTAAAATAGTTGATCCACTTGATAAAATTTTGCGGCAACTCAAAACAGTACATACCTATTTGATAATATATAATTATTTATAACAAATGTGGCAAGTCTGTACAATTATCATTACCTTCATTTTGCATATATCATCGTATACATTTTAGTTCATTTATTATAAAAAGTAAAAATTGTTCTTTTTGAATCTGCGCCTTCATTTCATAGGATGATATAGTGTGAAGAACAACCATCTCTAGTAAGTACTCTCCTTGAAGGGACATATAGCAATCGACTGCATGTGATCAAAACATTAAAAAAGCGATTGGAGATTTTATTGAAGACAAAGTGTGTGAATTTTGTTTCGTTTTTGATATTTGTACAGGGTATAAAAATATGTATACAAAGCTGCTAGGTGCAAAGGTAGAGTCGTCGATCCATCAGTGAATCATGGGGTTAGTGTAGCCAATCTTTTAGTTAGCTGTTAATAAAATGAACTTAACATTTAAAAATCATAGAATTTCTTACCATATTTTTGTATTATAACATGTCGATAGATATACAGTGGACCCCCGATAATCCGGCCCCTGTCTAATCCGACGCCCCCTGTAATCCGACATGTATTACATACATACGTATTTGACAATCTTCGCTAATGTAGATCACGCAGGTTTGAACAGGTTATAACTTGTACGCGCCACCGTTGTCGCGTAATCATTGTTTTACTTAGTTTGAATTTGACTACTGGTGATAGCGGTACGGCCTAGCGTGCGTTCATTGTTCACTATTTATTCTTTGTGTATTAAGTATAGTACTTAGTAATGTCATCACAAACTCAGAAGCGAAAGCACAAAACATTGACAATTAAAGAAAAATGTGATATTTTAGACCGCTTAAATCGCAATGAAACTTTCAGTAGTTTAGCAAGTGAATACGGCGTAGGCCGATCTACAATTTATAACATTAAAAGAAACCACGAGAAGATCAAGAAGTTCGTGCCAGGCAAGAGACAGACACTCAAGAAAGCTGAACATCCAGAAGTGGAAGAAGCTTTGTACATGTGGTTTCTTCAGGAAAGAAATAGGCATGCACCAATTCCAGGACCCATGTTGGCCATGAAAGCTAAGTTTTTGTATAAGGAAATAACAAAAAAAGATGATTTTGTGGCCAGCAAAGGATGGCTAGAACGTTTTAAAAGTCGTCGTGGCATACGTTTAATGACTATTACAGGAGAGAAACTTTCTAACGATGCCACCTGCATAGAGCCCTTTAAATTAAGATTTTTGCAAAAGGTGAACGATTTAAATCTTGACCCGTCACAGGTGTACAATGCAGACGAATCAGGGCTTTTTTGGCGTGTGATGCCTAACAAAACTTACGATTCTTGTAACGAAAAATCCGTGCCTGGACGAAAAGTAAGTAAAGAGTGTGTAACCATACTACCATGTGCTAACGCTGCGGGCACACACGCGCTTAAGATAATGGTCATTGGGAAATCTAATAAACCACGGGCATTCAAAAACATTGATTTACCTGTACAGTATTACGGACAAAAAAGTGCATGGATGACAAAAGACCTTTTCAAAAAGTGGTTTGATGAATGCTTCGTACCTGAAGTTAGAAAATGGTTAAAAGATCATAATTTTCCTCAAAAAGCGTTGTTGCTTCTTGATAACGCTCCCGGTCATCCGTCTGAAGAAGAACTAACAACTGAGGATAAATGCATCTCTGCGATGTTTCTTGCGCCAAATTGCACTGCACTGATTCAACCAATGGACCAGAATATCATTCAGTTTGTCAAGCATAAATAAGAAAAACCTACTTCTGAGAGCCGTATCAAAAGACCAACCAATAGAGAAAACTTTAAAAGAATTTAATATGAAAGACTTGGTTTTTGCTCTTTGTCAGTCGTGGAATGCGTTACCGTCATCAACTATTAAAGTTATGGCCAGATATAGTCACCACTCCTAGCAACGTTCCACAAATCAGTGATACTTCGGAAGCTATAGAATAAGTCACTACTGAAACACAGATAAGTCCGGAAGATTTGGAAATCTGGTGCCGTGGAATGGATAAAGAGGAAAATGTTTTTCATGAAATGTCTGACGAAGAGATTATAAAAGAGGTTTCTAATTATACAACAAACAATCTAGAAAATAACGACGACGTGATTGCAACTGCTCCACAAGTCACAGCACAAGACGCAATTAACGCCTTTGAGCTAGGTTGACAAGAGAATGGTACATCCTAAACCGAACTTTTACTTTTGAGAAGAATGAGGGACAAAGCTCGGATCTCGCGTTATAACAACCTTAAACAAAAAAAAAATTGATGAATATTTCCAAGCTTCATAATTTGATAAATTCATTAATGATTTTGATTAATAATTCTTGATTATTTTGGTAATTATGTATGTGCATTTATGCTTAATTTTAGAATAAAACGTAAGCTCTCTATTGTTATTTAATTTACTAAATTCGACATACATAAAATATGTATGATTTGTACTTCAAAGTACATACATATACATAACATATATAATCTTACCATTGGATATGTAATTTTTTGGATTACAAGGTACTCTTTTGTAAAAAATTCCGGACTATAGGGGGTCTTAGGCAGTGCTCTATAATCCGACAAATTCGATAGTCCGACACTGCCCTCCATAAGATTTGTCGGATTATCGGAGGTCCACTGTACATCATATAACGATAAATTTGCTTATTGTGTTTCTCTCATTAGGCCATTTTATTTGATACCCATAATCACAGATAAGGGTGACTATGGAAATTATAAATCGCCATTTCACGGTGGACGCCATATTGGATTTAGAATGACGTCACGTTGCTTATGTTTCCGTCATAAATCCCTTAAATTTGATACCTATATGATAGGTAATTATAATATTATATTTATAAACGCCATTTTGGTGGCAACCGCCATATTGGACTTAGAATGACGTCACTTTGCTTATTGTGTTTCTCTCATCAAGCCCTCTTCGATACCCATATCATAGGGGTTATTATGGAAATGATGAATCGCCATATTGGATTCAAAATGGCGACAGTTAATTTATTTTGTATTTTGTACAAAATTTCAGCACGATTGGTGAAGGTTAAGTGGTTCAAAATTCAGTTCCAAGATTAAATTTCACACATACATACTAACATGCTAACGAACAGTCAGGTTAAATAAAATCTTGTAACAATAAAAATCATTTTGGTTCAATATTTTTGACTCTGTCTTTGCACCTGGAGGTCATTATTTTTTACCCTATACCAGCTGTTCGTCTACTGATTTGATATTTTGCTCAATTTAATTTTATTAGAAGTGTGATATTCGTTTTATTGCATATTGTATCAATGAAAAAGTTGAATTTTTACGATTATTATGTGAATTGATCATTGTAGTTTATCACGAAAAAAATAATACGCTTAAAATTGTTCCTCATATGTACAATGTTTTCACAGAAAAAGAAACATGGGAAAAAGAGGAGGCACTCGTCATCCGAAAGCTCTAGAGCTAGGTAAGTTTGAAATCATATTTGTTAATTTGTTTCTGATTTTGCGACATCTTGTAAGTCGTGAAATTTATTATCTATTGTTGAAATCTTCTTTATAGTTTTCGAAAAAAATGTAAGTGTAAAGGGAAAGCAATATGGTAATTTTTCGTTCCAGTTCCGTGGATAGTCCAAGAAAGAATAAGCCGGACAAGACCAAAGCGAACGGCAAAGATAAATCCAAAAATTCGAAATCCAAAAGAGACTCCTCCGAAGAATCAAGACACAGATCTTTGTCTCCAAAATCTCACAAAAGGAAGGAAAACCCCGATGAGGACGACCGTTACTCAAAGCGACACCGTAGGAAAGACGATGAGGTCAAGAAGAGGTCAAGGTCGACCTCAAGAAAAAGGAAGTCGACCTCACCATCACCGGAGCGTAAACGCAAAAGGAGGTCTGAATCTGTGGAGAAACGCAAACGATCTGTCTCAATTGAGGTCAAGGAGAAGAAAAAGAAGCGCGGAAGAGGTAGAAGCAGGTCGAGGTCCGAATCTGAGGAGGGTTCTAGGAGGAGAAGGAGGTCTAAGTCCGGAGATAAAAGAGGAAGTCGTAAGGAGAAGTCTAGGTCATCAGAGAGAAGTTATAGGAAGAAGTCCAGCTCACCTTCTGATAAAAGGTGAGGTTGTCGTTAACCTAGATTTTACGTTTTGCGACTCGATGATGAAGATACAATGCTTAGCCTAATCACTTGATTTTTTGTTCTAGATCTAGGACTAAGAAGAAGTCACGCACCCCAGAATCTTCAGACGATGAAGATGATAGGAGGCGAGGCAAGAGCCGCAAAAGAAATCGAAAAAGATCTCCAACGAACGAAGACGAAATCGATAAGAAACTATCTAAACCTAGGAGAAAGAGGTCACCGTCTTCAGATGAGGACAAACCTCGATCGAAGAAAAGATCTGTATCGCGAGAAGTGGAAAAGCATCGTTCAAGAAGCAAGAGGTCCATATCCGTGAAGTCCAAGAAGAGGTCATCATCTGATGAAGAAGAGAATGAAAGACTGAAGAAGCGACATGCTTCCGGTGAAGAAAAATCATCTAGGTCGAGAAAGAGGTCTGTATCTCGAGAACAGGATAAAAGCAGGAGATCAATATCCAAGGAACCCAGGAAGAGGTCTAGGTCAAGGGAAGATGCTAATACAAAATCCAGACATGGTAGTAGAGATAGGAAAAAGTCTAGTAGGTCATCATCCAGGGAAAAGAGACGCTCTTATTCTAAACGGAGGTCTGTATCTAAAGAAAGGTCAAAAAGGAACGCACGTGATACAAAGTTAAAGTCGCTGTCAAAGGATAGAGATGTGTCTAGATCGAGAGATAAAAAACGATCTGGTTCTATCAGGTCCTCATCTAGAAACGAAAGATCACTGTCCCGGGAAATAGAAAAGATGAAAAGTAAACTTGTAGAGGAGATGCTGAAGCAAAGAATGAGGTCTTCATCTGAAGAGACCTCTAGACCAAGACAGAGATCGACCTCTAAGGATAGGTTGAGCAGGAGGTCTCAGAAACCCACGCCAAGGAGGTCCGCTTCAAGAGACAAATCAGAGAGGAGGTCAGGCTCAAAAGAAAGGGACAACAGGCCGGAAAGAATGTCTACCTCGAAGGATAGAACTAACAGAGAAGCATTGAAGAGGTCTATTTCGAGAGATGAAGGTAGCAAGGCAAGAAATAGGTCCGCATCGAAAGATAAATACAGCAGGTCCAGATCTCGAGATGAATATCATAGCAGCAGTAAGAAGAGGAGTGCTAGTCCTGTAGAAGATAGAAATCACCTGGATGACAGAAAGAAAAATGGAGATGGCAGGTGAGTGTATTTATAGATCTTTTCATATTTCTGTCTTTAGGTATCAATGTCATACGAAATAGATCAGTAAACAGATCAACTAACTGCACCGTATGGGGTCAACGAAATGTAAACTCAAATCGCAGGCGCATGTCAAGTGAGTTGCCATACTAACAGTGACAAGCAGAGATGAAGACGGATCATTTTCTAGGCAGCGCGATACAACTAAAAAACTTGGCATGTAAGGTTACATAAACGTCCACACCCAGAGGCAGATAGCATGTGCATGTGTGAGGGAGATGGATGTATTAAAGCGATACTGGTAGTTTTTCTTGTAGCCCGCCAAAACCTACGAGAAGATTATTTAAATTTGATGAAATGCTATTTATTTACGTATGTTTTACCATTACAGACAAAAAACATTACGTTTATGTGACAGATTACAATAGTTTTATAAAAATTACACTAAATGACATAGACAATGCAACACCGACTAGGAGCGCTGTAATTTTGAGCATACTTTTACAAGTTTTAGGTCTACTAAAAAAAAGGTGATTAAAATTTTAACCCTAAATTTCGCAAAATAGCTGAGATATTCCTCCTTAAGTTTAAGTTACAAAAAAGTGTGGCTCGGAGTGCCTTCAACATTTTATCAGCGTATACTTCCATGATAGCAAATACGTTTACAAGTTTTTACCAAAATTCAGTAAATATACTAAGTGACATATAAATCCGAACACCCAGTTTAAATGGTTTTATTTTAATAAAAGTTGGTGAATGTATTTAACTTACTGTAAATAACAAGTGAAAAAATTTTCAGCCTCATCAGTTGGACATTCCGGTTTTTATACTGCTTTTTTTTAATTCACTAACCCTCTAAAAATGAATATTTCAGCCGCAGTAAAGAATCAACGTTGGCGGATTTTGGTTCTTGACATCCTTTACGATCGGTTACGATGCCTAGAGTACGGAGACCTGTACGATTTCGTCAACTTAGTGAGTTTGATAGGGGCCGTATAGTGGGACTTCGGGAAGCTGGACTTTCTTTTCGGGCAATTGCAGTTAGAGTGCAAAGAAGTGTAGACACTGTGGTTAGGTGTTGTCAGGCATGGCTTCGAGAAGGCCGTTCGCAAAGAGCAAGGGGCACTGGACGCCGCCGTAGAACAACAGACCGTGAAGATCGCCGCCCAAGATTATTATTGGCCTTAAGGGACCGTTTCTCCACTACCAGGTCCATTGCAAATGAATGGTTTGCAGAACACGGAAGACCTATTGGCATGCGAAGTGTTTACCGACGAATGAGAAGTTTTGGCTTGTTTTCATACCGGCCACACTGGGTCCTCCCTTTAACTCGAGAACACCGACGTAATCGCCTTGAGTGGTGCAGACAACGGTCACTCTGGGATCAGGAATGGAACAGTATTGTCTTTAGTGACGAGTCTCGATTTTGTTTAGGCATGCTCGATGGTCGTGCCAGGGTTGGAAGGCGACGTGGTGAAAGGAGGAATCCACAGTTTTTTGTTGAAAGACATGTTCATCACACTGTTAGAGTTATGGTTTGGGGTGCTATAGCTTATGGTTCCAGGTCACCTTTAATCTTCATCAGAGGTAACATGAACGCGCAGCGTTATATCCACGAAGTTCTAGAACCCCATCTTTAACCCTATCTTGACACCCTGGCAGATCCAACTTTCCAACAAGATAATGCCCGACCACATGTTGCAAAAGTAACAATAGACTTCTTTCAACATAATGATGTCACATTGTTACCACGGCCACCAAGATTTCCCGACTTATCCCCAATTGAGCACGTGTGGGATATGATGGGTAGGAGATTGCTCAATTTGCAACGTCCTCCTCAGACTCTAGAAGCACTTCGAGAGGAGTTGTTGGTTGCCTGGAATGAGATACCACAGGAGGACATTGACCACCTGATCAGAAGCATGCCTAGGCGCGTTGGAGAATGGGTAGCACATCAGGGTGCATCCACACATTATTAAAGGTCAAAGGGCTTTAAAGCAGTGCAATCATTTTGAAATTTTTATCATTTACTTATTATGCTTCATCAAGTACTTATACAAAATTTTATTAAAATAAAACCATTTAAACTGGGTGTTCAGATTTATATGTCACTTAGTATAATTCTGGGTGTTGCGTTTTATTTGTCACTTGGTATATTTTTATGAGTTTCGCATCATGGATATTTCTTATTACATAATATAGATTCTGAAAAGTCGTTAACAAATAAATTGAATAAAACTGGATCAATGTGGCAGCCTTATCTTCCACGGCACAGCTAGTAAGAAAGAACGTTTGATCGGGCAGACATTTATAGCAGAATTTTTAATATATCCTATATTTGTTAGGTCTTCTAGAGCTACAACTTCCGGAGACAAACGTGAAGTATCCGTTGAACGCAAAGCTACATCCAGAGAGTCGAAATCAGACACGCCTCCACCAGCGGCGAAAAAACAAGAGCATCATTCGAGAAAAAACAGCGATAAGAGTGATAAAAGCGCTGATGGAAAAAGGAAGCAGAAACAGCTTCAGCCGGTCGTGAAGCTGAGAGCTTCTTCAAGCGAAGCTGAGACTGAAGATGATGCAGGTGCCAAGGATGGAAATGATTTCGAGGATGTTGGTAGATCACAGGCGAGTATATAAATTAATGCCGATCACAGCGTAATCTCAATTCACATTATATAATTTTTAAGTAGAGCCCCAGATTAAATGTCATTTGTTATTTGTTAAAATGTTCCTTTACTCCCCGGGCCCCTGGTAAGGGAGTATTATATTCGCGAAAAATTTCGAAAATGAGATAGTGGTTTTCTGGATGTTATTCGACAACCATCTCACTCCTTTGTCGGTCCGTCTGTCTATTTGCTAATCCTTGACCGGTCTATAACATGGATTTTGCTGAAGTTTCACACAAGATTACCAGTATGGCAATGTCGAAAGATCTTTGCAGTTTTTGAAAATCGGTCCATTGTCGGCGCAGCTAGGGTCAAAAAATGAAAAACAAGTGAAAGTCACCCAAACTTCGTTGTTTGACTATTCAGAGGCCCCTGGTCGTTTTCTGAAAAATTGTCGGATGTATGGAGTAGGGGAAAATGTATACTAAGTGACATATAAATCCGAACACCCAGTTTAAATGGTTTTATTTCAATAAAATTTTGTATAAGTACTTAATGAAGCATAATAAGTAAATGATAAAAAATTCAAAATGATTGCACTGCTTTAAAGCCCTTTGACCTTTAATAATGTGTGGATGCACCCTCTTGTGCTACGCATGCTCCAACGCGCCTAGGCATGCTTCTGATCAGGTGGTCAATGTCCTCCTGTGGTATCTCATTCCAGGCAACCACCAACTCCTCTCGAAGTGCTTCTAGAGTCTGAGGAGGACGTTGCAAATTGAGCAATCTCCTACCCATCATATCCCACACGTGCTCAATTGGGGATAAGTCGGGAGATCTTGGTGGCCATGGTAACAATGTGACATCATTATGTTGAAAGAAGTCCATTGTGACTCTTGCAACATGTGGTCGGGCATTATCTTGTTGGAAAGTTGGATCTGCCAGGATGTCAAGATAGGGTAAAAGATGGGGTTCTAGAACTTCGTGGATATAACGCTGCGTGTTCATGTTACCTCTGATGCAGATTAAAGGTGACCTGGAACCATAAGCTATAGCACCCCAAACCATAACTCCAACAGTGTGATGAACATGTCTTTCAACAAAAAAACTGTGGATTCCTCCTTTTACCACGTCGCCTTCTAACCCTGGCACGACCATCGTGCATGCCTAAACAAAATCGAGACTCGTCACTAAAGACAATACTGTTCCATTCCTGATCCTAGAGTGACCGTTGTCTGCACCACTTAAGGCGATTACGTCGGTGTTCTCGAGTTAAAGGGAGGACCCAGTGTGGCCGGTATGAAAACAAGCCAAAACTTCTCATTCGTCGGTAAACACTTCGCATGCCAATAGGTCTTCCGTGTTCTGCAAACCATTCATTTGCAATAAGTGGAGAAACGGTCCCTTAAGGCCAATAATCTTAGGCGGCGATCTTCACGGTCTGTTGTTCTACGGCGGCGTCCAGTGCCCCTTGCTCTTTGCGTACGGCCTTCTCGAAGCCATGCCTGACAACACCTAACCACAGTGTTTACACTTCTTTGCACTCTAACTGCAATTGCCCGAAAAGAAAGTCCAGCTTCCCGAAGTCCCACTATACGGCCCCTATCAAACTCACTAAGTTGACGAAATCGTACAGGTCTCCGTACTCTAGACATCGTAACCGATCGTAAAGGATGTCAAAAACCAAAATCCGCCAACGTTGATTCTTTACTGCGGCTGAAATATTAATTTTTAGAGCGTTAGTGAATTAAAAAAAAGCAGTATAAAAACCGGAATGTCCAACTGATAAGGCTGAAAATTTTTTCACTTGTTATTTACAGTAAGATAAATACATTCACCAACTTTTATTAAAATAAAACCATTTAAACTGGGTGTTCGGATTTATATGTCACTTAGTATATCTCAATTTTTTGGCGTTAGTGTTCTACGCACTTATTAGACATATTTCACGTATAGATTTCTACCTACATTTACACTTGAAATGAAAGAGAAATATTTTCAACACCGCATCCCAGGATTTGCAAGTGCCGGGATCTGGCCAGGTTAGTTTTTGCAACGTTGACAGATGGTCGCTACTGTCGGTAGGGCTGGGGAGACATTTCTAGATCACAACGTTCTCAATTGGGGACTTTGCACTAATTGCATGGGCTTGTTTGACTGACTTGATCCGTTTATTTTTTTTGTTATGCTTGTTCGTTGCTATCTTTTTTCTCAGAGGGGTCAACTTATGCTGAACATAAACTGGTGGACAGTTGCTTTGCAAGATGTAAAATTTTACCCAAATTCAAATCTCGATACTCTCTGAGAACACGTACAGGGTCGATATATTTCTTTTATTTATCCACTTATACAGTGTGAGCAAAGGAAGTCAGGTTTTTTAACAAAGTTTCAGATTCTCAATTTTTAATCTTGGAGATTTTTCTAAGCATTTTTTTTATCTTTGGACTATCCTAAAAAAAATTAATTTCTCAAATCTTTCGAAAGTTGGCTATAACTTAAATTATCGAATTTTTAACTTCCCGCAATAAATGTCTTTCGGCTTGACCACGTATTTTTTTACCCTCTCCGTGCAAATAGGGCGTTTCTCCGGTTTCACTTTTTCTAGGATAGTCCTAAGATCAAAAAGTTGCATAAAAAAATTTCCAAGATCAAAAATTGAGAGTCCCAAACTTCGCTAAAAAAACATGACTTTGTTTGCTCACCCTGTCTAGTGGATAAATAAAAGAAATATACCGGTCGAACCCTGTACCTGTTCTCAAAGAGTTGGTCAAGAATCTCACGAATACTTCAACTCGATATCGAATTTTCCATATTGCAAAGCAACGGTCCACCAGTTTAGTTCTTTATGAAATCAGGCCATACTCGCATAGTCAACCTACACGACGCCATTTTTTTAATTTCACTTTTATTTTGCTCTAGTTGGACGACAAAGAACTACGGATGCTACGTTTACTGAAGTCTGGCCTGGCGGCCAAAGCCAAAGAGACCCTGGAACGCAAGAAAGAACGTCCAGCGTTGGATAGACAACAATCTGCCGCGGCAATAGTGGCAGCGCTGCAATCTCAACCGCCAGCAATCAAGAAACACATCGAGCCGGATCTGTTCGATATCAGGGTGCTCCCTTTGAAGCAGGGCGATTTCGCGCCTCCTGGGAAAATTGCTGAAGCGACTATGATTGGACCTCTCAGTGCTGGTGAGTTTGTCTACTTGACGAATTTTCATCCTGTTACCTCACACGTCATTGTATTGTAATCCCCTTTCTGTCAGTCAGTCCGCTTATTTTTAAAACCTATATTTTGTGAAGTCCTACTATGCCAAGGATGAAGAATCTTTGTAATTTTGAAAGTCGGTCTAGTGGTGGCGGAGCTAGTGGCAAAAACATAATAAATCGCTCAAATTAACGCCGTAAATTAACAACATGTCGGCGAACTCTTGATTCTAGAACATTGTAAATCAATCAACACGACGACGTACGCGAACAAAAACAAAACAACATACTAACCACTGTTACCGTTTACGATCGATTGCCGGTTCGATAAGAGTGATGATGACCGACGCGCTATTGTCATGTGTGTAAATATTCAATTTAATGAAACTTACTTACTGACTACAAATTTTGGCTTAACTTAGCAAAACTTAATGCCATTTATTTGTTAATTACCCAATTTAAAAACGTTTTAGATTAGATTATAAATGTTAGTAAGATTGTGGTGATTGTGGTCGATATAAAGCACTTAAAGTTGTAAACTATAAAGCCATTTAGACAAAAATCTATTGACTTTTGGACCATGGGTCACATGAACTTTTTGACTTGTTTTGACCCCCCTATTACCCATTTCAATAATGACTACCATAACGTTTCCACCCTGTATAATGTGTCAATCGTTGGCGTTGCGTGCACGCCGCGATACTGCATCGTCGTGAAGGCCACAGCCGATTGTGCAATGACAAACTCCAACTGGTCTGCTGTGGTGTCGACACTGGCACACCGCAACAGGATAAATACTTATATATTTTAATAATATTTGGATTTTAACACATAACATATTGCGATGCTTTTGTAAATGACGACTCAACTGTTTTTATATTGACACATATTTTTCCTGAATTTTATGATCTTTGTATGATACAGATATCTTTAACAACAGAAAATTTGTGAACCGAAGTTCGAAAATTATCGCGAGCTCAATACTTTTTATCGTTTAGGCGGTCTTAGATTTGATTCAGAGGCAGCTGAAATAAAATCGCTGGAATAAATATATACTCAGAGACATTAAAAGTGTTACACCCAGAAAAAATAATTTCTTCAACAATGTCAAACTCTCTGACATGGTGATAATTCGTCTTCAAAATCGAGGCCTTTTGTTATGCTTGACACTAGTAAATGAAAGGGCAATAACTGAAAATGTCTGTACTGCTCAGCTCTCAGAAACTGCTTTCTTCACAAAAACTAAGAGATAACATTTTTACTATGGTAAACAAAAACAGAGAAAACAAATATTTTTTCCGGGTGTAAAACTTCTAATCCCACTGAGCATATATATTTGGTGACTGTGGAAGACCTTCCTAATGGATAATTTAAGAAGCTGCTGATCTCAGTGATACTATGCACATGTTAGACATAACATGTCACACATATTTTCGCTACATCTACCATGGGAACAAAAATATGATAGATTTGCTATATATTCTGTGCAAAGTAATTACAGCAGACGCTCGATAACGTAAACACGGGATAATGAACACTTGCGCTAATGTAAACACAAACTTCGTTCTATAGGGTCAAACGGAACGCGCGATAACGTAAACAATGTGTACGCTCGATAACGTAAACAACTCTCGGCGCACGAAAACAGCGCGACGGTAAAATGCTGAAGCTTCGATGATTTATGTCGGGCGTCAGGGAGTCCCCGATTTATGATGTAGAGTGTAGGGGATTCACCTCTGCGATAAAATACGACAAACTCGGTCAGTCGTATGATCATTTATGATACGTTTATACGTACGTATGTATTTCATTTTTGAACTTAAGTGAATACATTGCACGCGTTAATATATTTTACGACTATGGCATCCACATCCTATAAAAGAAAGTGTTTAAAGTTGAGTGAGAAAGTGAAAATCATAGACGAAGTTGCACTAGGTGAGGGAGTGACACAGTTAGCAAAAAAATATGGAGTATCGAAAGCAACAATCTGTAAAATTAAGCGTATGAAAACTCAATTTTTACAAAGAACGTGCAATACATTTGGAGGTCCGGGAAAAAGAAAAACTTTAAAAAATGCGAAGGCACCTAAAATGGAAAATTCCCTGTATAAGTGGTTTTTAAAACGACGGGAAAATCATGTCCCAGTTAGTGGCGAAGTACTTAAACAGAGAGCGAGTCTGTTAAATGAAAAACTGAAAGAAACTGAAAATTTCGTAGCTAGTGATGGCTGGCTACAACGATTCAAAACAAGATATGGAATTCGACTGCTGTCTATATCTGGTGAAAAATTATCAGCACAACCACAATTAGTGCAACCATTCAAAGAAAAATTGATGAAAACAATTACCGAGCTAGATTTAAGAATGGAACAAATTTACAACGCAGATGAAAGTGGCCTTTATTGGAAAATGTTACCAAAGAAAACCTATGCTGCATCATTTGAAAAATCAGCCCCGGGAAGAAAGCCGGAGAAACAACGAATAACGTTTCTAGCCTGCACTAATGCTAATGGTTCACACAAAATAAAGCCACTGGTAATTGGGAAAGCAAAAAATCCGCGCTCATTTAAAAATGTTAATATCCCTGTTGATTATGACTGTTCAAAAACCGCTTGGATGACTAGCAGTATATTCCTGAAATGGTTCCACAGGTGCTTTGTCCCTCAGGTATGACAATCAATTATCACAAATGCTCTATTCATAATTTGAAGATGTGTTTTCAATTTGTAGGTAAAAGGTTTCCTAAAACAACAGAAGCTTCCAATAAAATTGTTACTATTGGATAATGCACCAAGTCATCCTCCCGAGCAACAACTGAGGAGCAGGGATGTGTCAGTTTTCGTCATGTACATGCCGCCCAACGTAACACCGTTAATTCAACCGATGGACCAGAATATAATAAGACTCACCAAACTATACTATAGGAAGTTTCTACTTTCGTCTGTCTTATCAAAGAATCCTGAAAACTTATCTGATGCTTTAAAAAAAGTAACATTACGAGAAGCTGTTTTAGATTTACATATGGCCTGGAATAAACTTAACCAGCAAACTATTCAAAAATGTTGGAACAATCTCTTTTGTACCAATAATGAAGATGATGAAGAAGACGATGTCCCCTTAAGCGTAATTAGAGAACGTTTGCGATCCAATAATGATAATGTTATTAGTGTGTCATTGGATGTTGTTGATTTATTGAAAACAGTGAATCCCAACATTGTTTGTACTCCTGCTGATATTAATTTATGGAACGAAGATAAGCAGACGAATGATGCTGATAAGGAGGAGGATATGGACAGTGAGGATGATGAGAACGATCCCACTGAAGTCAGAAGTGTAGTGACTGACGCGCAAGCTATACAAGTTTTTAACCAAGCTTTAGATTGGGCTGAAAGAAAAGAAGTTTCATACACGGATATTTTAGTTCTTCGTAAATTACGGGCGCAGGCATTGGAGCGCAAATTTACGCAGACAAAAATTGTTAATTATTTTTCTTCTAATTAAAAAAATACTTATCGCTGTTAGAATATTTGTTTATTTTGTTATAAATAGTATGTATTAAACGTTTCTTTTAATAAATCAAATATTATATAAATCACGTTCGCTAATGTAACATATCGATAATGTGAACCACACTTGGATTAAATTAGTTTACATTATCGAGCGTCTGCTGTATTTCATCCATGAAATTTTAGATGCTTTTATTTTTTCATTGCAGTTAGATGTATGCTCTCAACGTCTATATGAAATATCTTTTCTGTTAATTTAGAGGAAACAAAGAAAAGTGTGATAGACAAGGACGCGTTTGACATAGCAGCAGCAGCAACTAAGGCAAGAAGTAGACTTGCTGGTGCAACGTCTTTAATTGGAAGAAAATTGTCGAGGAGTAGGTCGGGAAGTTCATCATCACATAGCAGCAGAAGGTATGTTGAAGCATCAGCTTATCCTATTTAAATGGCATTTCCATCGCGTCACAACAAACATATCGATATTCACGTACTAGGTCTGTAAATTAGTGATGAGACTGGCACCGTAGCATTCGATCTGGCAACACTGGAGGTGCCGCGCTTGGAGAAGAGACAGGGGAACATGTTATCCGCGTTTAGTACAAGTTTGAACTCGCTCATCATTTGGTTCTATGGTAGCGTTTTTTCTTTTTGTGGCACAGTTTTTTCTATTATGTTGTGACACCAATTTCGAGCAACGGTTTTGTTCAGACTTGGGCTTAGTGCAAGGGAAACTCTTGCTAAACAGGCATGCGGAGATAGTGTTTTGTTAAGAGCCCAGGTTTTTCGGTGGTTTAAGGCATTTGCAGACGGGGGATAGTCGATTGAAGATGAACCACAGTGGCAGTCCTTCATGTTTAAGAACCGATGAAAATTTCGACAGAATGATCGGGGAAGAGTTAGATTTGAAGAACAGTATCATTCATCAGATCAAGAACAACTGGGTGTTGCATCCCAATAATGCTTCTTGTCAAACAACAATGTCAGTAAACCAGTTTCTGGCCAGTAAAAACATTAAAAAAAAATTAAAAAATATCCTAGCTGAAGATAGCCAACTCAATACTATATTTTAGCGTCCGAAAAATTAACCGAGATAAAACGTCATCTATAAAAATTTGTTACAGCTGTTTCTCTCTTTACTTATATATACTTTAAAAAAACTACTGTCTCGTAGATGGCGCTATAGTCACCTCGTATTTATATTGCTACAGCGTCATCTGTGGTACACTAACCTTTTCAAAGCCTATATAGTAAATATAAAATAGGTGTGACCAATTCTCATAAATACACGGCTTTTTGCAGAAAGGAACCAACCCACTAATTATGAAAAATCTAGACGTTATGAAAATATATTACAAGCATATAAATTGTTTAGAGTTATATTATATACACGTATTTAAAGCCTCAAAACCCTCTCCAGACAATTCAAATTCAAACATTTCGTATTTGTGAGTAATTCGCAACAAAAGATGATAGACACATCCGCTTTGTTTTAAAATGTGTATATAGTAACGTATGTTTTTCGAATATCGTAACACATTTGTTCAATTACTCACAAATACGAAATATTTGAATTTTTATAGAAGAAAAAACTTAACCTTCATGTTTCACCTAAAAATAACATTTATCTTTCGTAATGGTTTGTGATTCATATCGGCAAAGTAAACTTGTGTATTTTGCTATTAAATGCTCTTTGAACGAACCCTATACAGGGTGTCCGCAAAGTTGGGGTTTTCCTTTACACGACGTGTAGATCTTGAAAACATAAGCAATTTTTCTTAGTACCATATACACCAATGTCTTAAGGGAACCGAGATAAAGGGCTCTGCAACATCAAAAATATCTGAATACCGTCCTGTAGCCGCGACCTGCGATATCACCGACTGGTACAAGTGGGTCGGGGTCAGTGTGTCAGGTCAGTATGCAACCTTCAACCGACGGTTACGGTCACGCTTGTAGAGGTAAACGAACTCGTATAATCGATTGCGTTTCAAAAAACAACAAGCACTAGAGACGTGGCTAGAGAAGTGCAAGTATCAAAAACTAAAGTGTGGCAAACGCTGCGTGAAGAGGGGCTGTATCCGTTTCACGTCCAACGTGTACAAGCCCTTCAACCTGACGATTTTCCAGCAAGAGTGCGGTTTTGTGAGTGGTTGTTGCATCAACATGACAATAATCCGGACTTTTTGAAGTGCATATTGGTGACAGACGAATCTACGTTCACGCGTAATGGGGTGAATAACTTTCGCAACACTCATGTTTGGTCAGTAGAAAATCCGCACGCTGTCCGTCGGGCACATTTTCAACAAACATTTTCGGTGAATGTTTGGGCTGGCATGGTGAACGGTATGCTCATTGAACCATTTATTCTCCCAAATTTGTCATATTTGTTACCTCTGTTCGTGGTCGACACCACCGCCGGCGTCTGCGCGGTAGTGCATCAGCTGATTTCATTTTCTGTTGGAGCGGTATGCTTTCGGGCAGAGACGTACTTAGCCCTTCTCGTCAACTGGAGAGTGAGTACTTTTTCCTTTATTTTTTTTACTTGGTCGCCCTCGTTTCACTACACATTACCTTTGTTATAGTATTTCAAGGGTAGTTGTTTCTGAAAAGGAAAACCCCAACTTTGCGGACACCCTGTATATAGTGCTCAATAACCTAGTAGTGATGGCCGGAAAATAGGTGTCTTGGAATAAACAATTAGAAATTCTACTTGACCAATATACTCCAATTTTGTTGTTATCATTTAGATGTATGAATCCTACGGATTTGAAGAATTTCAAGTAGTTGCGTAAATTATCGTTGCATGACCAAGTGCCAAAACCTGCAATTTTGCCTCATTTTTCGGACAAAACATTTTTGCTATTAGTCGGATCTTTTTTGTGTGGTTTCATTTTGTAGACTTATAAATACCTAAAAATCTTATTTAAAAAGTTTTATCGTTCCTATCAACACTTTCGATTGAATCCCAAATAACACTTTTTCTCATTCTTTGTTGTCGAATAAAAAGTTTTCTCAAATAAATTGTTTTAAATGTCCTCTTGAACAACTAGACCAGACTACAATGATTGGATAATTTTTTGAACGCGGAAATTTAGCATTAGCTTGGCTATCTATAGGTAAAATACGTTGATCAATGCTTAAACCTTGCGCTTCTATTTTCGGATAGTTACACACCCAGCAAACTTGCCGTTAGTAGCGTGACAAGTTGACGATCGAAAACCTGTTTAGATGTGACTGTAATTTAGAAAATCCAAACCATTCGCATATTTCCTCATAATATATTTTTTTAACAGCTCAGTGGACAGCAGGAAATCAGAAGCAGCGCGTAGTCGGAGCCGTAGTTCTGAACATCGCCACCGCAGCAGGGGGCGCCGTACTAGTAGACATCGACGTAGCGCTACCAGTGATAGGTCTACATCGGCACATTCTGCTACTTCAAGATCCAGAAGCAGGTCCAGATCCAGGTAAGTGTTTATTGATATTCTTTTTATTTTTCGCGCGTATAACTGCATCGCACAGTGGTCTAGAATACCCAAAAGTCTGTCAATAAATGAGGCATGAGGTTGCTGATTTCAAATATGCTGTTAGGAGATAGGATCATTGCAATATTAGAGTGATTGCCGATTAAGAAGGATTCTTTAAAAACGCACAAATATATTTTTAACATAACAGACGAAATTAAAATAAAAATCTTAAGTGTCTTTAGTAGAATCCATAGATATCTTGTTTTTTTTCAAAACAAACACGGTTGGTGATATAGAACGTCACGGATTGTATGGCCAATTAATTATTCAAAGTATCAACCTTCAAATACATATAAATTTCATCCATTTCCATTACTTCATTTTTGATTTTTTGACAGCTTTTTGGGTGTTCAAGACCACTGTCTGCTTGATTCGTCACTTTGGAAGATGAACAATACGAAACATTCTCCCCATCAAACAGCAACAACGGCAGAATAAAACATCGTAAAATGACTTTATTTTCAATTTTAAATAGGTCCAGGTCGAGATCGTGCTCAGACTCCAGGTCATCATCCTCAGCTTCGTCATTAAGCGGTAGTGGTAGCGATGATTCGGCCAGTGATAAGGACAGATCAAGGTCAAGGTCGCTGTCAATACCACGAAGGCATGGATCGCCTAGTTTCTTGGACAGACGGAGAATCACCAGGTATTAAAGTAGATTGTACCTTATATGTATTATAGCAGCACATTTATTTTATTTTTTTGTTTCGTTGGAATGCTAGATTTAAACGAGGTAGAAAAAAGTAGTAAAATATAAAATGCAGTCATATACAGTAGCGCACAACAGTTTGGAAACATTCTTAGTAATATTTAAAAAGTGTGCTAATATTTTATTCTTTATTATTAAGGGCTATTTTTTCATATATTTTGCTTACGGTCTTGAGGATACAAATGACAATTTGTGTATCCTAGCATTAAAATACCTTCATATTATTTCATGACCGAAAATAAGGCGACAAAAGTATAGAAACATATTTTTTATTACAAAATTAAATACAATAACTCTACAAAAAGATTTAAAAAATACTGTTTAGCTAATATTTGGTAGCTTAGCCTTTAGCATTCAACAATGCCTGACATCTTCTGCTCATAGAAGACACCAATGTTTTACAGACGTCGGTTGGGATATTTTGCCAAATATTTTTCATAAATAAATCGTTCCCATTTTTAGAAGTTTGTCTTTTAACATGGTCCCAGATATATTCTATAGGGTTTAGGTCCGGGGATTCCGAAGGCCATGTAAGAACATTAACATTTTTTAGTCTTAACCAGTCCTTTACGAATTTTGAGGTATGCTTGGGTTCATTATCTTGCTGGAATGTCCATCGTAAAGGCATTTCTTCAAAAAGGAGCATCTGTTCACTAATAATATCTTTGTAGTCAGATATGCCGTACCGTCAGGTTCAATCAAGTTAAATTTGGTTTCATCGCTCCATAAAACTGTATTCCATTGTTGTTAGATGAGTCTCAGAAAATTCAAGCCGAGCAATACCAATTTTTTTCTAAATGAGAGGCTTTTGCACTGAACGCCTACTAAAAAGCTCAAGCGTCTCTACACTGTTCTGACAGAAAGATTCTCGGCACCCTCTTCTACGGTTCTTTTGAAAATCTGTCTGGCTGGCATTCGAGGATCTTCATGGGGCAATCTATTAATGTAGCGATCCAAAACATAATCTGTCTTTTTTAGTTCTTCCGCACCTGGGGCGCGTTGCTGTTGATGTTTACGAATAATTTTCGAAATCGTCCCTTTGTTCATTTTTAATCTTTGAGAAATGTCAACATTTCTAACACCACTTCTAAATAATACGATTACTTTGCCTCTTAAGTCTTTCGAAAATTCTTTAACAATTGCCATTCTCACTGATGTTAATATTTACCGCACGCAATATCAGAGTATCGCAGAACGAATAAATACGGCAAAACTGAAATGTTTCCATACCTTTGTCGTTACCAAAATTGGGGTAAAAAAAACGCGAGTTTTTGTTTTCAGAGAATTTGAATATTGATAAAATAACCTTGTATTAGTACGGGAGACAAAGGTAGACTTTAATATTTATATTATCTGTTCCTTGACAATTTTAATTTAGGTATATGAAATAGTTCATAATAATGTTAACATTTGTCTCCAAACTTTGAGTCCGCTACTGTAGATGCAATATGCTGCCCCTTAAGCTATCAAAAAACAAGTGTAGAAACAATGATAAAGTATTTTGGTTTTAGGAAATGATTGAGTTCAATGCACTCAAGCGTTGAAGCTAGACGGAAGTTTTGGAAGTAAAATATTGTAAAGAGAACTAAAAACAAAGTATAAACTTTTTCCTACCTCAAACCGTCAATCATTGCCTATTTTTTAAATTTGGCCGTTGTGTATTGTGAATTGCGTTGATTTGTGAGTCATTGGTATCGAATTCAATTGTATTTCAAAAAAATATTGACTGCTGTCAGGTGGGCTAGATAAGTCTAAATTGTGTCATTAATGCCCAATTTTAATAAACCATTCTAATGAATTGGTAGATTTCTTGTATCATAATAAATGAAGGAATACTTCATATATCACCTTGCCACAAAAACCTATTCTTTGATTTGACCCTGGGTACAAAATTTGCGGCTAGGGCACAATTTCTGCCAATAAAAAAATAAGGAGTTGCGACTGAGTCACAAATTGGACCAATCAAAAAGAAGGGTGTTCCATTTAAAAAATACAACTTTTTTCGATAGCATTTTTCTGAGACAAAAAAAAAATAGTACATGAAAACTTCATATTAGACCCAATACATTTTATCATGTAATGTATAGCTTGACACTATTTTTTGACTTTAAACTGTACAATTAATTTACTCATTTTGAGTAAAGTCATCACCATAATTTCGAAAAGTCGCATAGTTTGAATTTAAACTTTTCGTTTATAATTTTCATTCAGGAGTTATTTTTTATAGTAAATATAACTGTTATATATTTTTCGTTTATTGCTTATTAGCTTATATTTTCTTTTACTTTCAGACACCGGTAGTTTGGCAGAATGTTCTGTGTACTGTGTACCACATAGTTTCTTTAGGCTGAATTGATTTGATGTTTTAATTTTTTGTATGATTATTGTAGGTATAAGTATGTATAAAATAAATTATGCTGGTTGTTTAGTTTTTTGTTTCATTGCACCTCGTTTTTTTTGCTTGGAAATTATTGTAGTGGAGATGTATGGTAAGTGAGGCATGGTTATGTTTTTATTAGTAATGTTTTTTATCAAGTTGTTTTTATATGTGAAATCTGCCCTTATGCAGGGTGTCGCCTTATACTTTATCAATATGGTCTGTCATAAGTTTTCAAAAAATTGAAAATATGCATAAAATACGGCTTTTCGTGTATCTGGTTTTTATAAATATCCTCTATGTAAATAAATAGAATTTTTAAATAATGAAAATTGCTGAAGTATTTTCATAGAAGTCGACAAGCCGGAAACGGGGGATACGCCAAGTCATAATAGTTATCAGAATTTTTTTTCAAATTATAGGCTTAAAAAAATTAGAAAAATCTACTCCCTGTGATGATCTTTCACATCCCATTACTTGAAAATTCATTTTTTTTTTATACCGAAGCAGCCGCGCAGGCGGAAGCCTAAATGCCGGGACACCGCAGCTGCTATGATGATCCCAAAGAAATTTTGTTAATACGATTTTTGAACTTCTTAAGGTTAGTAGAACTGGGAAAAGCTTCCTCTTGTAGATGTGGATGTGCGACACGGTTAGGATGGGAGGTCAAAGTCAGACGGGTCTGTCTGGCAGGCACATCGTGCGGCGGCATCATGGAAGAGAACAAAGCCCGCCGTTGCGAAAGGGCCCGAGACTGTCTGTTAGATAAGAGTCATCGATCAGTCGGACAGCCCTCCTATGGACAGCATCGAGCATAAATAATGTAGCTATTGACGAGATGTGTTCGTGACAGATCAAGTCCTCGGTGATCTGGACTCCGACCAGCCGAAATGAATGGCTCTTTGGCAGAACTCGGCCATCCATCGAAACCGGATGAGCGCTAGGACGCTTTTGGTTCGTAAAAGTACAGTAATGTGTTTTGGAAGCATTAAACTGTACAAGATTGTTGCGACAACAAGCAGTGGTAACATCCAGGTCTCTCGTCAGAGAGAAAGTCGTCGGTAGTCTTCTTTTTTTCCAGCTCAGCAACAGTGTCGGAGCCAAGACCGATATCTGGGGAACACCCGCGTTGACGTGGGATGAAGACAAGAACCCGTCAAGTACGACGGATATCTTGCGGCCAGAGATAAAGTCAGCCACCCATCTGCAAAGCTTTTCTGGGAGGCCACAGCTGATTGAACGCTTTCGTGATGTCAAGAGCAACAACATAAGCCTCACCATAAGACATGAGTTTACTCCACAACTGCGTGACATAAGCTAGGAGGATCGTGGATCTTCCTGGTGTTTCTGCAACATTGTTTGACAACACTCAACTCTTGGAAGATAATCCCGGGGTTGGCAACTAAAAGAACATCACAGGGTGTAGATTTTCCTATTTTTAAAGCGTATAATACTTAGACTTTTTAATATCTTTCTGATAACTATTATGACTTGGCCGATCGCGCATCCCGCTTGACGTCTACTATCTGGGACACCCTGTATAAATGTACCACTTATACATCAAAACATACCTACTAAGCTCGGCAAAAATGCTATGAAATTTTGTGAGCAGTTATGATGCAAAATAAAGGTCACACTATCTCCTAAATAGCTTCGCCATTATGGATACTTCAAACCCCCCCACTTACGGTAGCAGGAAACCACACTTTCGGGTATCTTCTAAGAAGCCGGAGAGGGTCGTCCACCACATTGACGTCCCATCGTCGGAGGAGTATCAAGTATCACTATGCTGCCAACACAAGCTTGGATCTGTTCGCTTTCCGTCTCTGCGATCATATCCAACTGTATACAACCTTGTTTTGTGATTTTTATCAAAGTTCAGTGCAGTATAGGCAAAACACAGTTATATAAAGAGGAGACAGGCAAGGTGAATAACAGAGAGACAGGTATAAGAAATGCATCCAAAAACATAGCGTCACAAAAAAATTGCTGGCGTCCAAACACGACCGTTCTCATTCTGTCGGAAATACATGCACTGTTGCCAGATAGATAATCCTTTTTGGATAAATTCATTGAACATCGGTTGTAGTGAACGCATTATTGTTTAAATTTACTTTTGCTTGGACATTTACACATGGTGAGGATATTTGTCATCCGTTTGCAACCTAAGAAATATATTTATCATTTAATAAAACATACTTATACACAACTCAGTTTAGTAATGAAAGAAGCATGTTTCTTAGAAATTCATGTTTTACTAACCTCAAATTGCTTGACCAATCGTCGGTCTGTTTGCCATCATCGCAAGTTATCACCCTGGTCTTAAGGCAATGTTTTTTTTTATTTCGGATGGCTTGTTGACGTAACCACCAATCACTGTGAAAAGGGCTGAACTCAATTCTGCTTAGTATAAATGTAGCATTTTATAAATATTTTGTGACAGCTTTGCAACACCGCCTCGGTAGCCAATGACAGTTCGCACATAGATTCCTGTTTCCATTTGTAAACCAGTACTAGACCAAGAGCCGACTTCAAAGTTTTGGTTACAACGCGCACTGACATGGAATGTTAAAAACTAATCAAATCTTACACGTATTTTGATGTTTAATAGCACACGGGCCGAGTATGCTATTCAGATGTGACTAGCTTTTATCGTATCATATCAGTACGCGATGTGTCTTCTCTTGATATAACTATCAGGTAACCAAATAAGTTCGTGCGGGTGCTGTATGTCGATAGCGATTGTGTGTTACCCGTTGTCACTTTAGTATGAATCCTTCTTTTCTCACACACATAAAAAGTTGCTGAAAATTGTTACATACCTAGTTTTAATAATTGACAATGGCGACGAATGAAACAGTAATTCGAGGTTTACTGTATGAGTACAAACTTGGTACAAAAGCTGCAGCGGCGGCGCGAAAAATATGTACCGCATTCGGAGATGATGCCGTTAGTGATCGAACAGCACAGAAGTGGTTCAAAAAGTCTTCTTCTCAGTTTGAGCTATGAACCGCGCTCAGGGGGACCAACAATCATGAACAACGAGGATCTTCGACAGGTTGTGGACGCAAGTTCCAGGACAACGTGCCAAGAACTTGCAGAAATGTTCAGAGTGAGTCCTGAAACTATTCGTTTGCATGTTCATCAGCTAGGAAAGACGTGGAAGTTAAGCAAATGGGTCCCACATGAACTGACAAATGATAACAAATTAAGTCGTCTCACCATGTGTTCAGCAAACATTTCCCGCAACGCTAATTAACCATTTCTTAATCGGTTATTAACCTGCGGCGAAAAATGGATCTTGTATTCGAATTCTAAGCGATCGTATCATTGGTTGTCGCCTACTGATTCGGTACCACACACGCCCAAGGCTTCCTTGCACCCAAACAAGGTTTTGTTGTGTGTGTGTGGTGGACACCAACTGGAATAGTCCACTTTGAGTTTTTGGAAAGGGGTCAAACCAGCACTGCTAACTTGTATTCTGAGCAGCTTCAACGAGTACAAGCAGCACTTCTTTGACTAATCGGAAGAAAGTGATATTCTTGCAGGATAACGCAAAGCCTCATACCGCAAAGGGACCCGAGCGAGAAAAAATTTCTGAACTCGACTGGGAAACGTTACCGCACCCGCCATATTCTCCGGACATTTCGCGCAGTGATTATCATTTTTTTGTCTCTTGACAACGGTATGAGGCACCGACAGTTCACAACTCGAGATGGTGTAATAAATGCAGTCCGCCAATTTTTTTACTCCAAATGGTTCCACTTTGGCGAAACATCATTGAATGTTATGGTAATTACTGCGACGAATAAATAGTGTCTTGTTTCTCAATAAAAATTTATATTTTTCTACTAAAACAGCACGAACTTATTTGGTTACCTGATACTCTTTGATATATGTCTAGTCATTTAGAGACAGAATGTGGCTCCGCTGGAGAACAGTATTGTAGTGTGCGAAAATTACAGGCAACACCCATTACCCCAACTAACTCTAACCCCCTCCTGTACGTCTAATAACAACCATTACTAACTCCCGGCTTTGGTTTTACGCCGCTCCTTGCTCAGCGCCCGTAAACGTCCGATCCCTTACACAAGGTCATCTCCACCGCCCTCTTGCTCATCGAGGTCAACCTCGGTGTCGAGGAGGTCTTCATCGGTGGACTCCAGAGAGCGCCGCAGTCCCAGCTGGCATAGGAGACCGACCAGTAGCTCCAGGAGAAGCGGCAGGAACCCGTCGGCGAGGTCTCCTTCTGGCACCAGGTAAGTTTATAAACAAATTAACTTCGCCTTTTTTAGCACTACCACTTGCCTAATTTCGTTGCGGTTTTGAGGCAAATGTAGTCTCAAGCTTGCTTTACAAGGTAGTTAACGCGCATCGCGAACGAATAGAGGTGCCTGTGCTAGAGCACTTAGTAACTAGATGTCCCAAAAGTTGCGCAGATCTTCGCCTGAATCTGTCACTATAATTCAGTTCAGAATATCATAAAATCCCCGTTGGTTTTACGATATTCTGGTATTATAATGTTTCCTCCAAGCAATTATATTGGCAGAATCACATGTCTAAGGTCTCAGCATTTCCAAAGATGAACGCGGAGCAGCGTTTTGTGGACATGTTTAGAGATTCACAATTAACTGAAAATCCTCTATACGTTTCAATTTGGAAAACAGTGATAATCATCGCCGAAGTGTGAAAATTCACTATCAGCCCAAACCCGATATAACGCCAATAAAAAATAAAGTTGATGCTGGATGACAAGATACAAAACGTCACATTGAGATTCTAATTATGCCATCTTGTACAGAAAAAATGGCAATGTTAATGTGCAACCGTTCCATTAACGTTAATATTTTTTTGTCACAGGTCCCGCTCAACGTCACTTGTCAATCGATCCAGAACACATTCTCCACCATCAAGAGGGTGCTCTAGGTCTCCTTAACGATTAATTGATGTCCTGGTTCAGGTCATCAAGAAAGTGCAATAAAATAACGAAATTAAAATCATTTTCATGGAATTTTCCCAAGCTATGCATCCTTCCAACATATCTTTAAGATTCCCGTTTTTGCACTTGGCAATAAAATTTCCCCCTAATAAACAAGCTTTACCTTTTAAAAAGCACTGCATAATAACTTCTTCCAGTGATCCGATGCTTTTTATATTTTATCGTTCATGACTAATAGCTGCAATATAAAAATGGTAAGGATGCATGGTTATGTCTCTACACATTTTCCAAATGTTATGTATGTCACTAGGTGGATTTCAAAGTTTGTTGAACAATCATTTCCTATTTCCTCAGTTCTCATTTTTATTTCGGTATTGCAAAATAACCGATAACAGCATCTGATTTCGTGCATTTTCATCATATTCCGTCTATCAATCCGAGTACTAGGATTCAATATGTAATTTTGTTTATTGTTAGGGTGGTGTCTTTACAAACCCATCTCACTACAAAGTTTCCGAACATACTCTATAATTTTACATGGCCTTTGTATCGATATAATAGTTGATGAGAAAATAGACGAGAGTATATTTTTATGCGATAACAAAAACAGTAGTATGTTGTAATGCCAGAAATTATTCATTTGTACAATCAAAATAACGTATTTAATCCTAGTATGTTCGTGATATAATTTAGAAGAATTATGAATGCATGGTACATATTTACATGTAGGGCTACAAAAACGAATATTTAATTAATACTGAATGTAACATTCCACAGCTCCGAAAAATTAAAAAGAGCTATGAAGTACAAGTATTTCTTCCCACATGTGCAAACTCTAGCAAATACTCATAAAGTGATTTTGTTTTTGTTAATTGATACCTGAGATTAGTCATTGTATAGCTTTTTGATATAAATGTAAGTTGTATACAAATCCTGCAAAATATTCCTAGTCAATAATCTAGTCAAGTACTCATTTGTGTGATATTTTCGGTTGTTCATTTATTTATTTTAATTTATGTATTTATTTGAGGTTTTGGAAAAAAAATGATAGAATAAAGATATTATATATGTTCATGCGATTTTTCTTCATAACATCATGTTAGTTTATCCATGAATACTATAAAAAACGAAACACAGGATAATTCTTGCTGCATAATGTAGCAAAACAAAAAAAGCCTTTTCAAAAAAAGTACATCCTTCAACATTTTATCAGCGTATGCTTCGATAGTAGCAAATACGTTTACAAGTGCTTATCAAAGTTCAATAAATAATTCTGGGTGTTGCATTTTATGTCACTTAGAATAATTTATTGTTCGCGTTTTATCATATATTTTGCGGCTGCTCGCTACTTACTAGCCTGCTGGATAGCTAAGAATATTATTTTTTTTAATAAATCATTGAAATAGAATGCCGTGTTTTACGTAAAACAAACTAAATAGGCTGAAAATAATATATGGAATCGGAATAAACCCCATAGTAGTTCATTTTAACTTGATTGTGACACAAGAAAAATGAATTTGTCCCTGAAAAAAAATCGACAAGTTTTTCTTGGTCGCCAAATGAAACCACAAATGTTGGATTGACTATGTCATTTTGCGAAGTACGAGGGATGTCTTTTAAGTTTTGCATATGGAAATAAAACAACACGGCAGGTAGTTTTAAATGACTTTATTGTTTTTCGAAGTGTTCTCCACGAAAATTATTACAAATCTGCATGCACTCGAACCAATTCTCGAAGCATTTATTCCACTCGTTTGCTGGCAGATTCAAAACGGCATCTTTGAATGCGTCAACTGCTTCTTCTGGTGACTGGAACCTTTGACCGGGAAAGTAAATAAATCGTTAGGACTTAGATTGGGACTATATGGAGGATGGTACAATAATTCCACGTTTTCTTCCGTTAAATACTGCCTTGTTTTTTGAGCTGTGTGCGAGCTTGCATTGTCTTGGTGGAGGACGATTCTTCTTTCGGGGTTGATTTTTCGAAGCTCGGTGATGACTTTTGGCAAACAAATGGTGATATACCAATCCGCAGTAACAGTTCTTTGCTCATTTCATTAAGAGGAACTGTTGCAATATGATCCGCTTTTGACACAAATGTCGCGACCATCTTTTTCGAAACACTTCGAGAACGGATGACTTTTGTTGGCTTTTCTTCACCTTGGAACACCCAAACACCCGACTGTCGTTTATTTTCTGGTTCATAACAGTAAATCCACGATTCATCACCACTAATAATGCTGTACACATTTTTGAGTTTCCGGAATTGAAACGGTCAAGCGTTTTTTGAAACCAATTAACCCTGGCTGCTTTCTGCTCTTCAGTCAACAGGTGGGGTATCCAACGAGAAACTAATTTTCTTACTCCTCATTCTTCATATAAATTTTTTTGAATTGAGGTATTTGAGATCTTCAAGGACACCTCAATCTCGCGATATGTAACATGTCTATCTTCAATGATGAGTTTGCGCACAGCATCGACGATTTCCTGGGTGACTGCCGTTTTTGGTGCACCCACCCTGGGATCGTCGCTAAGACTCACCCGTCCACGTTTGAATTCACCACACCAACGGGAAATTGTTGACTGATGTGGCGCTTCGTTGCCGAAAACGGACAGAAACTCAGCAAGGCATTCTTGTTGCGATAATCACTGGACAACAAATTTTAGTTTTTTAATTGTATCTTGTGGGAAAAGTGCACTTCTTTGTTAATTTTGGGGTGCTGAATCCAAAAATGACAATGAAATAAAAAAAATAGTTGCGGTTTAGAAAAAAACTTTTTATTTTTAAGGATATATTAAAGAAAGTAACAAGATTCATATACTTATAAGAATCACCATATGCGCTGTCTTTTTGCTGTTCTTTTATGGATCGTTTCTGGAGCATCTCTACCAAGAGTCCAACAGTAGTCTGCAAGCATGGAAGGATTCCACTTTCCCTGGTACCTTTTTTCCATTGTTGAAATATCCTGATGAAAACGTTCGCCGTGCTCATCACTTACGGCTCCGCAATTGTCAGGAAAAAAGTCCAGGTGCGAGTGTAGGAAATGTATCTTAAGAGACATATTACAGCCCATCTTTTGATACGATGACAGAATATTTTTGACAAGGGTTTTATAGTTGTCAGCTTTTCTATTTCCCAAGAAATTAGTGACCACCAGACGGAAATCATTCCAAGCAGTTTTTTCAATACCTGTTAAAGTGTTTTCAAACTGTGTATCTTTCAAAATATTTCGAATCTGTGGCCCAACAATAATACCTTCTTTAACCTTTGCCTCACTAAGTCTTGGAAATTTCTGACGCAGGTATTGAAAAGCTAACCCATCTCTATCTAATGCCTTGACAAAGTTTTTCATTAGGCCCAACTTGATATGCAGTGGTGGTAATAAAATTTTTTTCGAATCTACTAATGGCATATGCTGTACATTTTTTTGACCTGGCTCTAGGAATTGACGAACAGGCCAGTTTTGTCTGGTGTAATGAAGTGCCTTTGCCCGACTGTCCCATTCACACAAAAAACAGCAAAGCTTTGTGTAGCCTAGCTGCAGCCCAAGTAAAAGTGCAACAACTTTCAAATCGCCACAAATATGCCATTGGTGCTCATCGTATTTTATGCATGTCAATAGGTACTTCATATTGTCATATGATTCTTTCATGTGAACTGCATACCCTACAGGAAGAGATGGTAAAATATTTCCAATATGCAATAACACTGCCTTTAAACTCAATGTTGAACTGTCTATAAACAATCTCCATTCTTCTGGGTTATAGTTTATATTTAAAGCCGCCAGTTAGCCGTTAATGTCACTGCAGAAAACCAAGTTATTCTCCATATTGAAAAATGGTTCTAAGTCTTTGTGGCGTTTACGAAAAACACATACCGAAACATCGTCTTCAAACAAGTTCCACTGCTGCAGTCTTGATCCAAGTAACTCTGCCTTACATTTTGGAAGTTTTAAATCTCTTACAAGATCATTTAATTCTGACTGTGTTATTTTGTGCGGTTGGTGGCATGACGTGCTCGGTATAATATCAGAATCTCTTGACATTGATGGCATATCTTCTTCCTGACGAATCACTCGATCGTCATGATCTGATTCGCAAGTGTAGGATTCTGGGGGTTTTGTAATAGGATTTTCGTCACTGTGAGGCACAGGTCTCATCGCAGATGGTATGTTTGGGTAGTTAATAACCGATTTTTTTTTCTTGGACATACCTGTGGCTTGTTCAACACAAGGTACCATGCAAAAGTAACAATCATTAATATGATTTGTAGGCTCTCTCCAAACCATTGGGACAGCAAAGCGCATAGACCGTTTTTTGCCATTTAACCAGTTCCTCAGACTTGAAGCACATGTATTACAGCAGATGTGGGGTGCCCACTGTTTGTCTTGATCACCTAGTTTACAACCGAAATAAAGCTGATATGCCTTTGTTATTAGTGGAGTAATAGACCGTCTCTGAGACGCAAAAGTCACATCACCACACACGTAACAAAACTGATCTGGATTGTTTACACACTTTCGAGACATCTTGCATGCACGCTGTCAGCCAACTGAGGGAAAAATGGCTAATATAAAACAATATAATGTACACGTATGTATAACGTAACACAATCATGCCGATTACATCATCTTTCCTTGCCGAATATAAAAATGTAGCACGTGCATTCTTGTGAATTACAGTATATTAACACTGTCACAGCAGGAACACATATAATTACCGTATCTCTAAAACTTGAACTAATATTGAAAAAATAAGTTTCATTCCGGTTTTAGCACATTAAAAATAGTAATATTTTGTTGATTTTATTTAGGATATTTTTTGGCTGTTGATCAGTGATAATTGTCTCTGAAAGTTGTAATAAATTATGGCGCGAAAATGTTCTCGGTCGAGTTCCAGTTTTCTAATGACTTGGTGACACTTGAAAATTCACTGTAGTGAAAACACTGCACGTATTGTTGTGAAACTTTGAATTTAAGTTTACTAAAGAGTGAGGTTAGGATTCAGTACTGACGTTCGATCCGCGCGGCCTACTATGTTTCTATATGCAAAACTTAAAAGACGTCCCTCGTAGCCATAAACAGTCATGTGGTGCATTATTGCAAAAGAAAAACGAATTTTTCTAAATATCTCGTAAACTATTAATTTGAAAAGTATCGTTATCATTATTTTGATGCTTAAAATGATACAATTACGAAAATCGACGCTTTCCATTTGAAAAAATGGACTTTTAGAACATCAGAGTAAATAGAAAGGAATCGTATACAAAATTCACGAAAAGGTTATGATTAATGCATTTTGATTTTTTGCCCAAAATTTGAGATAAGTAAATAATAGTAAGAGTTAGAAAGTTTTTCCTAAATCCCACAAGTTGTCACCTAGCTAGTTAGTTTCCAGGGCTCTAGCTACATACAGAACTTAAGGGATCAAACTTCTAGGGGTTATTCAGTGTAAAAGTAGAAAACATTTGAGTATAGGGACCCATATCCGGAAAAGTATCACTACGGCCCTAAGACGCGTTCAAATTTAGAAAGACGATGAATTGCCTAAATAGGATTTAATGCATTTAGTTTTTGCCTTTTGTACATGATATCATCACAACAATTGTTTAAAATGTGTTTCCTCCAACCTGAATACACCGATTTATACGTCGCACATGATTTCGGCGGACTTGACTAAAAACTTGATACTCGTTTTGAATGATTTCAAATGCTGCTGCAATTCGTCCAATCAAGTTTTGCTCTGTTTCTACTGGAGTTTCATAAACCAAAGACTTTACATGTCCCACAGGAAAAAATCTAGCGACGTTAAATCGGGTGACTTAGGAGGCCAAGACACTGCTCCAGTCAATCCTTGAACTTTCTGGAAGTGGTAAGGATAAAGTTGTTGCTCGTGTAGCACCCGCCAGACGGAAACGTTACTCGTATTCATATCCTCAGCAATGTGACGTGTGCGACTGGATGGTTTGTCGGAAACTCGCTGAAGGACCTCTTCTTCAAATTCGACCGTTCTTACGGTTCGAGCAACACCAGTATCATGAATGTTGGTTTTAAACATGCCTGTCTCGGAGAGCCGCCGATGAATAGCAATAAACTTTTTGTATCCCGGATGCGGTCGTTCGGGATAACGTTCTTGATACAAGCGCGCTGCTGCTCGTCCATTGCAGATTGTTGCTCCGTATGCCAAATGCACATCCGCCAATTCTTGATTGGTAAAGTTTTCCATTAGCAACAATTAATTTTTGTTAAATTCTTGCAAACTTCACGAATACGATATCACGACTAAGGCGATATGAACTGCAGCTACAAAAAAACAATCTCTGTTATCGTTTTTAAAGATAACTACATCATACAAGCGCCGGATATGGGTCCCTATACTCAAACATTTTCTACTGTTACACTGAATAACCCGTACAAGTTTGATACCATAGTTCTGAAACACCCTGTATAAAATTACACGAGCTAGTTTAGCATCAAAAGAGAATATTGACAATTTTCAAGTACCCCAGCTTGATACCCTGTGAATGTTGCTTTAGCATTATGTGTCTGTTGAGAATGGTTGTATCTCAAATAAAAATGATTAAACTGTCAATATTTATTTTTGTACAGTACAGTTATGCGAACAATAATTACAAAAATATGTATCTAAAGGCAAATATACAAAATAGTTCCAGCATAAAATGCAACTGAAAATACACAGCAAGCATTTTTCGTTGCGGAATGTGAAGGTACATCATTTGATACCTTCTTTGGATCTACACACCATGGCAGTTTTACTTATCAGATCTATCAAAATAGTTGACATATGAGACATGGAGTTTGGACAAACATATGGTACATACGATTTTTTATATAACTGTATAACATTCAACAGAAATAATTGGTAAAAAATCAATAAATGTATCTTTATATAAAGGAAAATCAATATTTAAATAAATCTCAGAATATAAATAATTAAAAAAGTAGTAGAGAGCATCTAAGACTAAAACCACAGAATAAGTATCTCAATTTTCATTATACTGATTTCACATAAATATTAATAGGCGATTGAGACAAACCTTATATCTTTTACTGCTTTTTTGATAGACAGATTAATCAATCAATGTCCAGATACTTTCTTATGTTTTTCAAGAAAATGTCTTTAACATGGCCGCAATTGTTGTTTTGAGCAGACTCCAAATATGATTCCAGCTGTTGGTAGAAGTCTTTATATATATCACCTCCTAGTTGAAACTGCAAGAAAAAAGTATCAAATAAATGGATTTGTACTTTTGTTAGTTAATCTGGCTTCACAAAATTCAGGAACACTTAATTCAAATTTTAGAAATCAATATTGGTGGTAAAATATAAAATGTCTTTTTTTGTTGGTTCCAATCATTCAATAAATTTAACTCAAAGAAGTGATCAATTTCTGAGCTTCAGGCGAATTATGATTTGAGGAGGATGTTTCCTGAAGTAGCTGACATTCTTATTGGAAGTATTTTGGGACACTGTGTATAACAAGCATATCAATATTTGTCAGTCTGGAGAAGGATGTGGTAAAAAAAACAACAGCAATTTTCTATTCAATTTTGTTCAACAGGTTTCCACCTCCCATCAGACTAGCCCATATCTATATTCTTGTTATACAGGGTGTTCAAAAGGCCTCTTATAGAAACCTCAAGTTCTTGGACACATCAGAAAATTAATCTGCCTGGAGTACTGATCTATTGCCAGATGTCCTACAACCAATATTAAAATAATAAAATAAAAATAATAAAAATGTGTAGTCACTTTCTCTAGGAAAAAAGCACCAATCTTATTTGATTACAACATTGATGATATTTTTTTGGAGTGCATTTAACCAATAAAGATCTTCTACGAGTACTATAGGATTCAAAAATCAGTTTCATTAATCATATTGATAACAAAATTGCTGAAGCATACAAAATGTATGGATCCATTGTTACAAATCGATCATATAATAGTGAAGCAGCATTTAAATGCCTATTTTTTTCTTATGTATGTTCTAAACTGGAGTACTCTTCAAATCCCTACTAGCAGTGTCACAAGGAAAAACTGGATGAACTACAAAGAAAGTTTTTGAGATATCTAGTGTTTAAAAATCACCATATAAAGAGTTTTCCATTAAGGACTTGACAACTTTCTTTTTAAATAAAACGCAAACCATTTGAGATATCCCGAAAATTTTATTATTGGATTTAAGTATACTCAAAACATTTATGTATAGAATTCGAACTCGTTCATATGTCCACCACGGGCACGTTCGCAGCGATCGATTTGTTGAACCCAATGATTTAAAGTAGTCCCACAAAAAAGTCTAGAGGTGTTAAATAAGACGATCTAGGCGGCCATTCGACAGGACCATCTTTCGATATAACAAGTTCACCGAATATTGATTTCAATATGTCGATCGTTTCACCCGCTGTGTGGCTTGTGTTACCGTCTTGCAACATGTAGCGAGCTCCGTTGACTGTAACGTGATGGTCATTTTCATCAACGAA
Organism: Acanthoscelides obtectus; assembly: GCA_963669975.1. Taxonomy (NCBI): domain Eukaryota; kingdom Metazoa; phylum Arthropoda; class Insecta; order Coleoptera; family Chrysomelidae; genus Acanthoscelides; species Acanthoscelides obtectus. The sequence goes on along the minus strand of CAVLJG010000001.1, from coordinate 115,702,230 downwards.
AAAAAAAAAAGGCCCAATGACACCACCCGCATGAAAACCACACCATACAGTTATTTTTTGTGGATGAAGTGGTGATTCTTGAAGCAAATGAGGGTTTTCACATGACCAATAACGCATGTTCTGTTTGTTGAAGAAGTCGTTTAGCCAAAAATGCGCGCCTCATCACTGAAGATGATTTTGCGATGAAATTGGTCATTTTCTTGCAAAATTTCTAGAGCACAATTCGAGTACGTACGTTGGTTCATGTGATCGAACGGCTTTAGTTCTTGAGTTAACTTGATCTTATAAGGGTGCAGGCCAAGATTCTTGACAAAATTCGTCATGGTGTGGCCGGGGCGATGTCTAATTTATTATTAATTAAATTAATTATTAATTAATTACGACCAAAAATTGGCGTTAATTACACTCATCGACTCGGAATTTCAGTAGTAAATTTTAATTATTTGTAAGCGTTGTTCGTTCGTGTATTTCGCCATGATGAAAATGCTTTGTTTGATGAATGTTTTGACAGTGACAGTTCGGTAATTGATTTAAAGGTGCGTTCACAGTGAAAGATGTAAAGTCCCTATTGGAAAACCTTATATATCCAGAACATGGAACTGAGTATAATCTTCTGTTAAACCTTTTTGACATTGACAGTGTGGAGCTCAAACAGATCCTGCCATCCGTTTCATTCCTTCATAAATGAACTGTAATGTTATTGATTGTCCAGATCTTTTATGGAGTATCAAATTTAATGTACCTCAGTTTAACTCTAGACAATCATTAACATTTTATTCTATTGCTGCTAAGACAAATCTAATGTTGAATCAAAAGTATCAGTAATGTGTGCACATTAACCTGTGCTGCTAAGAATGTATTGCTCTGTACCTGTTGAGCAATAAATGCTCTTATTCGTATTATATGATGTAAGAAACTTACCAGACAGAAAATGAATTTAAACAGTCATTCATAATACCTCATATGCTTTCCAGGCATTTTCAGAATACATCGCACATACAAATTTACTCAAAACATTTCTTTAATGAAATCATTGAGCCTCTTCATATTCATTACGTGATCTTCAAGTGATTCCCTTTTAATCTTTGTCATAAAAATATACTTTCTATCATTGTAATCTGAAATTTTTCCTATCACGGTAACACAATCCTTGATATTCATATCGTTTGGAGATAGAATTGATGTACGTTTCAATCTTTCAGTTTCGCGGTTTATCATTTTCAGAGCACTTTGATATGGAACCGATGTCTCAATGTTTATGCTGTGCACAGTACTTTCTTGGATATTATCAAAGGCACATTGGATATTGCCTGTACCGTCATTTATAGTGAAAAACTGTCGATGTTTTGTCATGAATGAACCCAGAACTATACCATGGATTTGAACTTGTTTGAAAACACAATCTTTAAAAAAATACTTTCTATTTACACCAACTGCATTATGCAAATCTTTGATAAAAATCGGGAATACAGCGAAATCTTTCAGGTTCACCGCTGAAGCCGAAGTACTGGTCATGATTTGAATAAGTTAAGCTGGTCTCTCCAAAGACATTTTTTCAAACAAAAATTTCCTTCCCTTCGAATTTCATCACGAATTTGAGGTTAGAATTAAACATACGTGCGTGTGCGACATCTATACGATAACAACAGAAGTTACGTATCACTGTTTCAAAGTTACGCGGATAGATGGCGAATTGCAGCTACAGCGTCGCCAGATTTACAAATTTTTCACTGGATTGAAATTAAGCTAAAAACCTTAATTTTACCTCCTCGAATGATCGATAAACAGCTTGAAAAACCGGCTGCTTTTCTGAATGGAAGAAGCCTCTGGAACCATGAATCACAGCCACACCCTCTTTCTCTGCTTGTTTGCAGACACTTGTATACATACAGTGATCCGGACGGTAGTTGAAACGGCAAGAATAAATGTATAACTTGTCTGAAAAGCAACATGATTATAAGCAATTATTCTGTTTTTGCCAATATAATTTACCTGGATGGTAGTGAAAAATAATGTTTATTATGTCTTGGTCACCCCAAGTTATTTTCAGTTTGTATTTTTTATAAATAGGAACTACATATTCTTTCCATTGGAAGGCTCTCATTCTTGTCAGATTCATGAGCATAACTCCTGAGTTTACACCTAAGAGATATCCGAATTAATTATTTTCAACAAATACAAAAAGGTATAATTTTCTCACCTAGTTTTCCATAATATGGATGTTTAGCAAATCTATTGTACCATCCAACATTAGGATCTTCATGTTCTGGCACCAAAGCAGCCATTTGTGTTGCATTGAATTTGTGGAAATGATTCCAGACTGATTCTACAGGAGTTAAAAACAATGTGTCTGAATCCATGTATAAAATAGAGTCCACATCCTTTAGGATATTCTGAAATAAATGTAAACTATTCCAGTAAAAGTATTAGGTGAACCTTACACAACCAGTATTTACTGTGGTTTGTACTATTAGTATTTGCTGAAAATTGTGCTAGTCAATCAGTATACAGAGTGACTGGAAAATAGATGCGGAGCCGGTGGGAGGAGATAGTACAAGCCAATCTGAGTCGATTTTACTATAGGAACTACTGTCCGAAAATTAGCCGTTTTGGAATTATACTAATTTTTAAGATTCTATATGTTAACCGAGTCATAAAACTTGGAAATTGGGTGTTTCATTTTATTTTTTTGGATTTACAATAAAAATAATCTAAAATACGAAAATTGATACTCAAATGTACATTATTGACGTCATCTCATGCAGTAAGCTTCAAAATAGTTCAATTTTTGTTAAAAAAATCTTCGTTCATTTCAAAAACTCAATTTACTAGAAACAATCACCTACAAATTTTTCGTGCAAAACAATTTTAAAATATCTACGATTCATTACCTTCCAAATGAGGTATCAAAGTCACAAACCTGTTTAGAAATGACAAAGGTATGAGTGAAAGAAACAGTAAGTAGAGCCGCGAACATCAGTCTTTGCCACCGGAATAGTGTGATACGTAAGACTAGTCACCCCTCTCCCACCCTCGCTTCAATCTGCTCTTGCGATTTGTTGCGTTCGGATGTGTTTGTTTGCTCGCTGTTTTGATATTTCTAACGACTTGGCTCTTGTTGGACTTCCGTGTGTAATTCTTTTCCTGATGACCTAGACTGTACCCTGTTTTCTGTGATTCCTTACGACTTGGCTGCTGTGTGACTTGATTGTTCGTTGATCTACCTACCGCTACCGATGAACAAAGGAGGCGGCAGTTCAGTTTCGAAGAATAAGCCGATATCCTTTTCTACTATGGAGATCCCAGAGGCAATGCTGAAGAAGCTCGTCGCGAGTATGGGGAAATGTTTCTCAATCGTCGCCTACCTGACGCCCGCGTATTTAGGCAAACGTTCCGTCGGGTTCAAGAGCGCGGTACCGTCGTAAGATATCAAGGTAAGTTTGCATCATTTATAAATATTAAGTAAGGCCTATGTAGAGTCTTGGAGGTCTGTGGGCTGTACTGATGATACTGTAACATAGTTGTTTTGATACAGTTGATTGAACTTCTTAATTACGAGTTAATTCATTTAATTTTAACACGTGCATCTACACAGCTCTGAAGTTGGAAACATCCAGACGTTGTGTATCATTTTTTCTAAATAATATTTTGCCAACTCTAGCTCATGTTTATTAGGTAACAATTTCCTCCAAAAAACTGTTGTTATTTGTTTTTTCATTTTATTTCAGGTGATGCAGGTAGACCTCGACATGATGTGGAAGAAGAAGAAGACATATTAAGTATTTTCCAGAGACCCTACTCCCTCTACTCGCGCTGTGGCTCGACGGCTTGGATTATCTCAATGGCAAGTGTGGTATGTTTTGCATGAAAACATATTCCACCCTTACCACTACACACCTGTGCACGTCATAGAGGAAGGAGATCCCATGAGGCGCATGCAATTTTGTCGTTTTATTTTAAACGCTGATTATTTAAGAAAAATTCTATGGACCGACGAATCAAAATTTGATAAAGACGGCATAACAAAGTAACATAACGCTCACTATTGGCGTGAACGTGCTGTAGGAAATCCTTATATGAAGAGACCAAAAGGATCAATTACAATTAGCTCCTTAAATAATTTTAAAGCTGAGTTAAGAACCTATTTTATTAATAAGATTTGTTACGCCATCAGTGACTTTGTGAATATTTAGATGTTCTTTTTTTGTATTGTTTGATATCCACTTATTGTTTGTCCTTTTATATATTTTTATATTGTATTTCTGTTAATTTATTAATTTTAACTGCTGGAAAGCTAATCTATTTTATCTGCTGGTGTTAGCCTATGGTGTCCATTTTAAAATATTTAATTTAAGCTATTGTATTGCTTGTCATTTTACTGTTTTTTATGTGTATACATACTGTGGATTGTTTGTTGACGAACCCTATACATGTTTTATACATTTCTGATGGGTAATAAATATTATTATTATCTCAAAGGCGATTTTGTCTGAATGTCTGGATGGGAATTATAATAAATAACTGTTTGGTAGGACCACATTATCCTACCCGACAACATATGGAGAAGCCTACGAAAATTTCTTAAGAAATGTTGTATTTGAATTACTTGAAGACGTGCCGCTATACACAAGACACAATGATTTTTCAGCATGACGGGTGCCCAGCACATTTCAGACTAAGTGTTATAAATTGGTTAAATGAGCAGTTTCCGAATCGATGGATCGGTAAAGGCGGACCAATCCCATGGCCAGCACGCAGTCCCGATCTCACACCTAGCGACTTTTTTGTGTGCGGTCGCATGAAAACTTTAGTATACTCTGATCAAAATCCTGTACCCACAGTAGAAGACCTCAGAAACAGGATAATACAAGCAGCACAAGAAGGTCAAGCCTCTCTTAGGAATTCGGCGGTAGTAAAATCAGTTGTCATAAGAAGAGGACGTGTGTGCATTAGAAATAGAGGACGCCATTTTGAAAATGTATTATAAAAATAAAAAAATGTAGTTTCAAACAAATTATCCTGTATTAAGGTATGATTTTGTAAGTGTAGTGTTTTTATTGCCTTTTTCTTCCTCCTCTTATAATAGTCATATTTTTGCCAATTTTTAATGGATTTGTGATTTTTATACCTCATTTGAAAGGTAATGAAACGTAGATGTTTTCTAATTATTTTGTACGAAAAATTTGTATGCGACTTTTTCTAGTAAACTGAAGCTTTTGCGATAAACGAAGATTTTTTAACAAATATTGAACTATTTTGAAGCTTACTGCATGAGATAACGTCAATAATGAACATTTGAGTATCAATTTTCGTATTTTAGAATATTTTAATTGTAAAACAAAAAAAAATCAAATTGAAACACCCAATTTTCAAGTTTTATGACTTGGTTAACGTATAAAGGACGTTAATTTTATATAATCTTAAAAATTAGTATAATTCGAAAACGGCTAATTTTCGGACAGTAGTTCCTATAGTAAAATCGACTCGGATTGGCTTGTACTATCTATTATCCCGTCACCCTGTATATAAATAATTACTGTCCTATTTACACAGTCAACAAATGTCACATTCAATATGTAATTGAACACAGTAAATACTAATTGTGTGACATTCACCTGAGGACTGCTTCCAATATCATAGAGACTCTAAATGAGCAATTTTTTGTTGCAGTATTTGGCTATAGCTATGACAACATCTAAAGCTCAACCTATTGTTTTTTTTTTTGCTGATAGAACCCCAACTGCATTGAAAAAGGTCAAGGTCAAGTGGCTGAAAAGTCAGTAAAAAGTAATTTCAACATGTTATATGTTTTAATTCGACCAGAGCAGCATGGAGATTTATTTATTGGTTACACTATTGCTGCAAGTTAATGCAGAAAATGTTGCCCATTTAAAGGTCCCCAATCATTACTTGGAATAAGAAATTAACATACAGGTAAAAATAATCTTTGGGCTGCACATGGCTTGAAAAGGTTTTTCCATTCTAATGGATTGTCTGTAGGAAAAGTCAATGGCAAAACATGGTATGTGAATCCTCCATTCAGGAAAATTTTCCATTCGCCAAGCTGCAAAACATAACAATGTACGAGTACTCAAATATCAGCAATCAGTTGATGTTGTTTACCTTTTCATTGAAGCTATCAATGAGCCTATCCTCAGCGACAACTATAAAATTCAGCTTCACTTGACTAAACATCAGGGCAGATTTGAGCATGTTGAGAGTTTCATGAAGTCTATCTCCACATGCAACAACTGCCACGACAATATCATTCCTATGAAATATAAAAAAAAAACATTTTTATATTGAAGACCATTAAGGGGGTTTATGAAGCCAAGTAATGCTTATCATAGAAACTCGAACTCATACCTTGTAAAATAAATATTTTCTGTAACGACTTCATTGCTAATGGGCTCCTGTTCTTCAAGTTCCTCTTCTAAACCAACAGAATTGTTTATTGTTTTCACAGTATACAAATAAAAGATGAGAAGAATTATGGACAACAGAACGCCCAATTGCAAGATCGTGTATAATCTCATCTTAAACCATTTCTTTTTCCATTTTTTTAAGTTTTGCTTGAATATCCTTTTCTAGTTCTCAGTTTGTATATCATTAGTTTATTGTTTATTGTAGAAAATCAACAATCAAATCACTAAACAGTTTGATAATTTGACATTATCAGTCATACAAACATAACCACAAAATCCCTTGCGCGCCCTCTACCAATCAGATGCCAAACTGCTTTAATATATCATTCATCTCATTACAAAACGCTGCTGTGATCAAATGAGTAATCAAATTTAGTATAATAGCACGTTCACAGATAGAGCCACTTATTACACGTATATACGAGGGTTGCTCAAATAGTATTAGGGTCTCGAATACCTTTTTAAACATTTTAGCGTTCATTTGGCATTTAACGCATTTTTCAGTAACGATGTTTAGGGATTACGTTACCAACAGGATCAAGCGTGGATGTCATGAATGTTAGCCCAACCAAAAATCCTTCATGTCTGTGATCCGTGGTCCGGGGGAAAACTCTTTGCCTGGCCCCGATAGCGTTATATATTTATTAAATATTTAAAAAAAATGTTTGTTAAATATTTGTAGCGACAGATTTTTTACTATTCAATAAATATATTTCTTATATATTCATAAAATATCCTTTATAGATATTTGAAGTATCTATAATTAATATATTTTTGCGGTATTTTTTCCAAATATTCAGAAATATATGAGGAAAGATTTTTAAATATCAATTTTATATTTTGATGAAATATCTAATATTTTTCGTAAATATGTATGGATTTACAGGCATCAATCTGATCCATATTTTCAGTGGAAATAAAAAATTCTTCATTGGTTATTCTAGCAAAATCGTAGGAATGCTCTTATAAAATTGGGCTTATAAAGAAAATTCATTCTAGATATAATGGTTTAATTTGCTATAAAAATATCATTAAAAAACATTCTAGGCCTCTTCTGCACCTTGCAAATACATTTATTCTCTCTCTCTCTCCAAAATTACTTTCGGAAGTGTATTTATAGTAATATAAAATGCAGTGGAACAATATTGGTGCTGAGTTACTCCGAGTAGCTCAACTCGGTCACTGAAAAGTAGCTCTGTAATGGACCTAAAAGGACCCACATTTTCTTCTAATGAGAGTTCGAGATTTGGTTAATTTTTAAGAAAATTTCGTGTCATTTTAGATTTTTTGATGAAAAATGTCCATGGATATAACTATTTTGTGATTTTATGTTATAATTCAAGGGACAAAAATAAAGTATTTTCGACTGTTAAGATTTTGGAACGTCGATGTTGAACTTAAAAAATTTAAAATAGTTACAGCTGATTTGCACCCTACTACGACAAAAAGAATAATAATAATTGAGGCATTTAAGAGAAGCATTTTTGATGTATCTCGATAAAGTTGCGATTATATATATGACTTTTCAGTGGGATGGTTAACATATCCATTTTCAGATAAATCCACCAATCCCAAATCGCAAATAACTGCTACACTTCAAGGTTAGTTATTTATGGTCTTGTAAATACCTTTATATAAGCTATGTAATAATTGAAAAACTTACCCTTTTCCACAAAAAAACACTCAAATCATGTACCACTTGGAGGTACACTGGAAGCACGCTATCATAGTGAAACTCACAGGCAAAATGGATGCCGACAGACGGGTCGGCTCAGGTCGGCTTGCCATTATTATAAAAGAAATATTGTATTTGAAATAGTTAAAAAATATTGAGTAAATATAAAAAATATTATATTTCAAATATTTATTAAATATTTGTTTAAAGTAAGCAATATTTAAGTAAGATAAAAATATTATTAACAGCACGCTGTGATTCCAAATCCGATGTCAATTTCCAATGCATCGCCCCCCAAAATCAATTCATCTCTCAATTTCCCTTAGCCTCCCCCCCCCCCGCGTAGGTCGCCAACGCCGACTTTGAGAAACAATGAACTATAAGAATATGAAGTAAAATATGGGATACGCAATTAAAAAACTGTCAGTGTTTCACCATTTCCTAAATAATCTTCCAAACTTTATTGCTCAAATCAGATAGACCCTTTTATAAGAAGAATATTGATATAACATACTATTTCGATGATTGGTTTTTGAATTATACTTCTGAATACCACACATGTTCCGCTTCTGGGTCCTCTATGTCTGACTTGGAATGTTTCAGTCGTCTGCTAAAATTCTGCGCTATAAATAAGACACTGTGGTTTAAAATAAATAACGTTTTATTGGCAATAATTTACATCTATATATGTTTTATAGGGCGATCAAATTTTAGAAATGCAACGTATGCCGTCTAGTGATGGGGATATGCCTTTTTAGATATGCGATTTTAATAGTCATTAATGTAATGTGTAAAATACAGAACGCCAAATAAATTCACAGATGATGAGTTGAGGATTTACTAACGTACAAGTCAAAGACTGATTAAAAAAATTCACTGCCATCAATTTATAAATAAAATAAATATTTTCCTGATATTAACAAAACGAAACAATTTTTGGCATCACTATATTTATGTATGCATTCCTTGTTCTAATTTCGATCACCCTGTACATGTCAATAAATACAAACGAGCATCATTATCTACAAAACAATAAAATACATAAAGGTAATCATCAGAGAGCTTTAGCTGTTCCAAATGATCGCACGTAAATAACTACAAAGGATGCTGTGCAAAAATCCTAGGCAGGTTTACATTTTCCAGTTTATTGGTGTATTAATAAAGATCAAAGATTGATGCCATTCATAAATTGTAACCATGTTTCTGTCATAAAATATGTCGGTATGAGTCATAAAGAATCTTAATCAAATACCTCTGACTTTTATAAATTGTTGGGAATCTATTTATATTTTTATTGGGTTTCAGAAACAGTGTACAAAGAAAACCATTGAATTTTGAGTGATGGAATTGCTAAAAACTGGAAATTGACTTTATGAACCTGAAAAACAAGTTTAAAGGATGAAGATTCGGAAAACTTGAATATGTAAACCTACATTGTATAAGCATCGTAAATATCTATTTAATTGTTGTTGCTCTTTTACATTGAAATGCTTTTTAAATATATGAGCTATAAATACTTAGTGTGTTTTGGATGGTGTATGACTTCAAATTTGCTGATTCTGAATCTATTATTATATATACACAAACTTAGCTATTTACACTTAATACTGTATATGTAAAACACAAGCGCAAAAGTTACAGAAAAAGTTATTTTTTTACAAAAAGATGCGTGGCATTCAAAAAGAACAGTGAAATTAAATTGTTAATGAACAAGAAAAGGTATTAAATATAGAAATATAGACAAACAAGAAATATATTTATTTCAGAAAATGCTTTCACGCCTATGCGGGACAAACATTTTCAAAAGTTTCTATAAAATCAAGCGGTCAAGTAATGTTTTCTTCAGCTGCTGAAAACATGTCGCGAAATGAAAAGAAAAAAATCGTTAAAAACATCTAACAAATTTTTCTAAACAAAGTTTCCACTTCATATGAAACATCACTTTTAATATCAATTCTAGATAAATGAGTGAACTTCATATGATTCGACATGGGAGTTCCCATATTGTTTGAAAATAGAAAGCGGCCAACGACAAAGAGTACAAGTTACAAGAGCAGGTTGAGTCCCGATTTATCCTAGTCAGTATAGAAATTCGTTTATGCTATTCTGGAAAATGTTGTTTACAATATGCAAAGGTATTTTTGTATTGAATTAATCCATGGTCCACGTCATATGTTATCGCACGTACACAAAAATGAACAGACCGAAATTTCCCTAATTTAGGGAAAATCGAATAAGTGGCAACCACGCAGACAATGTACAGTTTTCTCTTAACCAGTGAGAATATGCCATTTTTACGAGTATAAGACTTGTAATTATTATTGTGCCGTGTCAGATTCTATGAGTCATTCAGGAATTACTTTCATCTACAATCTACGTTTCCCCGTTTGCCCCAAAATAATTTACAAACCATTGTTTTTATCTACACAACTACAAAATAAAGCAATCTGAAAACGCCCAAACATTTTGCCCGATTACAAAGCCAACTACATTAGATACAAAAAAAATTAAAATTGCTATCCTTCAAAATAAATTTTAATCTATTTCAAAATTTCAGTTCATAATATTTACCGATTAATGTATATTTAAATGGAAACTGACGTTAGGATTATAAAGAAATGTACAAAAGTTGATGATTCCGTGAATAAGGCAAAATGATTGTTCGTTATAAAAAAGTACTAGGTACTTAGAAACACGTAAGATAACCAGGTACAAAAATTACATAAAAATGAGTTTTGATGCGCATTTGCTAGTCCATATTTTCCACTATGTTTTGGAATTCGTTTCTTCTATATACACGTTACCTTTCCTCGGCGATGTTCCCGCCATTTTGTTCATTTTGTCCTCGTCTTGCCGTTCTGAAAAAAATAAATCCTTTAGAAATAGATGTATTCTGATAAACAAAAGTTTATTTATGATTATTACTGTTATTACCATCAAAGAAATTTTCATTTTGTGTTCAGGTTTCACCATACCTTTTTTTTATAATTTTCATGGAACAACTCATGGCCAACTAAGGAAAAGTCCATTTAAATGTTCAAAATTAGAATATAGCGTCCATATGAAAAAACAAAGTAGGTGTATTTATACCTGTTTTGTTTTGTTTTTTTTACATTTTGATACGTTAAGTTTTATCTCTGTCTAGTTTTTAATCTAAAATTATCAGTACCCCTTGTATTTGTATCTGTATTCGTAGTACTATTTTTAAATTAGGCTTTGTAGATTTATTTTCGATTCTTCTTGTTTTGTGAAGTATTACACTTTTTATTCAATTTTCGCATATAAAAGCACAATGATTTTTTTCTATTTACGTATATATTATTGTAATAAGGCAAACGTGTACTTATACGTAGCTCTTATGCTAAATGAATGCTCTATTATTGAAATAAATTCAGGAAAACATAAAAGTGATTTTGGGATGAATCTGGTATGCAAAACAAATGACTATCTGATAATCTCAAGGCCTACCTAGGAAATTCTACTTTTTTTGGAATAACTAAGGTTTAACAATGTCAATGTACAACGTATTACATTTTTGAAATGAGAATTCAAAATTGTATTGATCTGTGCAAAAAAATCAAATACGGCGTTCATAAAAAAATACAAGTTGATGCTGGAGGACAAGAGACGAAATTGAAATTCTGATATGCCTTCTTGTAGAGGAGAAAAAGTGGAAATGTTAATGTGCAATTTATTTTGAAATCCCACTACACATAAAGTCAGGAAAAAAATAAAGCGATTTTCGGAAAACTCGTTTTTTTCCATCTCCGGAATACTTTGAAGGGTGACTAAGAAAATGTGGAAAGCGGGAGATAAAAGTAGTCCAAAAAGGGTGTTTTAATTTCGAAATCGAAAAAACTATACTGGGTTTTATACTATAAATGGCAACCAAAATATATTATTATCATATATCTTCGGAGTGTGCTCAGATTTTGAGCTAAAATTTTGTGCACGTAGTACTAACAACATACTAAGTTAATGCTTGCAAATATTTTCTTGCCTGAAGCTACACCAGTGGCGTGAAAATAAGGAAAATTTGATATCTACAGAAGAAAAATTATTGTATTTTCGACGCCACTGACTTTTTTGAAACATTTATTGCATTTTTTGATGAAGTATCCAATTTTACATGAATTGTCTCTCTCGACAAAATTTGGTTAGACTACTTTTTGTACAGAAAAATGGCTTAGAAGATTTGAGGGAAAATCTACAGGGTGTTTCAGTTTATTGTTGCATAACTTTAAGATTCGATAGAACTTTTAAAGTTAATGCATCAAGTCTATATAAACATGTTTCGAAAAATTCGTGGCTTCCGAAATACAGGGTGTTTAAATTTACTTTCTAAAATAGTTTTTTTAAATATTTCGAACAATATTTGATGTATAACAGTGACGAACCATGGGCATAGTTTTACTGTAGCCGCTAGAGGGTGCTCTCTACTGTACCTTAGTACAATTTTTTGCTTTTTGAAAAAAAAAAACTGATTCTTCGCACTTTTCTACATAAAAAAAGCTCTCTTGTGAATTTTCGTTATAGTTAGCCGTTTATGAGATATTTCGATTTTTAAGGTTCGATGCATTTTTAATTATTTATGATAAAATAACGTTAAAAAGTCAGTATCTCGATAATTTTCAGAAGTAGGCTGTGCCTGCAAATATTTTTGAAATTGAAAGCAGAATAAGGTTAAACGTCAATTAGTTGACAGTTAGTTTTGTTGTCTGTTGAAACCTGAAACGTTTTTTTGCAATTGTGAATGCACGAAATTTAGTTTCTTTTACCTGTTTTTTTTTTTGGACCCTATCTTTTGCGTGCAAAGTTAAATGCTGATACCTTCTTGGAATTTTTAAAGGCTGAACATGCAAATGTGTGTAAGTTTTATAAAAATGCCATTTTTATTCTCCAATCAAGATTTAGCGGATATTCATTTTGTGTATGGCTTTGTAAATGGGAACGCAGCAGAAGCAGCCAGAGAATACGCACGAAGATTTCCAAACAGACGACATCCTACTCGCTCAGTATTTGTAAGAGTGCATCGCCAAATAATTGAAAATGGTTTTGGAAATCTCCAAAGGGATCAAAGCATAAATGTTCGTCAGCGCAGATTTACCCGTATGATTCTGCGTGAGTTTGATAGAGATCCGACCACAAGTGTTAGGAGAGTTTCTGGTGCCTTGAGAATTTCAGCAAGCCATGTTCACCGTGTTCTTAGAAATGACCATAGACGTCCTTACCATTTGCAACCTGTGCAAGGACTACAGCCAGGGGACGGAGAACGAAGAATCACATTTTGTCAGTGGATTCTTGATAGAACTGATAATAATAGGGAGTTTTTAAGTAACGTTTTATGGACCGATGAGTCATGCTTCACTAGACGTGGAGAGGTAAATTTTAATAATCAACATATTTGGTCGCATGAAAATCCGCATGCAGTTCGGGAAAGAAATTTTCAGCATGAATTTAGTGTCAACGAGTGGATTGGTATCTACCGTAATCGACTATTTGGACCCTACCTTTTGCCTGCAAGGTTAAATGCTGCGACCTTCTTGGAATTTTTGAAGGCTGAACATGCAAATATGTAGGATGATGTTATGTTAGATTTAAGAAGATTGGCCTGGTTCCAGCTTGATTGGTTGTCCAGCTCATTATTCGAGAATAGTTAGAAACTGGCTGGACGAAAATTATCCAGAAAGATGGATCGGCCGTGGAGGACCAGTCGCCTGGCCTCCACGATCCCCTGACCTAAATCCATTAGATTTCTTTGTGTGGGGATTTCTAAAAGAAAAAGTGTACCAGACTCCCGTAACCACAAGAGATATGCTAATAGACAGAATCAGGAATGCATGTGATGAAATAAGGCCTCATTTGAATAATGCTATACCACGTTCGATCATTCGTAGATGTGAATTGTGTATTGAACAATTGGGTTTACATTTCGAGCAACTACTTTAGATTTTGTATGTTTGTCCTAACTATCCAATAGCATTTTAGTTGTAAATAATTAATTTAATTTGTTAAAAATAATATTGGAAAATTAAACAAATTAATATTCTGTTTTTTTGTGTTTATTTGGAGTTAGGAATTATTGCTGTGTTTAAAAACACAATCTAAACAATTATCTTAATTACTTGTAGTGCCCAAATCGAAAATGTAAAAAAAAACATTATTTTTCCATAAGTAATTAAAAATGCATCGAACCTTAAAAATCGAAATATCTCAAAAACGGCTAACTATAACGACAATTCACAAAAGAGCTTTTTTATGTTGAAAAGTACGAATAATCAGTTTTTTTATTCAAAAAGCAAAAAATTGCACTAAGAATTTTTTTTCGGTCATTTTAATACACTACAGATACAGTAGAGAGCGCCCTCTAGCGGCTACAGTAAAACTATGCCCATGGTTCGTTTTGTCGTACAAAAAACCCCTTGTATACCAATTTTTACTATTATACATCAAATATTGTTCGAAATATTTAAAAAAAACTATTTTAGAAAGTAAATTTAAACACCCTGTATTTCGGAAGCCACACATTTTTCGACCCATGTTTATATAGACTATATGCATTAATTTTAAAAGTTCTATCGAATCTTAAAGTTATGAAACAATAAACTGAAACACCCTGTATATAAAAAACTTCAACCCGTTCTATTTTGCAAATACGCTGTTAACGCTGAAAAGGAGGATGTTTGAGTGTGATTTTACAGCTGGGCTATTTCTATTCCACTTTCATCTCCAAAATTCCGTATCATTTCAATTTCTAGTATTTCTAGATAATTGCATATATGGCTTCATCGTGATGAATGAGACAAATAATTCATATACATCTATCTTCACAAAATCGAACCATAAGATTCGAGGCCACAATAATCTGCAAAAGCAGATACTATCTTCCGCCAAGATCCTTTCATGATTTCAAAAACAGAACTATCCGATAAAAATGATATCTGAGAGAATATAAAACCAATGTCAACGGATATTTGTAGCAAATCCAAGTTGAATTTATCTAATTTTCTCGGCGCGCAAAACGCCATCCGGAAGCGGTGTAGAGACAGAGCATTGTTCTCAAAGATTCCGGAGACAATATATACTTTGAGAACAATTTTGTTCCGATCAAGTACTTCGTGACCTATAACGTCGATCCGGAAACATAGCGTAGAAGCAAAGTATACAGATTATCAATAGTGAATCCACTGATAATTCCCATTGGTTTACAATAAAAATACCCGCTAAAATGCTTTGGAATTTTATTATTGGGTATTAGAAGAGTATCTGAGAACATTGACAACATCAACATTTTTGTTTTACTCCCTGCGCCTCTGGACGAGGATGTATTCCATTTCTTTATATTGTTTTTGTGCAAGAATAAAATAATTTGCACTTTTTTAATTATCAAATCTCTTGCATCTCGAAAACTATCAGCTTTAGAGAAAAGTTCATTAGTAATAATATTTTTTTTTATTCACTCAATGTACAAAGATAACAAACAATATGAGTAAATAAATATAAAATCAAAACAGGCCCAATAGAAGGCATCGCCTGTACATGGACCAATAAATTTAAGTTGAAACTGTAGAATGCAAATGACAAAAAAGGACAAAAATTAGCTACAGTAGATTATGTATTTAGTTGATGTTCGTATTTATGAGTTTATGAATTTCAGTCCTAGATATAGAATGTAGCCACCTTTTTAAATTTCTTTTGTAACAATTTCCGAAACGTAAATCTTTTAAGTCTTTAGGTATAATTTCATAAAATTCAGGCGCTAAATAGAGATATGATCCCTGCATTATAGATTTATGCGGTTGAGGAACTACTGTGCCACGAATTTTGTACCTGGTATAATGATTATGTTTAATTTTTTGGTCGGTGTTTACAAATTTATGGTAGTGAGTGATACTGTGTAAGAAATAAAGCTGTCTTATATCATACATTCGAACATCTGCGTATAATTTTTCAGTGGGATAAAGTTTCGGTTTTTTAAATATCATTTTTAGAATACTTTTTTGAAAAACATCTAAATTATAGATATGTGAGGAACATGCAGCTCCCCATGCTAATATACCATATGTGAGATGAGGCTCAATCAGTGCATGGTATAATGTTCGAAGATATTTTTCTGTCAATATATTCCCAAGGTATTTAATTTTGTAGGATACAAATCTAACTTTCTTTAAAATATAATTGACATGGATGTCCCATCGTAAGTGAGGATCCAAGACCACTCCAAGGTATTTTATGTTGGGCACTCTATTAATTTGCATTTTTTGATCATTAATATTGAAGAAGAAATTTGTGTAATTTGGCAGATGTCTAGCATAAGATCCAAATGGTAAAAAATGTGTTTTAGAGTAGTTAATGCTTAATTTTCTACTGTTAAACCACCGAATAATTTTGATAAAATCATTTTCAATTACATTTTTCAGATCAGACCAGTCAGTGCCTTCATATAATATTGCAGTATCATCTGCAAAACTAGTTATTTTGCCAACACAATTAATTTGGAAAATATCATTTAAATATATATTGAATAACAGCGGACCTAAGACAGTTCCTTGTGGGACACCACACTTAATATACATTTCTTTACTAAATGATCCTGATATCTGCACAGATTGTGGGTGATTTGACAAATAACTTTCGATCAGTGAGTACGCGTTTCCTCTGAAACCAATTCTCTCCAATGCTTCTAATAATAATTTGTGAATAACTGTGTCGAAAGCTTTCTTTAAATCAACAAAAATGCAGATTGAAGGGATTCTGTTATCAATATTTTGATGTATTTGATTTACAATTTTAGTTATTGCGTCCGATGTAGCCTTCCCTTCTGTAAATCCATATTGATTTTCACTTAAAATTTTGAATTTTGTGAGGTATCGAATCATTCTAGTAGATAAAACTTTTTCAAAAACCTTTGCTACACTGGATATTATTGATATTGGTCTATAGTTGTTAACATCTGTTTTTGTTCCTGATTTATGTATCGGTATTATATTACCTTTTTTTAAAATTGAGGGATATATGCCAGATTCAAAGCATTTGTTGATTAGGTAAGTGAGTGGTTCTGTTATGTCTTGGGCTATAATTTTCAAATGCACGCTTTTCGACTTTTCCGATTTTTTAAGGACATAACAGTGGTGTATACTTCACATTGCTCGACTTTAACCAAAATAAATGAGTTCAAAGTTCTCTTTGGAGGCTGAGTATTTTGTACATTTGCTTGTATATTACTTGCTAAATTTTCGCCTATGTCAGTAAAGAATTGTACAAATTCATCGCATATCGGTTGAGTATTTTTTAATACTGTTCCCGATGTTGTATTTAACTCAGTGACACACTCTTTAACTTTTGTTTTCCCAGTAATCTCATCAATAGTTGTCCAAAGCCGCTTAGGATCATTTAAGTTATTATTCAATTTATTTAGGTAATGTTTTCGTTTGGTTTGCCTTACAAGCTCTATAAATTTATTTTTATATTGGTTGTAGCAGTCGGTATTCTCTGTAGTTGGCGTTAGTTTCATTACATTATATAGTCTTTCTTTTTCTATTGCCGATGTTATTAATCCTTTGGTAATCCAGGCATTTCTGCTTTTCTCTTTGTGACTAATTATTACTTTATTGGTACTAATATCTATTAGTTTTTTTATTTTCTCTATGAACAGTCCCGTTGCTTTGTCTATATTATTTATAGAGTATAATTGTTCCCAGGATTCTTATTTGACATTTGATATTAGTTTTGAATTGTCGACAAAAAATTTGTAATTTTCCTGGTTGTTACTAACGGTAGGGATGTTAGAATGTTTTTCATTTGAAGATATCAGTAAAATAGTGGAGAAGTGGTCAGTAATATCGCTTTCTAGGATTTAGTACTTCAATTGTTTAGAATAACCCAGGAAACCTAAACGCATTTTGGCCTGAGCAAAAGAAAAACAATTCTCGTAATTTACTTAAAACTAACTGCTAAATCAATACAACATACACAGATTTGTTAAAAACGGCATTTTCTGAATTAGCTTAGGCAAAATTTCTTGGACTATTTGGCTGCCTCGCGAAAGTGCTGAAAAATGATTTTGTCGCGGAGTGACCTTACTATCTGTAGTCTGCATACTTTCATAAAAGGAACCTGGAGTTATTCTCGATCGCCGGAGAATAATATCTTCTATGAATATCTACGGAGTCGGTAATGAAAACGCATCAATCATATTGGGGAAAGTAATAAAACAGCGGGAGGTGGAAATATCGATAATGTTCTATTGGGTGTAAAAGAGGTTGTGCAGTCACGGAGATCTCCACTCATTCTGAAAGTAACTTTGGCACTGTGGACAGGAAGAAATAATCCAACGGGTCAAAAATAATCCCAGGGTTCAAGCGGCAAATGGGCACTTTCAATATTGTCAGTAATTCAGTAAGCAAAAAAGGTTTGATGGAAAGTATTTTTTACACCTTAAATCCACAAAGTCTCATACAAAATAAAAAATAAAGCTGTTACTTTCCTTTTCAGACTCAACCACGTGGCTGATTTGCGATAAAACGTAAAAAAGAAATTGCACACTACTCATTTGGTAAGAAATTTCAAGTACGGCAATGTAACATGTTTTCTTTGTAAACACTTCTTGTAGTTGTCGCTCTTCGATTAAAAAATACGAGTTTGCTTACGCCTTGCTAAATTTCCAATATTTTGGACTGTCTAGGTCTTCAACTGCGTTTAACCAAAACGCTTTTACACTATATAAACAAACATATGGAGATCTGATGGAAAGAAACATCGAGGACGACCGCGACGTTCTGAGTACACTCGCGGAGTATCAATAGGATCTTGAAGATGCTCACATCAAATCATTAAAGACGTTGTTGCTCTAGGAATATGCCAATTTCGATTTTTCAAAGGCGGTTTGTTTATAAATTAGGTTAAACTAGACACCACGCGCCTCCTGGTTTGAACACTGACTAACATAGTCTTTGTACATCATATGCTTTGTCTTAGGATGGGATTATTATAATGCTCACAAAGCTAATTTTGACAGTTTGTAACTGATCAACAATTTATTTGTTTCCAAGGATGTTGCGATATTTTAGGGAATTAAGCCGTTCCATAAAACACGTGCTAATAACCGAAAAAATAGCCGTAAAAACCCTTATGTGTCTAGTATAAAAAAAGCTTATAAAAAATGAATACAAACTTGCACAGGGTGATGCAATTAATTTTTTTGAGAAAAACTATGATTTGCTTTGCTTATTTTGGATGACATGGGGGGGTAGGGGAGTCTAGATGATGATTACGCCATCGGTAGTTATTTACTTTTTTACACGAATGGCAACTCTCACATTGTCTTTGCTTGAAAACGAAACGCATTTTCGGGGATTCCCGCAAATAGTGCATACGTTTAGTGAACAGCGCGCGGTAATTCCCCTACTCGATTTTGAACCGAGTAGGGGAATTACCGCGCGGTGTTCACTTGTCTAAATTTCCTCTATCAGTGTATTGTTTTTCGGTTGGATACTATAGCGAGTAGACGTATTGTAAGCATAGTAAAGCAAGTTAACATTTGTGTTACCATTGATTCTAACATATTAGCCAAAGTTTAATGTTTAAATAAGATGTCGTTTCACATAGACAAATTCAAGTTATACCAAAAATTGTTTGAAAGTTTTAAAAAATCTCATACAAGTACGAAAGTACAAAATGTACAAAAGTTAGTTAACGAAGTGTGGCGAAATTACAAATTACAAGCAAAATCCGACAAGGAACTAGATATCATGAATCTAAGAGAATCGAAGAAGAATTGCAAGCGGCGACTAAGAATAAATCCAATCTACTACATTTTTTTCTGGGTGAGTGACGAAATCATTTTAGGTACCTATGAGTACTAGAAATATTAGAAATCGCCAAAAAGTTTCTCTTTACTGATTGGAAAATATTATGGCCTATCTCAAAGTATAGAGGTAATATTCATTATATTATAGATTTATTTCTTATGATTGATTCCGTCAATTGGTCACAAAGTACAGGATGTTAGTTTTATATATATATATATATATATATATATATATATACAGGGTTATCCAAATTAAGTGTCCACCATTGGTAACTTTGTTATTAGTAAAAATACAAAGTTGTTTAAATTAGCAAACTAGTAGCATTTTTAACGCTGGTAAAAATGAGAAATAAAAAAAACAATTGAGAGTCGTTATTTTGATTTTTTTCAGTAAAATAACATTTTTTTAAATGGAAACCCCTGTATATTATATTTTTTTCTGTTAAAGCTTCAAATTTTAAACAAAAAAGTTCATAATGACTTTTCCGCTAAAGTCAAAAATAAAGTCAAAATAACGATAAATATTTTTAATTATTTGCAGTATTATAATATTAAGACGGCTATGAAAACAACATGGCGTTCGCGATTTGACAGCATTAAGATAAGCGACAAATTGTTAAACTGGACATACTCGCAACTAGAAGGCTTTGGAAAACAATGATAAAATCAAATAATGTCAAACATTAGTGTAAATACTTGTTTATAAGCTTTATTGTGTCATTAATTTAAAGAAAAATGTTCTCCCATGAAGAAAAGTGTGATATGTTAGAATGCTATTTAGTGTGCAGAAAATCCTCCTTGAGAGCAAGAGACTACAGTGAATTATATCCCGCTCGCATTCAACCGTATGAACGATATTTTCTGAGACTTTATCGAAAATTTAGGGGCAACGAAAATGTTTTTGCTAAAACAAGGGCAAAAAAAGAATTCATAATAAGCGAGGCCACGGAAATTGCAGTTATTGGATATTTTGAAGCTTATCGTGAGAATTCAATAGCAGATATTCTCAAGGACTCTAATTTCAGTTATGGTACTGTTCAAAGGATTTTAAAAAAATACAAATTTATTCCGTATAAGTACCGACCAGTTCAAACGCTTTTGGCAGGGGATCCAGAGAGAAGACTTGTTTTTTGCCATTGGTATCTTAGCTTCTGTCGCCAAAATGTAAATAACTTTCGTTACCTTTTATGGACAGATGAATCAAATTTTTCAAATTCTGGAATGTTTAATAGAAAAAACCACCATTATTGGTCAAGAGAAAATCTTTTGTTAGTACATCCAAGAGGCCCACAAGTCCGTTTCAGTTTCAACGTTTGGTGCGGTATAATTGGTTCAAAAATTGTTGGCCCGTTCTTTTATGAGGGAACCCTAACTGGTGAAAGATATGTGGAATTTATGTCAGAAATTCTGACTAATTTCTTAGACGAATTGGATCTTATAAGTAGACATCATCTGCATTTTCAGCAAGATGGCGCACCTGCCCACAACTCCAGAGGTACTTATCATTTTCTAAGTACTACTTTTAATGATCAGTGGATAGGAACAAATGGCCCAATACAGTGGCCTCCCAGATCACCAGATCTAAACCCACTTGATTACTTCTTGTGGGGTTACTTAAAGAACCAAATTTACAAGCGAAGGTACGATAACCTTGACGCGTTAAAGACTGCAGTTAGGGAAAAGATAACCCAGATAGATGGTAGGACCATACTTAAGACAGTTCGAGCAGTTGAAAAACGTGCCCAAAAATGTATTGAAGAACAAGGTGGTGTTTTCGAGCATCTTCTTTAAAAAAAATTGTTATTGTATTTTGTAAGATTATAAGTTGATGTTGAAAATAAAGTTTGTCGATACAATTTAATTGTTTCAGATTGGAGGCCATAACTTCAACAATTTGTAACCTAGGAGAAAAGTTATTGTAAGCTTTTTTGTTTAAAATTTGATGCTTTAACAGAAAAAAATATAATATACAGGGGTTTCCATTTAAAAAAATGTTATTTTACTGAAAAAAATCAAAATAACGACTCTCAATTGTTTTTTTTTATTTCTCATTTTTACCAGCGTTAAAAATGCTACTAGTTTGCTAATTCAAACAACTTTGTATTTTCACTAATAACAAAGTTACTAATGGTGGACACTTAATTCGGATAACCTTGTATATATACAGAAAACTGACACCCATTTTGTGACCGGAACGAATTGCTCGTTTAAACATATTAGATTTAAAGCCATACGGTTTTGTATTTACCATATATATTGCCATACTTTGTATTTATGTAGCTTAATAAGAGAATCTTTAGCAGAAGCCATAGAAAGCAATCAACATTCACTATGGAAAACAATCGCGGATATAGCTTTATTTGGTGCAGCAGATGATAGAAGACGAACGGAATCAATTCGCAGCGTAAAAACTCTTGATGAACTCACACAAGAATTACGTAAAATAGGATTTGACATTAGTCGCAGTGGGACATATCTTCGTTTGATTCCCAGAAAATCTAATTCTGCAGAGGGACGAAGACATGTATCGACAGTCCCTGCTAAGCTCATTCGGGCTCAAACTGATCACCACAAGAGCCACTTAGATAGCAAGTTCGCTGAAACATCAATCCATTATTTAGGGAACATAGCATCCATACTTGGACCAGATCAAGTATTTTTCATATATCAAGATGATAAAGCTCGAGTCCCTATTGGCGTAACTGCGGCAAATAAGCAAGCACCTCTTCTAATGCACACGGAATATAGAATCAAATTGTCTGATCACGATTGGGTAATCGCTGAGCGTCATAAATTAATACCATCTGTTTATGCTGGTATCAAAATCACCTCCAACATGCTAGGACAACTGCAAGCCGTCGGATATTCTGGACCAACATACATCGCTATTTGAAGTGGAAAGCATAGTTAGTTCATCTATTGCTAATACTCATGCTCAGGATTACGAGACGCTTCTCGAACTTGAAGAGTTTCGACCATTAGCTAAAACTGACCATGGACTAGTAAAACCAGTGGTAATCATGACGGTTGATGGAGGGCCAGATGAAAATCCACGTTATAAACAAGTCATAGGGTTTGCTATACAACACTTTAAGCGACATGATCTCGATGCATTGTTTTTAGTTACTAATGCTCCTGGAAGAAGTGCGTATAACAGAGTAGAGCGCAGAATGGCTCCTCTTAGTCAGCAACTGGCTGGTTTAATATTGCCTCATGACCATTTTGGGTCTCATTTGGATGAACGTGGCGTTACAATTGATGAACATTTAGAAATATCTAATTTCGAATTTGCAGGAAATGTATTAGCTGAAGTATGGAGTTCAATGGAAATTGATGGCTATAATGTTAATGCAAAATATGTTGGGGCAGGTGAACAAGATGTTCCTGGTTTTCCAGACATTAAATGATATTCAGAACATGTGCGTGATAGCCAATACTTGCTTCAAATTGTAAAATGTAGAAATATAGAATGCTGTCCAAGAAGAGGCCTATTTAGATTACTAGACAATAGGTTTCTTCCACTACCTGTAAAAGTAAAACAAACAGTTGAAGACTTGGTTTTGGATGAAGGAGGGCAATTTCTTAATCTTCCAGTCAATTCAACTCTACGCTTAAGTGCTTCACTCAAAGATTTCCTGCAAATGCCCTACGATTATTTTTGTCCGACAGTAAAATTGAGGCTATCAAATCGAACATGCAAAACGTGTGGTCTTTATCATGCTTCCGTCAAGTCACTAAATCGTCACATCGAAAATATCCATAAAAAAGTAAACACGCACACTGATGGGAAGTTAGACCTGTAAGAGTCGCTGCTCGTCGTGCTAATGAACTGATGTGCATTATTCAAAATTTAGAGCACCATGATGTTGAATGGCTCGATGAGAACGACGTAGACATTCCAAAATCCGATGAAAGCGAGCAAACTCACAACACTGAGCAGCAATCGAAGCAATCCAATGTCATCGAAAACTTAGAATCATGGATTCGGGTTTCATGGACTGAAGACTTAATTTGAATTTAATATATGTACCAAAAAATTAAAATAAGTTTGTTATGTTAGTGAGATATAATATTTTTGTCCTTTACTGTATGTTGAATACCGTATCAGTAAAATATAATCTCTATCCTAAATCTATTTTCTTATATTTCAAATTATAATTATAACGTTATAATTATAATTTAAAAAAAAACAATACATCAATTAACAAATGTTTACGTAAGCATGAGGGGAGGGGGTAAGAGCTTTGCTTACTTTTGCTGACAGGGCGGATGGGGGGGTAACTAATTGTAATAAATCTGCTTACGTAATACTTGAACGGCACCTTTGATGTGTAAGTCGAAATTGGGACACCTTGCATAATGGCCAATATTTTAGAAATGTGTCCTCACATGTCATGTATATATAACATGCCATAAATAGATTTTTCCAAAATGTATTTGTTTATGAGTAATATTCCGTCCACACATGGATGGGCCACCCTGTATATGTTATGGAAAAAACATGCTTATTATTGCCTGACCTATACGCTCTGTAAAGGCTAGCTCCAACTTTGACGACCCTGTATTAAAGGTATTCGTAGAACGTTGACATCTGAATCTAAAAATTTCCCTGGGCCGATAGTATATAAATAATATTCGGAGTGAACGGAAGTTACACCATCAGTCATTCGAAAATAGACTGTGGATGAATTTACGTAATACTGCAGCAGACATGGAGCCGTTTTCCTGTCCACCGGACAGGTGTCGTTAAAGATACTTAGCGCGATTAATATGTGGTTTCATTCAGAAATAGGATCAGAAATATGTTACTATGACGGTCTTCCTGTAAACATGAATGGCGAACACTCTTGAATGAAGAATTATGGAGATTTTATCGAACACAAATAACAAAATAGTGCGGGATGCGCGCGATTTCGGACAGAAACATTTGTGCTTGATACGTCCAACATAAAAGTAAACGGATATTAATGAAGATGCCGGATATTTAAATTCGGGTATAGAAAATGATAATGAGCAGCAAAACACATCGCACGCCCATGCTAACGCAGCATCTTTTTGAATATGGCAAGATACCCGCGCACAGAGTTTGTCAATTCAATGTCGCTCTGGCATGGGCGTGCGATATGTTTGCGTGCTCTTTTCCTTTTCGATACCAGCGTATAGTCGACTTGAGGTTGAAAATTTCAAACTGCCATTTCTCTTTTGATCTGACAAATGATGATAGCGAAATATTTACTCAATTTCTACGCCTCAGTTGACCATACATGACACAAATTTCACCATAGACTTTGATTTTGACAGCATGGTAGTCCTCCGCTAAGTATCTCGGTGTCATTCTGGACAAAGGGATGACTTGGCGGAACCATATAGAACTAAAAACTAAATTCCAAATAACGTTTCGACAGCTTTACCCATTATTATGTAAACGTTCAAAATTAAGTTTGATTAACAAGATTCGACTCTATAAGGTGGTCATAAGACTAGCAATGACTTACGCATGTGTGGCTTGGTGTTTTTATTGCTAAAACACACATGCGAAATCTGCAGGTTCTGCAAAGCAGAACGTTGCGCACTATTGCTGAAGCCCCATGGTATGTCTCTAACGAAACTCTACATAGAGACCTCGATGGCCCTTACCTAAAGGACTACATTAAGCAACAGGCGCAGCGGCGCTATAGCCTAGCGGAATCGCACAGCAACCCTCTGTTGCGTGAGTCAGTGGACTACACAGTCGAGCAAGTTCGCAAGCACAAAAGGCCGCGGCTCGCACTCAAAATTAACTAATGAACTTAGAACAACCAAAATTGGAGCATTTTGACAAAATATTTAGAAAAAATCGAATATTTTTAGACCATTTCAAAATCTGTGAAGTGATTTTAACAATGCCTAAACGCTTTCTATCCTAAAAGATTATCTTCTTCCCCTTTGCTCTCGTTCTTCCTTCTCTCCTTTCCTTCCATTTTTTCCTTAAAATTGTCTGGTTTCTGGGTTACCAGACCTGACAGACTTACAAACTGACACTGTGACTCAAGAGCTAAGGCCCCACGGACCGCTCTGACAACCAACGATGACTTGACTTTGACTTCCATGTGCGTGGCGATCGATTCAATTACCCCCCAGAATGTACTTAGCTCCCGGCGAATAGAAATAAAATTTCTGATTACATTTGCGATGTTGCAATTACACCTAAACAAAATTGCATTTTAAACAAACAAAATAGATCGTAAGTGTCCATTTTCCATGGAAGAAGCAGTTTATTTTAGCTTATTGAAACTGATTCAATGAAGGAATGAGCCAATAGGATTTGATTTTTATCCTGAATACAAGTAGAAAGTGTCCAAACATTTCATGATAACTGTCAATGTCAGGGAATGAACGTTATTTTCCTCTTATCAAAATGAGTTTTTATTTCCACGGCAGAGATAGGGTCATATCATTGATTTATTTTTATTCATTTATTACGCTCCCTTGTAAAAATACGACAACTATACTCGGGCACCAAAAAGGTGGATAGCAGCAAAAAATATCGCACGCTTATGCTTTTCGATATGCCGATTCAAAGAGATGCAACACTGGCATGTGCGTGCGATGTGTTTTTTTCTGCTCTCGTCCTTTTACCTTTTTACCAGATTATGGAATACAAAGTCCTAATATACAGGGTGGCGCATCGGAAACGAAACAGACGCATTTACTGGCAGCTCAGTTTTTTTTTGGAAAAACGCTCAGACCCGTCGATTTTGTTTTCGAGGGGGACACAAGTTTGGCAAAAAATCACGTTAGCACGTGCAGCCTAAGCGGGGGTGACAGCATCCCCAAAATATTAAATGGAAAAGGGGGTCGAGTGATGCCTTATTTTAAAGGTCTTTCAATTCAATTTATAATGCGTCTGTTTCGTTTTCGATGCGCCACCCTGCATATCAAACACACATTTAGTGTAAAATACAATCAATATATACAGGGTGGTCCATAAGTCCTTTGAAATTTCAAATTTGAATAAAATTTAACGGGTGAGCGTGAGCGGCGCGGGCGAGGTGGCGGCAGTATCTTCAGTGTCTGGGAATTCAGTCGCCATGGAGTGTTTCACTGGAGCGGATCGTGCTTTTTGTATGCGCGCGTTTTATCAAAATAATGATTCGGCAACCATTGCGCGGCGTAAATATCGAGAATACCACAATTTACACAATTTTACAAAGTGTCCAACAGCTCAAACGATTAAGAACTGGGTTGCTAAGTTCGAAGAGACTGGTTCGACGTTAGATAAACAGCGGTGGGGTCGACCAAGGACAACTCGTATTGAAGAAAACATCAACATTGTGGCACAGTCTGTTCGTCAAAATCCTACCCAGTCTACTCGTAAGCGTTCCAGTGCACTAAACGTACCCAGAACATCTTTACAGCGGATTTTAAGGAAAGATTTACGTCTGCACGCTAACAAAATTCAGTTAGTGCAGGAATTAAAAGATAATGACGCTATTCAGAGACTAAACTTTGCGAATGAAATGTTGAATCGATTTTCTTCGCTCAATAATGTGTTGTTCTCGGACGAGGCTCACTTCCATTTAAACGGGCATGTAAATAAACAAAATTGCCATTATTGGAGCCCCGAAAATCCAAGGCGTAAGCATCAGAAGCCCTTACACAGCCCTAAAGTTACAGTTTGGGCTGCTATGTCAGCGCATGGCATCGTAGGCCCTTATTTTTTTGAGGACGACAGAGGTCACGCATTAACTGTTACTTCGGAGCGGTATGTAGCAATGATAGAAGAGTTTTTGACACCAGCGTTGCAGAATTTTCCAGTCTATAATACGCAGACCTGGTTTCAACAGGACGGAGCAACTGCCCACACCTCCAACACTTCTATGCCCGTCGTCTGTCAACTTTTTCCCAGCAAAGTAATTTCTTGAAGAGGAGACATTTCCTGGCCACCACGTAGTCCAGATTTGACCCCAATGGACTTCTTTTTATGGGGCTACCTCAAGAGTAAAGTGTACGACACCACTCCGCGATCAGTTGATGTCCTGAAAGAAAATATCCGAAGAGAAATGGCAAGCATTACAGTGTTGACTTGCCGCGCAGTCATCGACAATTTTAGACGTCGTTTATATGAGTGCCGTGATCGTAATGGATTGCATTTAGACGATGTGATTTTTAAAACATAATCCCCATTCAATAAAGATGATAACAAAATATAATAATTCTCCATAATATAACTAGTTTGGTTTTATTCCTTTTTTTCCAGCTCAAAGGACTTATGGGCCACCCTGTATATATATATATATATATATTTACATATTCTAAGGAGAGGATGTGGAAACACGTTCGTCACGCGAAAACTTATTACGCCACAGCTTTGGCAAGAAATTTTACGTTTGAATTTTGGAAACTGAAATTGGCCACAAAAAAGTAATAAAAATTTTTGAGAGCAAGATGTTGCCATTTCATCAAAACAAAATGTTTGGTACAATACAAATATTTCTTAAACCTGCACCAGCAGGATCAAAGGCTCTTGATTTTTAAGCCGATATCAACGCTCAGAGTCAGAATCAGATTCTTTAAGACATAATTTTCCGACGTTGAACAATGCATCCCGTAAAGGCTTCAGAAAAGACAGATTGTCGAAAACAGGAGCAAACAACTTCGAGAATTCCTTCTCGAGCCCAGAATGTGTGCATACTTCCATCCAAAAGGTGATTTTTTTTATACTGATGTAGAAGTCCGCGATTGCTATAAGGCGCTTAAAGACACCTTCTTAATCCGATTTGTGAACTTCCTAAGGCAGATATCGAGATTCAGCAATAACGTTAACAAAATGCGGTTTTGTATATTTTTTGCTCAACCCCTGCACTACTGTACATGCAAAGTCCATAAAGGAGAAGCACATAGAGATTTCCTAACCGATAGAAGTAACCTTTTCCGTCCGTTTACAAAAAGGGCGACCCATCAGGTAAATTGCTCACCATTTCTGTCTCGCATTTTCTTACATCTCTGAATATATCGTGAAACGCCTTTGAGTTGAACAGTCCCATAGGGGATTCGGCAAAAAGACCGCCTTTATACGGTGATTTTCACTCAAAGGTCGTATTCTTGTCTATTGTTCTGCGCATCTGAGAGCATAGCATCTCATTTTAGATTTTTCCGCCATTACGATACTTCTTGAGAACAAAAATAGTAATCGAGCTGACACAACAAGGAAACGTAGAATCTTCAGACACACATAAATCTATTTTATGGGCTTAATCTGCACTTAAATGTGTACTTTCAGTCAAGTTTTTGCGACCAGAGTCTGCGCTTGAATGTTCATGACAACATACTCTTATATAATATCTTTCGTTTATTCAAACCTACCTTGAAAATCAGTATCAAAAAGTTCGTCTAAATCAACAGTACTCTACCGAAAAAAAATTGTTCTGGTGTACCACAGGGATCAGTCTTAGGACCCCTATTATTTTCATTATATATCTCAGATTTAGAAACAGCGGTAAAATCATGCAGCATATAATTTTTTTCAGACGATACTCAAATTGTCTATTCATTTAGGAGTAATGACTTGGAAGCAGCAAATAATAAAATTACTCAAGATCTTGCCCAAATTGAAAAGTTCAGTAGTAGTCATAATCTTCGTTTGAACCCTTTGAAGACAAATATGTTGGTATACGCAAATAGAACAAAAACGTATACTTTAAAAAATGACATAGACTTACATTTAAAAGATATTAAATTAGTTCATGTGGATCATTCGAGGAAATTAGGTATTATAATGGATGATGACTTAAAACTTGTTGTACACGTAAACTATCTAATTTCTCAGTGCTACGCTATTCTCAGAGTTTTATTTGCAAATAAAGCTATATTACATAAATCTGCGAGAAAGCAATTGTGTGAATCTTTCTTGTTTTCAAAGATATCGTATTGCTTAGCGGTGTACTATCCCTATTTAGATATTATAACAAGAAATCGTATTCAAGGTATTATAAATACATGTTGCTGACTTGTAAATGGTCTCACAAAGTATGATCAAATAATGAATTCCATGAATGAACTCAACTGGATGAAAATTGATAAAATGTATAAGCACCAGCTCCTAAACCTGACTCATAAGGTTCTTTATTCAAAAACACCGTCAAATTTAATAAACAAATTCATACGTAGAGGGAATATGCATGACATTAATATTAGACATAGAGAGACTTTTTCAATTCCACGCAACAGCACATCTCTATTTCAGAATACATATATTTATAATGCGATCAAATCATATAATTCTTTAGACCGCAGTTTAAAAGAAACCAATCCATTACCCAAATTCAAGAAAAAAATGAAAGAAGTTTTACTTGATCAGCAGCGAAATCTGTTTTAACCCATAAGTGGCCTAATATTTTCCTAATGCCTTTACTAAGATTATACTTTATTCTGTTGTTATTGTATACATGTATTAATTTTCAACTAATTCTGTTTTTTTACATCTCGTATTGTTAAGAGGGTTAGATGGTAGAATAGATATATTATCTAAATCTCGCCTCCTGTAAGAATATTACAAATAAAAGACGTTAATTATTATTATTATTATTATTATTATTATTATATCTATATCCTTCTATCAAAAATTAAACAGGGGGAGGTACTGAGAGTAACTAAGAATGAGGTAAACATAAAACAGGCTCCTGGATTTGATCACGAGGGTCATTTGAACCTAGAGTTTCTAAATTGAGAAACAATCTGCCTGAAGAGTTTTTCCCAGTTTCCCAGTGTCTAGAAAAATCGGACTAACAACTTGTCTTTAAGCCCCCCTTACAGCATTTGCGGTACCTCGGTGTTTAGGTTTCTGGCTGCTTCAGTATAAAAAGAAATGTTTGAATACGACGACTTACCACTGAGAAGCTTCTGTAGGTATCGACACCTCGCAAAGTAGTCTGAATCTTCGATGGCTTCTTTGTCAGCAATGAGAAGTTCGCATTTGTCACCTTTCAGTTCGGCAGAACTGCACGCTGAAGCTGCTGCCATCAAGCTCAGACGTGCTGATAGCTCCTCTACATCTGCAACAAACGGAAGAAAACATAGTAGATGTTGCAGATTGATCAACAACTTAAGGAAGTATAATCAAATTCGGCCCCTAAAACTCAGAAATGTCTCCAGCAGTTGGATGTCGATACGTGCCACGTGGTCCCCCTATGGACAAGCGTCGACGCCGGTGGTCGAACGTCAAGTCGGCAATCGTTTTCGCACTGCTGCGTAGTATCGCAGTATCACTAACATATTTCTATTCCTTGTATTCAGTTGATTTATATCACTACATCGTGTTAACTTGTTATGCAAATATTGTGGTTGTTTGGTAGCTGAGACCTTATGTGTGAGCGTCAATAAGTGAAGTTTTTGCATGCCTTTAACCTGCAGAATACCAAGTTCCTTAAATTTATAAGAAATATGATCAAACTTTTGTATTCCGCAAGATAATCTGACGCACGAATTCTGAATACGCTGTAATTTGCTTTCTTCACTATATGATAGAGCGGGGCCATATATACTGTCACAATAACTGATCTTTGATATAATTAATGTTTCACACAGTTTTAGATTTACTGAAGTAGATATTATTTGACTATGTGGATGAAACTGCTTCAAAATGCAGTATGATACACTACATAACGAATTTACGTGTTTTTTGTATTTTCGTTCTGTGTCAATCTAGAGTCCCAGGTTTTTACACTCATTCATTATAGGAAGCCGGCAATCATAGATTTTAAGGTTAATTTCCGTTTCGATCGATGCTCTTTTGTTTTTCGAGCCGAAAACCGTAACTGAAGATTTAGATGGATTAATTTTTATTTTATGCGAGCACGAGACGTCTACTAGCCTTGTTAAGTATTCGTTGAGCAATGCTTCTGCTATTTTAAAATCTTTGTGTTGAAAACTAAAATAAATTTGAGTATCATCGGCATAGTGATGGATTGTGCAATTATGGACATATTGATGAAAATCCGATATATATATATAGAGAGAAAAGTAAAGGTCCCAATATGGAACCTTGAGGAACACCAAACTTTATAGCAGTTGACTGTGACATTTTCGAGGCTGTTAGGATCTTTTGATTTCTATTTGACATATACCAGCTTATCAAATTGACTGCAGCGTCAGTAAAACCATAGTAAGACAGTTTAAGTAGCAGAATTTCAGGGTCTATCATATCGAAAGCTTCCCTTCCTTTACCAACTGATGATGAAGTACAGAGTCAGCTTCTTGAACCATTTTCTCTAAATAGCATGCGTAAAAGCTGCTACACACAGTGCCGGCGGCAATGCCGCCGGGTTTATGCCGAGCGGCTATGCCGCCGGCACAAGCCGCGCAAAGCCGTCAAGCATCATTCTGGTTGTGACAGTCACATAGAAAGCTAGTGAAGTGGTGCATTTCTGGGATTCCATAATATCTCATTTTCATGAAATTCAGCTTAGTCGTCCCAATTAAACGACATTTTAATTTGTTTAAACACACAAACCGCACAACACTACCGCTCGAATGCCAGGAATGAAGTGACGCCGGCAAGCCGCGTAACCCACCGGCGGCTTGCCCGGCGGCACTGTGTGTAGCAGCCTTAATAACGACGGAGCTCACAGAAAAAGCTCACTCCGTATATGCCTATGCGATTTTGAGCAGTTGTCGTACGCTGCAAAGATAGATCGTATTAATCCTAAGTCGCTTGTAATCACGCTAAATCGCCTAAGTCAATTTCCTTCGATTTATCGGCTGATGAATGTACAGGAACTTCATTACAACCCGCATCACTTTACCCATTGTTCCATTTCGCCATTCGCAACACTGACCTAGACCATATCGCCACATGTGTGGCACTTTTACACACATACACAACCGCATAATGGTATATCGATTGACTTTGTATTCCGTTCAAACTGCGTGATTTGTGGTTAGATGGTGATTATACTACATCAAGGTACGAGCATTGTCTATTGTTGTATGCCTGTCGCCTACCTGTGGGAAAAAATTGGAGGTATGCATGGATTATGCATTTCAATGGAATATCGGTTTCACTTTCACTTGACAAAGTAGATTCAGTTTGAGATCCCATGTTAAATTGTTTATCATCACTTGAAATTCTTCTGTGGTATACATCCTCAACCATCAAAGTTCAAGAGCTTGAGAATGAATTATCTGAATTGGGCACATAAAGGGACAAATAATAATAATAATAATAATAATATTTATTCGCCAAAATACAAAAAATAGGCAAATAAATATGAAAAAACCACAGAAGGCATCGCCTGTGTGTGGTTTATATCTTAATAACTAACAATCAATCATATATGTGTATAACAATTATTGTTAAATCTAAAAGGTATTAATGTAATTGGAATTTTGTAGTTTTAGTTTTTTATATAATTATGTATAGTCATTCGCTGCACATTACTAACCCAGTCTTTCAATTTTCTTCTAATTTTTTTTCCAAAATTAAGTATCTTTATTTCGTTTGGTACTACATTATACAATTTAGCTGCTAAGAATTTAAATGATTTTTTGAATAATGTTTTGTGTGGTCTTTGGATATTAGATGAGCCTATTCGAAATCGTGTGTTATGCTCGTGTTTATAGGATTTTTTCTGTTTATTACAATACTTATGGTATAAGGTGGTGGCATGTAAGAAATAAAGTTGTCTTGTATCAAGTATCCCTGTTTCTTGATATAAGTTGTTCGTTGGATGTAATCTTGGCTTATGGGAAATGGCTTTTAAAACAGTTTTTTGTGCTATATTCAGGTCAGAAGTATATGTCTTGCAGGCGGCACCCCAGGCTGTGATGCCGTATATTATATGGGTTTCAACTAAGGCATGGTATAGGATTCGCAGATAACTTTCTGTAAGAATGTTAGCAAGCATTTTGAGTTTATAGGCAACATTTCTAATTTTTTGATAACATATTTAATATGGTTATCCCACCTTAGATGTGAGTCTATAAATATTCCAAGATATTTCAAAGTGTTAACTCTATCGATTTTGGTCTTTTGGCCATGATAATTAACGGAAATTTGTTCGAAGGTAGGTAAAAATTTTGAATAGGATGTAAATGCAATAAATAACTGTTAAAATTTTAGTATCAAACCAGTCAATGATCCTTATAAAATCCTGTTCAGCTATTTGCTTCAGTGTGCTCCAGTCATCAGCTTTATATAATACGAGGGTGTCATCTGCAAAACATATAATCTTTCCAGAAATGTTAATTTTGAATAAGTCATTTAAGTAGAGACTAAATAATAGTGGGCCTAGTACTGTTCCTTGAGGCACACCACACTTGATGTACATTTTTTTACTATAAGTGTTAGTGATTTTGACAGTCTGTGCCCGACTTGAAAGGCAATTTTTTAAAAGGATTTGTGACGCTCCCCTAAATCCCAATCTTTCCATAACTTTCAGAAGCTCGACATGGTTAACCGTATCAAAGGTATTTTTTAGATCAACAAAGATACCAATAGTAGGTATCTTTTTGTTGACATTAGAGTTAATTTCATCCATTGCATAAGTACATAAGAGTACATCATATATCAACAAAATATAGAATACTCAACTGGTTGAAAATAAATGATTTGGTTCAATATTACTACTTAGTTTTCATCCCTAAAATCATTACTTTCGTCTAAACCACCTTGGCAAACAAAATTTCATTTAACAATGATATTCATTCTAGACCACTTGGAGATAAAATTATTTGGATATCTCTGCATTCAACAACCCTATTTCAAGGCAATTTCTCCTACAATGTTGCCACCATATACACGCTGTTCCTTAATGATATGCGCATATTTAAGGGTGTGAATCTACATTACAAATTAATGTTGAAGTTGGAAAAAAATGGAAATTAATTAATATTTTCAGAACCGCTTCAGACGTAGTGAAAGTTAATAAAGTTGCATATTTTTCAATGCAAAAATAATTTTTAGCTTTAAGGGTGGCGTGCGTACGGGTATTTACTTCGATATTTTTTAAGAAAAAAATGGTACGCCAATGTTCTTTTGCAGAATAAAAATTATTTTTGAATTCCCCGTTCAATTTAAAACAAATGATGTCTCTTGAATTGTTTTCCTTCGATGCGCCATTTTTGAGTAAAAAAATAAAAGCCGTTCTATTGTCTAACTTGCAAAATTATTATTAATTTAATTGGAACAATTAAACACATTAGTAATAATGAACAACAACAACTGACCACACAAACATAACAATAAAACCAACGAAATGATTACAAAAATTGCTGAAAATGGCTGCCTGTACTTAGTATGCTTGACTCCATAGTATACTAAGTGACATATAAATCCGAACACCCAGTTTAAATTGTTTTATTTTAATAAAATTTTGTATAAGTACTTAATGAAGCATAATAAGTAAATGATAAAAATTTCAAAATGATTGCACTGCTTTAAAGCCCTTTGACCTTTAGTAATGTGTGGATGCACCCTGATGTGCTACGCATTCTCCAACGCGCCTAGGCATGCTTCTGATCAAGTGGTCAATGTCCTCCTGTGGTATCTCATTCCAGGCAACCACCAACTCCTCTCGAAGTGCTTCTAGAGTCTGAGGAGGACGTTGCACATTGGGCAATCTCCTACCCATCATATCCCACACGTGCTCAATTGGGGATAAGTCGGGAGATCTTGGTGGCCATGGTAACAATGTGACATCATTATGTTGAAAGAAGTCTATTGTGACTCTTGCAACATGTGGTCCGGCATTATCTTGTTGGAAAGTTGGATCTGCCAGGGTGTCAAGATAGGGTAAAAGATGGGGTTCTAGAACTTCGTGGATATAACGCTGCGCGTTCATGTTACCTCTGATGAAGATTAAAGGTGACCTGGAACCATAAGCTATAGCACCCCAAACCATAACTCCAACAGTGTGATGAACATGTCTTTCAACAAAAAACTGTGGATTCCTCCTTTCACCACGTCGCCTTCTAACCCTGGCACGACCATCGTGCATGCCTAAACAAAATCGAGACTCGTCACTAAAGACAATACTGTTCCATTCCTGATCCCAGAGTGACCGTTGTCTGCACCACTCAAGGCGATTACGTCGGTGTTCTCGAGTTAAAGGGAGGATCCAGTGTGGCCGGTATGAAAACAAGCCAAAACTTCTCATTCGTCGGTAAACACTTCGCATGCCAATAGGTCTTCCGTGTTCTGCAAACCATTCATTTGCAATGGATCTGGTAGTGGAGAAACGGTCCTTTAAGGCCAATAATCTTAGGCGGCGATCTTCACGGTCTGTTGTTCTACGGCGGCGTCCAGTGCCCCTTGCTCTTTGCGTACGGCCTTCTCGAAGCCATGCCTGACAACACCTAACCACAGTGTCTACACTTCTTTGCACTCTAACTGCAATTGCCCGAAAAGAAAGTCCAGCTTCCCGAAGTCCCACTATACGGCCCCTATCAAACTCACTAAGTTGACGAAATCGTACAGGTCTCCATACTCTAGGCATCGTAACCGATCGTAAAGGATGTCAAGAACCAAAATCCGCCAACGTTGATTCTTTACTGCGGCTGAAATATTCATTTTTAGAGCGTTAGTGAATTAAAAAAAAGTAGTATAAAAACCGGAATGTCCAACTGATAAGGCTGAAAAATTTTTCACTTGTTATTTACAGTAAGATAAATACATTCACCAACTTTTATTAAAATAAAACCATTTAAACTGGGTGTTCGGATTTATATGTCACTTAGTATAGTTCTACGCCTATTGTCATCTGATATCTCTTTTTCACTTATAATTTTTTACGGAAAATTATAAGTCACAGACGACACAAAACAAAATAAACTGCACAAAAGGATAGGAAAATGTTTTGTTACATTCATGGGTTGTCATTTGACATTCAGAACGCATCTGTGCAAGGTTGTTATTGCTCTTAACTGCCAGTCACAGTGACGTCATGAAGTGACAGTTCATGACGTCATCATTTGACAGTTGTTACAGACCGCGTCATTTAAAATGAAAAAGTTTGAACCAGACAACTGGTTATGACTGGCAAATCGCTTAAAATTGCTTAATCTAATTTATAGTAATGAACATAACCTATAAATACTTTGTGAACAGATGAAATGTCAAAAACTCGACAGTATGAGAAATCTAAGTTATGAGGTCACTACGAAGCGCTCCAAAAATGCGGCGGTTAAATCAACTTCACTGTAATTGCAGTTTTAAATATTTAATTAAAAATATAGGCATTTCCTTGAATGAAATATGTCTTTACGGTATTTACGTAAGTAGTACACAGATAGGACAAAAAAATATCCATATTTCCCAATATACTCTCGTACTGCAAGGCAGAAGTACTACCTGAGCTGCGATGTAAATCATTTAGTTCTTGTTAAAACAGGGGCTAATCGAATAAGGCAAAAACTAAAGGTAAATATTTATTTTTGGTACGGCACTTGAACAATTCCAACTAATTTTGGAATTTTGAAAGGCAAAATTACAAAACATTGTCTCTAGCAATGACGGAATACCTGATATCAGAAATAATTAGGATACTTATCTTGAATTATTATAATAATCATATATGTATTAAAATCAAACTTAAATATACAAAATTAAATTCAGCGACCGAAAACCCATTTTTATTAAATACAATCCAAATTACCACTGCCTACCATTTCTGGAAGCAAAAACGACAAGCATGTTTTCTTTAGAACCCGCCTGAGGAAAAGCTGTGGCTGTTTCCAATAAAGAATATCACAAAAATAGACAGACCAGAGGCCTTTTCCATTCCCTTTTCTTGTTTTTACGGCAAATCAAATTACAGAGAAATGCGTTTTTGTTTCTGCTAATGCGCCACAGGGCTTTCTTTTTAGGGGAAAAGTAAAGGTAGAGGTATTAGATCCAATCCTTAACTAGATGTGGTGTGTGTTCTTTGAGAAGGAGGCTGTCATCATATAAGACTCCAAAAGCAAACGTAAAAACCAAGGTTGGAGTGCAGTTCTACCTCATACACCCCGTTTTTTTGAAGGTTATGGTACTTATTTTTAATGTTAGATATCTCATTTATGCTAAAATAATGAGTAAAAGTGGTCTACTGCCACTCTTAAGATACAGAAGTTGAAGAGCCGCAATGCTTGATATGAGTTTTGAACTCATCAATTATTTTATATTTTATTATACAGGGTGTCCGCAAAGTTGGGGTTTTCCTTTTCAGAAACAACTACCCTTGAAATAACAAAGGTAATGTGTAGTGAAACGAGGGCGACCAAGTAAAAAAAAATAAAGGAAAAAGTACTCACTCTCCAGTTGACGAGAAGGGGTAAGTACGTCTCTGCCCGAAATCATACCGCTCCAACAGAAAATGAAATCAGCTGAAGCGCTACCGAGCAGACGCAGAAACCACATTGATTGTCTTACACTTAATGGCACATCTTCTAACAAGGAAGGTAAAATGTTGCGTGAAAAGTCTAGGTATTGCATCCCGTCCAATCGATTTGGGAGAATAAATGGTCCAATGAGCATACCGTTCACCATGCCAGCCCAAACATTCACCGAAAATGTTTGTTGAAAATGTGCCCGACGGACAGCGTGCGGATTTTCTACTGACCAAACATGAGTGTTGCGAAAGTTATTCACCCCATTGCGCGTGAACGTAGATTCGTCTGTCACCAATATGCACTTCAAAAAGTCCGGATTATTGTCATGTTGATGCAACAACCACTCACAAAACCGCACTCTTGCTGGAAAATCGTCAGGTTGAAGGGCTTGTACACGTTGGACGTGAAACGGATACAGCCCCTCTTCACGCAGCGTTTGCCACACTTTAGTTTTTGATACTTGCACTTCTCTAGCCACGTATCTAGTGCTTGTTGTTTTTTGAAACGCAATCGATTATACGAGTTCGTTTACCTCTACACGCGTGACCGTAACCGTCGGTTGAAGGTTGCATACTAACCTGACAAACTAGCCCCGACCCAGTTCTGCCGTCGGGTTGAGACCTTGTACCAATCGGTGATGTCCCGGAGCGCGGCTACAGGACGGTATTCAGATATTTTTGATGTTGCAGAGCCCTTTATCTCGGTTCCCTTAAGACATTGGTGTAGTATATGGTACTAAGAAAAATTGCTTATGTTTTCAAAATCTACACGTCGTGTAAAGGAAAACCCCAACTTTGCGGACACCTTGTATATAATTTGGTTAAATCATTCTTTATTCTTACTACTCTTTTGGAGTAGTCGTATCGGCCAGTTTTTGCAAATTAACAGACGCAAATATATTATCGATACGCCGGGAATAAATTATTTCAACAACTCACCAGGTACCAGGGAAAATTTACCGCCGAGAAAAAAATACGCAAATTGACAGACGGACAAATGAAGCATCGAGGCAAGAACAGCCAACGTATTATTTTCACGTGCGAAATTGGCAGACTGCCAGCAGACCAATAACACGTTCTGTTGCTCGCAGCTTATTCCAAAATAAACGATCCTGGCAAAAATATCTGGTTGTGTACATAATCAAAAAGCATAACATGCGTCTGGAACTTGCCATTCAGTTTTCAAGGAAGCGGTGCAGGATATTAAAGTCGCAGCTTAGCACGAATTACACACCAACAATACAAGAAACAAAGCAGTAATAAAACCTTGTTTGCAACGGAACTGAGCGAAAGCAAAACGTCAAGTGGATTCACTTAATATAACTGATGCATTAAAGTCCTCATCGTAGGCTACGCTGATTTTAAATTTGGCCACCAAAAAATGCTAAAATGTCGAGATGACCTAATTCCGATATCCCTGCAACCTCCCAACTCTAAAAATTTAAAAATCGGCAGGGGTATCAGAAACGTCAAAAAACGAAGTAATATTTCTTATTTATCTGGTCCGCCGTGGGTTGTCAGCGAATACGATTACAGTTTATGGAGGTAGTTTTTGAAGCCAAGATTCATATGCATAAATGTGCACGACTATCATTTCTAATTGTTGCATCTTACTAGTAAAAAAGTTCTGAAAATGATCAGGAGTCCCTGTAGCTTCACCGCCACTGAATTGATTTTCAAAATCTACTAAGTTTCTCGTTCTTTGCATAGTAGTGGCATTGAAGAAATTTTCAATAAAGTTTGAGCGGTACTTTCCAAGTTCATACTTTACAGCTTTCGTGATGTACACGTCACGTAATATCCAAAAAATATAATATCTCATTTTCGGTGATCGCAATATTTTCACGCTAAATGACGTTATTTGACAATAAAATGCTTTTTTTATTAGATTTTTTGAATCATATTGGTGCCCGTCCTGAGTCCCGACTAAGTGACTTCCCTGACTCGAAGGTTGGATCCGCCCTTGGAACTATACCAATTATGATCCTTCTTCATTCGCCACGCAGGTGGTTCTTCTGTCATTCACAGCTAAGATAATAAATAATAATAAAATAACGCGACTCTAGCAACACCAGCTTCATAGAACACGTGATATCCTTTACCTGCAGAAGGTCCGATCCGAATCGAGTAACACGGACGCTGCCCCATACCGCAGCGTCATCAAGGTCGTCGACGACGCGCGACGATGCAATGATACCAGTGACCCAAATATTATGCACCAGAGCCGGTTATTTAAAAAAATATGTTAAATTAAGAATCTAATTATTTTCATTGTTTAACACTACCACCTGTAAAGGTAAGTCTATTTGATCAGAACTCCGTGGAAAATACAGAGTCAATCCGCTTGACGCAATTTTTTCTTTTCTTACTCAGCAAGCTCTCACACAGAAAGCTTTTCATCATTTTGTTGGGTCTCTAAGCACGCATCAAAACTGTAAATTCAATCTGTTCCAAATTAATATATCGAGCTGACTTCGTACTGACCGACTTCATCAGCCATTATGAAACTATATATTTATAAACGCGATGCAGAAATATTCCCCAATTAAAATTCAGCGCTTATCATTCCTGAAATTGCAAATGGATATATCTCCGATTGCCGAGTGCATCACTCAATTATGAATAATTCTGATCGTCACAAATTGCGTAATTTGTCAACGCCAGGAATAAACAATGAAATATTAAAACGTTTCATAACAGCGATATATATGGGTCGCGACATTTTTTTATTTGGTGTTTATAAAATGTACTCGTAAATATGTACATATGATAATCGAATGATATTTAAAAATAAGTCTTCACGTGGATATCAGGAGATCTTAGGTCTTTTGGTGAAAGTAAAACACGTTCAGTGTTGACCTTGAATTTGACCTTGACCATGACTTTGAAGGTCTAATGAAGGTCAAGACAATTTTTCAAATGAGATCCTAAGCTTTTGAGCCCGGAAATGTAAACATCGGACAATTTTACATTCAGTCATGGTCTACGGTACAAATTATGTTGACCTTGAACTTCCTTGTCAAAATCATCGTAAAAATAATTATTTTTGAGGATTTTTCGGATCTTTCTGAAGACAAAGCAAAAGTAAGAACTTTTTTGTGGGTGACTGGCCTTCACCATGACCTTGACAGTCAGTTCAACCTCAATACGATTTTCTTTAACGATACTTCTGGTCCCCAAAATGGATAGAGCAAAACATTTCAACATTAGGCATGAAAAAATGAAAATTAACTTGATCTTAACATTCTGATCATCGTAAAAATCCGTTTTATAAGATTGTTTCTGACGATAAAGCATAGACAAGAACCTAAAGGCAGCAAGGGGTTTAAAATTTTCGCTGGCCATTCACTGGTGACCTTGAAAGCGACATAGTCCATGTCTTTGAAGGTCAAATCAAGGTCGAGACATTTTTTGCCCAATACCCTGTACTTGTGAAGACGAAACTGGGGCGAACAGTTTTACGTGAAGAGATGAGCTTTAATGGAAATTGTTTTACCTTTATTTGATCTCCAAAGTCATATTGAAGGTCGGTTTCAAAGTCACCGGTGAAAATCTAGCGAAAAAGTCAGAGCTCCTGCCGCCTCCAAGTTCTTATTGCTTTATCTCTGCAAGCATCCCTGATATATTTTAAAACGAGGGTATTTCACGATCATCTGGACTAGGTCGTTCAAGGTCAACATTATTCCTCCTCAAGACCATGTCTGACTATAAGATTGTCCGCTCTATACGTTTCCGATGTCAAGAGTTTTTTAAATTGTCTTGACCTTGACTTGACCTTCAAGGCAATGATCAAGGTGAAGCTCAAGGTCACCACTGGATAGCCTTACAATTCTAAACCTCTACTATTTTTGGATCACCTGGTATAATTTGATGATGAAATCGATGAGTGCAGTTAAAATCTCGCTTTAAACTTGTTTCCAGTATGCTTGTTACGTAACATATCTCG
This sequence comes from Acanthoscelides obtectus, assembly GCA_963669975.1. NCBI lineage: Eukaryota > Metazoa > Arthropoda > Insecta > Coleoptera > Chrysomelidae > Acanthoscelides > Acanthoscelides obtectus. The sequence continues at coordinate 115,660,031 of CAVLJG010000001.1, read as the reverse complement.
CATAAGTAATACGATAGTTGCAGTAGTGAATTTAAACAGTGTTATTTGCATCTTTTTGGCCATTCAACATGACGTTGATTTTCGATCCAACTTAAATATTGGCATTACAAATGGTGGGAATTTTTATCCTTATTTAAAAATGCTGAAGATGTTCTACCAGAAAATTGTATCACGTACTGCTGGGACAGCCAGTGGCGTGCATCTCAATGAAAAAATGTAATAATCGTTAACTTCAAAGTTCTTTACACGGATTTATAGGAAGTGATGTGAAATTTGGCACCATACGATATCATTTACACTGATTTTAATATATTAAAATTAATCCCATTTCTGAACTGCCTAAGGTTAGTAGAACTGAGAAAAGCCTCCTCAGGCAGGTTGTCCAGTTCTGAATGTACGAAGTTCGACATGGTTAGGATGGAAAGTCGGAGTCTGTCTGGCAGGTTCATCATGGAGGAGATCTCGGAAGAGCACGGGCCGTTGACATGGCGGTAAAAAAGAGCCAGATCAACATCTAGCAAGGATAATGTAGTCGGGGCGGCAGTACCCCAAACATGTGAGCAGTGCTCGAGGCTGGGTCTTATCTGGGCTCTGTAAGGGTGAAAATGTTATGCAGAACTTAACTCTAAGCAAGTAGCCTAGGCTCCTTGGCAGAGCTCGTCCATCCATCGAAACCGGATGAGCGCCAGGACGCTTTTTCTTCGTCAAGGTGCAGTACTGTGTTTTGGAAGCAATGTCGTTGATTGATTAGTTAATCTGTTTAAATATGTCCGACTTTAATTTTTAATTATACCCCGTTTTGAGTATTTACATAAACAAAAATCAACCATTGTTTAGCTCCCCGCAATTTCCTCTATTTTCATTATCGACGTACATAAATCGCTTGCGTTACCTCCCACTTGGAAAAAGACTGCCGCAAACCGTAACTCAACCCCTCACGTATGTTTTATATTGGAAATATTTGTAGGAAAATGATTTAAACCTTCAATATCCTCGATGAGAACTTTATTTCATACGAGCTATAAAATATATCAGCTCCGCCAATGTGATGATCGTACAGTTAGCTTCTGCGTATGGTTGACAAAAGAAGAACGGTTTATTGAAGCGCCATGTCAGATATGTTGAATAAATAGTGATGAATCAAATCAGTCTGTTTAGAATTGCTAAATTTCGTTTAACTAGCTTCGTACTTATTCACAAAGGTTCTAGTTGCTGTAACATTTAGGGACATTCGACTTTCTTGCTTCTACTGTTGTTGGTGCTTATAAAAAACTGTTAAATGCATGTGGGAAAATAATAAATAATTTGTTCTGTAGTTTGATGCATAACATTCGTGACGTCATACCAATCAAACGTAACCACTCCTGTGAAAAATTCATCCCGACGCCCATGGAGTTAGGTAGGGAACGCACTAAACAGTTGACGAGGCAAAGATAAAAATGACGGACATAAGCAGTCCTGTGCCTGGAGTAAATCCTTGAAATTAAAAAACTACATAATATTTTAATTATAATCAGTTATTTTCCAAAATAGATGGCAAAGTGTTAGTATTAATAAATTCAAAAGTACTGCTTCACCCTGCACAGGATGTTAGGTGATAGGTATTAAAACGTCTCCTAAAGATACAACAGACCTATAAATAAAACTTTTAAACGCAGGAAAAGAGAGATTGTCAAGCGGTAAAACTTTTACGCTACTTCTTTCTCATTCCTCTTTGTAGATAATTTAGGATAGAAGTGTTTTCTTTTAGAGCTATTTCTCTGAAGATTGAGTGAACCGACTCCCATTTAATTACTCCATACATTTAAACACCTTTAAAGTTTTCTTTATCCACCAAATAAATAAACGTTCAGCAAGTCTCTTCGTATTCTTGGTCAGACTTCAAGAAATCCGATAATCTGAACGAATTATACGCAGATGTACAAATGTCTGATACAAGACAGCTTTATTTCTTACACATTATCACTCACTACCATAAATTGAACCATTGAAGAGTTCTACAGGGTGTAAACGTTATGACAGTCATTATTTAAATGGGTGATAGAGGGGGTTTAAAGAAGCAAAAGGTTTCATATAACTTGGGGTTCAAAACGGCATTTTTTAGAGAAAAGCGACTTTAGAGCAAAATAAAATCTGACAACGCCGCAATGCCTTATTTCGTTATTTGATAATGTACGCGTAAAATGCAAACTGTCTCAGCGGTTCACCTGGTGTGTGAAAGTTCATTGAATGTATTAAAAAAATCTACTTATAAATAGGGAACACAATTTTGATAAATACATTGTTTTTCTTTTTAAAACCCAGTTTCTTCTTACTCTAGGTCATTGATTCCCAAAGTGGTCTATATCGACCCCTAGGGGTCTATGACAACCTGCAAGGGGTCTACGTCAGCGAAAAAAAAATTGGGGGTCCATGACAGTGGATCTCAACACATACACTGATAGTACCTATTTACTTACATCATACTATGTATCTTATAATATCAAAATATATACATTATTTATAAAAGTACCTATGAAGTGAAAAATTTATTATATATGTTTATAAAATTGTGTAAGTTGTAGGATGTTGGTATTCGCTTTGTGGTCGCAATACATTTTGAACTTGTCAGCGTTTCTTGCCAGAGTTAAACTAATGAAGCAAAATATTGGTCGGGGCGAATTTTCTCAGTTCCCCAGTTTGTCACAGACAAGCTGCCAGAAAGACGACGTTTCAACTTACGTTCAACATTTAAATGCACTCTATTCAGATTTTGAATCTAGGTTTGAGGATATTTTGACTATGGTAATACCACCGTGGATAATTAATCCATATGGTGACATAGAAGAAACAAATGTCATAATACAAGAGGAACTGACTGAACTAAGTACAAACGAAGAACTTAAGGTTCAGTTTAAAAACGGATATCAGCAATTCTGGCTGCAAAACAACATACCCGTTACTTATCCCGTATTATGGAATATAGCGAGGAAATTTTTAATTTCCTTTCCGTCGTCATACCTAGTGGAAAGGGGGTTCAGCGCTGTTACCAATCTCCTAACGAAAAAAAGAAACAGACTGGACATTATTAGCCGAGGAGATTTAAGATTAACCCTTACAAAATTGACGCCAAATGTTGATAATTTATTATTAAAGCATCAGGTTCATCCTTCTCACTAAAAATATTGACTTATTGCTTATGTTATTTTATTTATAGTTTATTGGTGTCTGACCAATAAATGCCCGCATTGGGAATAAGTGCCCGCATTGATTTTTTTAAAGAACCCCCCTTTATAGAAAATATTTTTTTTTAAATTATTCTGAAAATTCAAGGATAGGTACACACGAAAATTCGTTAATTTTTTGCCTATTTTTAGATAACTTAAACGTATATTAAGCGGAATTTAATCAAACTAACAGTGAAATTATTGTAGAACATACGTTTATGTTATAATTAATAAACGAACTCGCTTATCGTACTATTTTAAGTAAAAAACTTTTTTTTTATTATTTTTCACTTTTCTTTATTTCATCTCTCTTATTTTTTTTTTCAATGCGGGCACTTATTCCCAATGCGGGCACTTATTGGTCAGACACCTGTTTATTTAATGTTAAGTATATTTTACATCACAGATACAAAATTTTATTTTGAGTAGTTTTAATCTAAATTCAATTAATAAATGTATAAATTAACATGTGTTTTTACTTAAGTTTCTAACACTAAACTTCACTACAGTTAGAAATTTACAGGAAATCAATATCAGGTAAGTAGGGGGTCTACCCAACACGGAAAAACATGGCAAGGGGTCTACGACACAAAAAAGTTTGGGGAACTCTGCTCTAGGTCCTCGAAGTTGTCCATTTATTATTTCAGCCGCATTAAGAATTTTTTCGCGAAGTTGTGCTTCAGTTGTTATTGGATCAGCCCCATAAACCATCCCTTTAAGTTCTCTCCCATACCAGAAATCCATCGGATTGAGGTCAGGAGATCTTGCTGGCCATTTTCGAGGATCAGCAGCATTTCGACCGATCCAGCGATTTGGATAATGTTCATTCAAATACTGAATGACGCCTCTAAAAATGTGTGGTGGTGCCCCGTCATGAAGAAACCACAAATTCTGTCTCCGCTGTAATGGCATGTTGTCTAAGGTCTGTTCCAAAAGTTCTGGTAGGTTATTGTCTAGAAAGCTAAGGTATCCTTCTCCTGACAACTTTGGGGGTAACTCGAAAGGGCCAATTACCTGATCGTCAAGAATACCCGCCCAAATATTTATTTTAAAACGTTGTTGGAAATGATCTTCACGAATGGTATGAGAATTTTCTTGGGCTCAAGTGTCAGTATTATGGAAATTTAATGTCCCGTCTCGCGTAAAAGTACATTCGTCCGTCGCTAGAATGTTTTAAAAAAAATGCGGATTTTCAATGTTCTTGTGCAAGAACCACTCACAGAATGTTAGTCTGCGAGGATAGTCTTCTGGTAACAAGGCCTGCACTCGTTGTAAACTTTCCCGTAGGATTCTATCCTTCGCGGCGGCCTAATTCCCGAGTGCTGATATCTACATTGATTTCCACGATATTTAAAATTTGTTCCTCCTGTTCTACAGTAACCTGTCTTTCACGAGTGCGAATATTAGTGGGCTGAATCCTTCCTGTAGCTCGAAGTCTTTGGTACACTTGCACAAATGTCCTTCTGTCTGGGTGTACCCGTTGGCGAAATCTGTCGCGATAAATAAAAAACACGACGACGTACGCGAACAAAAACAAAACACGCCCGATGCCCGATAACTAACCATTGTTACCGTTTGCGATCGATTGCCGGTTCGATAAGAGTGATGAAAGGACGACGCGCTGTTGTCATGTGTGTTTTAAATATTTAATTTAATGAAACTTACTTACTTACTGACTACAAATTTTAGCTTAACTTAGAAAAACTTAATGCCATTTATTTGTTAATTACCCAATTTAAAAACGGTTTTAGGTTAGATTACAAAAATTAGTAAGATTGTGGTGATTGTGGTCGATATAAAGCACTTAAAGTTGTACAGACTAAAATAGTTGAGATAAAAAAAGTTGGTGATTAAACATTCTTTTTTTGGTGGTTTCAGGTTATTAGTTAAATAAATAATTCTCATAAATTAAAAAATATATGAAAACACTACTGAAAACGTATTTTTTTTCATTTAAATGTTATATGAAAATTTTTATTTTCAACTTTCACATTAAGAAGTCTTTTTTTTTAAAAAATCATAATAAAGAAAATGTACAAATAACTGCAAAAACTTCCTCGTTTCATTAGGTTTCTAAAATGGTATAATAACATATCAGTAAGTAAACCATTTAACAAAACAATATTACTTTGCTAGAAACGACCGCTAAGCGCATTTCATTGTACTAGCAGGTAAACCGAGCCTTTCCTGGTTCGGCCCTTTTTGTTATTTTTTGTGCCCTGTGCCGTTATTCGGGTTTAAGTATTCCGAATCTGTCGTCGCTCCTCGGAAGCAAGCTCTGCGTGTGTTATGAATTGACACAGCTGACGGATCAAGGAAAGGGAACTAACGCTTAGGTTAGTTAGTAGAATATCAACCTTTAACGCGGTAGGACGTACTTTTACTTTTTTGATCAGTTTTAATAATGGCGAGTTACCGTAACGAAGAATACGCTGATATTCTGTTTTGTTATGGTTTAAGTGATGGAAATTCCGTTGAACCCAGGCGAGAATACGAAAACCCTTTTTCCGAATCGGCGAATACCGAGTCATCGAGTATTTGCTTCTGTGTACCAACGCGTCAAGGAAAGTGGACAGGTTCATGAGAGACGTCATGATGCTGGTAGACCTCGGTTGTTTGACGACGAAGATCGAGAGGCAATACTGGAATGCTACGGCAGAGACCCGACGACGTCTACACGAGTTATAGCAAAGCAGCTTGGTTTAACTCAGTGGAAAGTTTTGTTCGTTTCGCATTCGGCGAGACTTTACCCTTTCCATTACACACCGGTTCAAATATTAGAAGAAGGAGTTCCCGCAAGAAGAATTGATTTTTGTCGATACATGCTTCATCGGGATCAAGGAGAACGACTATTTAACTAAAATATTGTGGACCGACGAGTCTAAGTTTGACAGAGAGGGGACAACAAATTATCACAACTTACATTATTGGGCCCCACGAGAGACAAATCCCCACATGGCAAAGCCAAGAGCCCATCAAAGAAGATTTTCGGCAAACCTGTGGCTTGGAATCATTCATACGTATCTAATTGGACCAGTTTTTTGCCTGACAACCTGAATGGCGAATCCTATGAAAACTTTTTGAGATCCGAACTCTGGGAGTATCTCGAAGACCTGCCTCTGAATATCAGGATGCAGATGATCTACCTACACGATGGCTGTCCCGCGCATTTCTGTCTGGGTGTTAGACAGTGGCTGGACGAGAAATATCCTTGTCGCTGGATTGGCCGAGGTGGACCCACACCGTGGCCAGCTAGGAGCCCAGATTTAACACCGTGTGACTATTATTTATGGGGGCACATGAAGTCACTGGTGTACGCTGAGCCCACAGACACTCTTGCACAGTTGAAAGAAAGAATTATTGCTGCTGCTGACACTATCAGAGGACAACTAACTGGCCGCATCACGCGTACCAACATGAGAAAAAGACTACGGGCTTGCATAAGAAACGGTGGTCGTCAGTTCGAACAACAATTGCAATGAATTTTACCTTCATTTCATTATTGTATTTTACTTACCAATTGTAGTAACTTTTAGTCAGTTTTTATTATTCTGTAGTACAATTACAACTGTGTAAATAATCTAATCGTGTAACTTAACCGTAGTTTAAAATAATAACTATCCCATAGGAGACAAGCCATTGGTAAATTTACTCCCTATTGTTGTATTACAATACGTTATGTTTAGTTTCACACAGTTTTTGTGCACTTATCATACCAATTTAGATTCCTTATGAAACAAGGATATTATTTAAATTGTTTGTACGTTTTTTTCTATACTGATTTTTTTGTAAAACACCTTACTTAGTGTAAAACGTTATATGTTTTTCTTAGTTAAACATTTTTGAATGAAAATAAATACGTTGTTTGGTATTGTTTTCGAATCTTTTTTAATTTATAATAGTTAATTATTGAAATAATAACCCAAAACCACAAAAAACAAATGTTTAATCGACAACTTTTTTCTCTCGACTTTTTTACTCTGAAATATGGATTGTTTTTAAAAAAATCTTAAATCTTCAATAACTTTTCAACCTTTGAATATAGGGTATGGTATTATATACTAATTTCGATAGCAAAGGGGCTGTACTATCACCTCCTAAAATGTTTTACACCTATTTACCTGTCACCCTGTATTATGTTCGTTTTGTATGTAAAAAAACTGTCTGTTATTTACATTGTACCAAAATGCATGTATCACTTCGTCTTGTTATCTCTGTTGTAAATTTCTTGTCTTTCTTATAACTGAGAAACCAATAAACTTTTATTCCATTCTATTTGAGTGCCACTCAATCTGGTCGACTATGTACAAGGTGCAATTAATCATTAAGAAATAGATAATTAAATACACATCGCCTGTGCATTATACAGCAATCAAAGTATTTCTGGAAAACTGATTATAATTGAAATTCAGAATTGTTAAGTTCATGGAAACGATATCAGCATCCATTAGATCTGCCAAGGAATCCCGGTAACCTTGTCCGGATCGGTAAATCTCAAAACGCGATCTACCAGCAAACATAAAAATGAGCCGCACACATCGCGAAGGTTTCTCCGTAACTCATTCGCCGGCTGTTTGGAATATTAAAGCATGGATATGTGTACATACTCGTACATACGGGGTGTTCGCCGAATCCCCAAATGCTTAGTGATTTGTTAGACGGAATTTAGCTGTAAGCACATTAAAAAATGCCATCAAACATGTACTTCTCCAAAAAAATTTCTTGACTCTAATTGCAGCGGGATATCACAACAATGCCAATATTTCTCCTCTACAAGATGGCATGATTAGAATTTCAATATGGTGTTTCGTCATTTGTGTTCCAGCATCAACTTTAGTTTTTCTTATAGGCGCAATAGAGTTTTTAATTCTGATGTCTGATGTAACAATTATCACTCCTATTTGACTTGCAAGAATGATTATACAGTATTCCTTACACAGCATTGTATACTATAAGAACATTGGCAAAACCCTCTTAGAACAGCTATACAAGCGGAATGGGAACACCTAATAGGACAGTTTAGTCATTTAAGAGGTTGTATAAGGGCTGCAGGTAACAGTTATACAACAAAAGCGTAAGCCTCTTGCAGCCGCTATAGGACATTTGCGTCAGTGCAAGATTCAGTTTTTGTCAACTATACAACTATTCTGCTACGTGATTCTACTTTATTGCAACCAAACTACTTCTTATGTATTGTATACCCAACTAACAATTATCACTCCTATTAGAGTTGCAAGAATGATTATACAGTATTCCTTAGACAGCATTGTATACTATAAGAACATTGGCAAAACCCTCTTAGAACAGCTATACAAGCGGAATGGGCACACCTAATAGGACAGTTTAGTCATTTAAGAGGTTGTATAAGGGCTGCAGGTAACAGTTATACAACAAAAGTGTAAGCCTCTTGCAGCCGCTATAGGACATTTGCGTCAGTGCAAGATTCAGTTTTTGTCAACTATACAACTATTCTGTTACGTGATTCTACTTTATTGCAACCAAACTACTTCTTATGTATTGTATACCCAACTAACAATTATCACTCCTATTAGAGTTGCAAGAATGATTATACAGTATTCCTTAGACAGCATTGTATACTATAAGAACATTGGCAAAACCCTCTTAGAACAGCTATACAAGCGGAATGGGCACACCTAATAGGACAGTTTAGTCATTTAAGAGGTTGTATAAGGGCTGCAGGTAACAGTTATACAACAAAAGTGTAAGCCTCTTGCAGCCGCTATAGGACATTTGCGTCAGTGCAAGATTCAGTTTTTGTCAACTATACAACTATTCTGTTACGTGATTCTACTTTATTGCAACCAAACTACTTCTTATGTATTGTATACCCAACTAACAATTATCACTCCTATTAGAGTTGCAAGAATGATTATACAGTATTCCTTAGACAGCATTGTATACTATAAGAACATTGGCAAAACCCTCTTAGAACAGCTATACAAGCGGAATGGGAACACCTAATAGGACAGTTTAGTCATTTAAGAGGTTGTATAAGGGCTGCAGGTAACAGTTATACAACAAAAGCGTAAGCCTCTTGCAGCCGCTATAGGACATTTGCGTCAGTGCAAGATTCAGTTTTTGTCAACTATACAACTATTCTGTTACGTGATTCTACTTTATTGCAACCAAACTACTTCTTATGTATTGTATACCCAACTAACAATTATCACTCCTATTAGAGTTGCAAGAATGATTATACAGTATTCCTTAGACAGCATTGTATACTATAAGAACATTGGCAAAACCCTCTTAGAACAGCTATACAAGCGGAATGGGCACACCTAATAGGACAGTTTAGTCATTTAAGAGGTTGTATAAGGGCTGCAGGTAACAGTTATACAACAAAAGTGTAAGCCTCTTGCAGCCGCTATAGGACATTTGCGTCAGTGCAAGATTCAGTTTTTGTCAACTATACAACTATTCTGTTACGTGATTCTACTTTATTGCAACCAAACTACTTCTTATGTATTGTATACCCAACTAACAATTATCACTCCTATTAGAGTTGCAAGAATGATTATACAGTATTCCTTAGACAGCATTGTATACTATAAGAACATTGGCAAAACCCTCTTAGAACAGCTATACAAGCGGAATGGGAACACCTAATAGGACAGTTTAGTCATTTAAGAGGTTGTATAAGGGCTGCAGGTAACAGTTATACAACAAAAGCGTAAGCCTCTTGCAGCCGCTATAGGACATTTGCGTCAGTGCAAGATTCAGTTTTTGTCAACTATACAACTATTCTGTTACGTGATTCTACTTTATTGCAACCAAACTACTTCTTATGTATTGTATACCCAACTAACAATTATCACTCCTATTAGAGTTGCAAGAATGATTATACAGTATTCCTTAGACAGCATTGTATACTATAAGAACATTGGCAAAACCCTCTTAGAACAGCTATACAAGCGGAATGGGCACACCTAATAGGACAGTTTAGTCATTTAAGAGGTTGTATAAGGGCTGCAGGTAACAGTTATACAACAAAAGTGTAAGCCTCTTGCAGCCGCTATAGGACATTTGCGTCAGTGCAAGATTCAGTTTTTGTCAACTATACAACTATTCTGTTACGTGATTCTACTTTATTGCAACCAAACTACTTCTTATGTATTGTATACCCAACTAACAATTATCACTCCTATTAGAGTTGCAAGAATGATTATACAGTATTCCTTAGACAGCATTGTATACTATAAGAACATTGGCAAAACCCTCTTAGAACAGCTATACAAGCGGAATGGGAACACCTAATAGGACAGTTTAGTCATTTAAGAGGTTGTATAAGGGCTGCAGGTAACAGTTATACAACAAAAGCGTAAGCCTCTTGCAGCCGCTATAGGACATTTGCGTCAGTGCAAGATTCAGTTTTTGTCAACTATACAACTATTCTGTTACGTGATTCTACTTTATTGCAACCAAACTACTTCTTATGTATTGTATACCCAACTAACAATTATCACTCCTATTAGAGTTGCAAGAATGATTATACAGTATTCCTTAGACAGCATTGTATACTATAAGAACATTGGCAAAACCCTCTTAGAACAGCTATACAAGCGGAATGGGCACACCTAATAGGACAGTTTAGTCATTTAAGAGGTTGTATAAGGGCTGCAGGTAACAGTTATACAACAAAAGTGTAAGCCTCTTGCAGCCGCTATAGGACATTTGCGTCAGTGCAAGATTCAGTTTTTGTCAACTATACAACTATTCTGTTACGTGATTCTACTTTATTGCAACCAAACTACTTCTTATGTATTGTATACCCAACTAACAATTATCACTCCTATTAGAGTTGCAAGAATGATTATACAGTATTCCTTAGACAGCATTGTATACTATAAGAACATTGGCAAAACCCTCTTAGAACAGCTATACAAGCGGAATGGGAACACCTAATAGGACAGTTTAGTCATTTAAGAGGTTGTATAAGGGCTGCAGGTAACAGTTATACAACAAAAGCGTAAGCCTCTTGCAGCCGCTATAGGACATTTGCGTCAGTGCAAGATTCAGTTTTTGTCAACTATACAACTATTCTGTTACGTGATTCTACTTTATTGCAACCAAACTACTTCTTATGTATTGTATACCCAACTAACAATTATCACTCCTATTAGAGTTGCAAGAATGATTATACAGTATTCCTTAGACAGCATTGTATACTATAAGAACATTGGCAAAACCCTCTTAGAACAGCTATACAAGCGGAATGGGAACACCTAATAGGACAGTTTAGTCATTTAAGAGGTTGTATAAGGGCTGCAGGTAACAGTTATACAACAAAAGTGTAAGCCTCTTGCAGCCGCTATAGGACATTTGCGTCAGTGCAAGATTCAGTTTTTGTCAACTATACAACTATTCTGTTACGTGATTCTACTTTATTGCAACCAAACTACTTCTTATGTATTGTATACCCAACTAACAATTATCACTCCTATTAGAGTTGCAAGAATGATTATACAGTATTCCTTAGACAGCATTGTATACTATAAGAACATTGGCAAAACCCTCTTAGAACAGCTATACAAGCGGAATGGGCACACCTAATAGGACAGTTTAGTCATTTAAGAGGTTGTATAAGGGCTGCAGGTAACAGTTATACAACAAAAGTGTAAGCCTCTTGCAGCCGCTATAGGACATTTGCGTCAGTGCAAGATTCAGTTTTTGTCAACTATACAACTATTCTGTTACGTGATTCTACTTTATTGCAACCAAACTACTTCTTATGTATTGTATACCCAACTAACAATTATCACTCCTATTAGAGTTGCAAGAATGATTATACAGTATTCCTTAGACAGCATTGTATACTATAAGAACATTGGCAAAACCCTCTTAGAACAGCTATACAAGCGGAATGGGCACACCTAATAGGACAGTTTAGTCATTTAAGAGGTTGTATAAGGGCTGCAGGTAACAGTTATACAACAAAAGTGTAAGCCTCTTGCAGCCGCTATAGGACATTTGCGTCAGTGCAAGATTCAGTTTTTGTCAACTATACAACTATTCTGTTACGTGATTCTACTTTATTGCAACCAAACTACTTCTTATGTATTGTATACCCAACTAACAATTATCACTCCTATTAGAGTTGCAAGAATGATTATACAGTATTCCTTAGACAGCATTGTATACTATAAGAACATTGGCAAAACCCTCTTAGAACAGCTATACAAGCGGAATGGGAACACCTAATAGGACAGTTTAGTCATTTAAGAGGTTGTATAAGGGCTGCAGGTAACAGTTATACAACAAAAGCGTAAGCCTCTTGCAGCCGCTATAGGACATTTGCGTCAGTGCAAGATTCAGTTTTTGTCAACTATACAACTATTCTGTTACGTGATTCTACTTTATTGCAACCAAACTACTTCTTATGTATTGTATACCCAACTAACAATTATCACTCCTATTAGAGTTGCAAGAATGATTATACAGTATTCCTTAGACAGCATTGTATACTATAAGAACATTGGCAAAACCCTCTTAGAACAGCTATACAAGCGGAATGGGCACACCTAATAGGACAGTTTAGTCATTTAAGAGGTTGTATAAGGGCTGCAGGTAACAGTTATACAACAAAAGTGTAAGCCTCTTGCAGCCGCTATAGGACATTTGCGTCAGTGCAAGATTCAGTTTTTGTCAACTATACAACTATTCTGTTACGTGATTCTACTTTATTGCAACCAAACTACTTCTTATGTATTGTATACCCAACTAACAATTATCACTCCTATTAGAGTTGCAAGAATGATTATACAGTATTCCTTAGACAGCATTGTATACTATAAGAACATTGGCAAAACCCTCTTAGAACAGCTATACAAGCGGAATGGGCACACCTAATAGGACAGTTTAGTCATTTAAGAGGTTGTATAAGGGCTGCAGGTAACAGTTATACAACAAAAGTGTAAGCCTCTTGCAGCCGCTATAGGACATTTGCGTCAGTGCAAGATTCAGTTTTTGTCAACTATACAACTATTCTGTTACGTGATTCTACTTTATTGCAACCAAACTACTTCTTATGTATTGTATACCCAACTAACAATTATCACTCCTATTAGAGTTGCAAGAATGATTATACAGTATTCCTTAGACAGCATTGTATACTATAAGAACATTGGCAAAACCCTCTTAGAACAGCTATACAAGCGGAATGGGAACACCTAATAGGACAGTTTAGTCATTTAAGAGGTTGTATAAGGGCTGCAGGTAACAGTTATACAACAAAAGCGTAAGCCTCTTGCAGCCGCTATAGGACATTTGCGTCAGTGCAAGATTCAGTTTTTGTCAACTATACAACTATTCTGTTACGTGATTCTACTTTATTGCAACCAAACTACTTCTTATGTATTGTATACCCAACTAACAATTATCACTCCTATTAGAGTTGCAAGAATGATTATACAGTATTCCTTAGACAGCATTGTATACTATAAGAACATTGGCAAAACCCTCTTAGAACAGCTATACAAGCGGAATGGGCACACCTAATAGGACAGTTTAGTCATTTAAGAGGTTGTATAAGGGCTGCAGGTAACAGTTATACAACAAAAGTGTAAGCCTCTTGCAGCCGCTATAGGACATTTGCGTCAGTGCAAGATTCAGTTTTTGTCAACTATACAACTATTCTGTTACGACATTCTACTTTATTGCAACCAAACTGTTTCTTATGTATTGTATAGACGAAGTGAAAAATATATAACTAACACATTACATTCATCTTGTTTACTTACATATCGGCTATTGTGAATTTGATACACAGGTATATGATAAACTTCTTCACTGTGATATAGTGCTATTGTATTACTTGCGCAGCAAATTTTATTGTGATTATCGTGCAAAGTAGTTACGCAATTTCTACGGGCTTCGTATTTGATTCATATTTTAATAATGATCAAAAGTATGTCTAGATTTTTAAAATGGAAAACTGAACTTATCTGCGTTAAACCTTCCTATATTTAGACATTATTACACTAATTTTTATCACTTTATATCTATAATTTCGAACTGAAACATAATTATTTAATACTAAATAGTGGAATAAATGTTTGCCCAATATGGCGGGTGGTTGTGAATAATCATGGCATCGTCCATGTTGTCTTTCGTTTATCAGAATATTTTGGTGTTGCCTGCAGGTATTATATGGGGTTGTCCAAAATGGACGCAGGAAAGTAAAGGCATATTAAAACAAGAAAGATTGATATTCAAATCAAGTTGGGTACTTTATTTTGAAGGTTCATTTATACCATTTATGTATGAAAAATAATATCGCTCAAATGTTCACCACGACTGGATTTATAGACGTCCACGCGATGGTCGAAATTTTCAATGACATTTTGCAACATGGTCGGTTCTATGGCATTTATCTCGGCAATGATGTTGTTTTTGAGTTCTTGGAGGGTGGCTGGTTTGTAGACGTAGACTTTGCTTTTCAAATATAAATATCTTGGTGGCCATGGCACATTTCCTCTGCGCGAAATCACGTGATCACCGAAGAAGGACTGCAATCGATGGATATTGACGTTGGTTGTGTGACATGTTGCACCGTCTTGTTGGAAATAAACATCGTCCATATCCATTACTTCAAGTTGCGGCAAAAATAGTCCCCTATCATCACGTGATATCGCTCAGAATTGGCGGTAACGGCGTCCCCGGCCGCATTTTCGAAAAAGTAAGGTCCGATGATGCCTTTTGACCACAATGCACACCACACAGTCACTTTTTGAGGATGCATCGGCTGCTCTTGATACTCACAGGGATTTTCGTTCGCCCAGATGCGGCAGTTTTGCTTGTTTACCGTCCCATTCAAAGTGAAATGCGCTTCGTCGCTGAACATGCTTTTGATGAAAAATTGGCATCAATTTGGCGGTGTTCAAGGAGCCAATCTGAGAACGTTCGGCGTGAAAAATGGTCGGCCCGACGCAGCTCTTGCGTCAATTGGATCTTGTAGGCGTGTACATTCAAATCCTTGTGGAGAATGCGGAGCAAACTGGTTCTCGAAATGCCCAATTCTTGGGATCGACGCGTTGTTGATTGTTTCGGATCGTCTCTCACACTCTCCTTCACAACAGCAATATTTTCCGGTGTGCGAACGCTCCTTGGCCGGCCAGAGCCTGGCAGATTTGCCACAGAACCTGTTGCCTCGAATTTACGCACCAGACGACCGATGGTTGTTTCGTTTGGGCGGTTGTTGCGAACGAAATGTTCACGAAGCGCGCGAAAAGTGTTTTTTATTTTTGCACCATTTTTGTAGTGCTCTTGAATAACTTTAATGCCGTCTTCAATCGAATACGACTCCATAGCGATCAATGGTAAACATTCAACTAACAAAATGACATGTCGGTGACAGAAAACAAAGATGGCGTCTATGTCAAATTGACGTTTACTTTCCTGCGTCCCTATTGGACAACCCTTTACAACAATTTGACAAATGCCTGAAATGAAATACCGACAGAGTCGAATAATTTACCCATAATTTGTACCAGATCTGTATCTTCTGTTTGAACAGTTGACAAAACCTTTTGAACCAATATGCATCCGTTGTTTGTCTTAAAACGTTGGTTATGGCATTTTAACAAAAATATGACAGCAGAAAGTTAGGTTATAGTGAAGTTGTATACCAACATATTTAGCAAGAAATGTATGCCGAGCACAGCAATTTTGTACTACAAAAGTTGTTATATTGTTGCATATGTACAGCCTTTAACAGTTACTAAACAACAGTTGTATAAGTGCTTCCGCTGGGAGCAATTTGTTGACTAAAGTAGTAAATTTGCACAGCAAAACAACAAGGCTCGGGTTTGTTTTATAAACGTTACCATGGATGCCACAACACAACCATTTTGACTAACGTGCAAATATGCCGTATAAAATAGTTGTATAAACGTTTATGCAACAGTTAAAAATTTGTCCTATAAGGTGTTGTATAACTATGCTATAAGAATATTTTAATCACCTCATTTTAGAGCAAATATGTTGCAGAAAGCAAATTTGCATTCCACACAACATTAAGCCAGCATTTTGGTGTTCAGGCAACAACAATAGGGCTTTTATGGCTGAACGGTTCTTTTACCAAAAGCTTATAGCACTACTTTGCTAGTTGGGATGTGTTATACATTGACATTGCCAAACCTTAGTTATTTCAGAAAAACAGAATTTCCTAGGTAGGTGTTTAAATTATCAGACTTCATTTATTTCGTATACCAGACCAGACGTCAAATTGAACATAGCAACCGAGTTGAAAGACTGAGAAGAAGAGAAATAAATAAATCAAGCAATAAAGAATGTACAGAGAAGAGTCAGGCTTTGCTGCTCTGCTGGACATTCTGAACATCTGCTAGGATACTTCTGCTTATTTATCATTATTATTGTTATTACCATCAATAAAATGTTCATGTTATGGTCAGATTTTACGATACGATATTTCCTTATAATTTTTATCCAACAACAAATTAATGACCAACTAAGGAAACACATCACTGAATTTAAATGTACAAAACTCCAATATAGCGCCCATATGAAAAAACAAAGTTTGTGATCGACGTCGAAAAAAATTTTCGAACTGAAAATTTGACTACATCATCTTGTAGATTAGAATAAGTAACAATGATAACATCTCAAATAAAGATAGAAGAAAATAAAAGTAATTTTGGGATAAATCTGGTGTGTGAAACAAATAATCATAATTTCAAAGCTTACCTAGGAAATTCTGCTTTTTTTTAATTAACTAAAATTTGGCAATGCCAATGTATGACGCTTGATAAATTTTTGGAATCAAAATTAAAAACTCTATTCATCTATGCAAAAATCTAATATATACTAAGTGACATATAAATCCGAACACCCAGTTTAAATGGTTTTATTTCAATACAAGTTGGTGAATGTATTTATCTTACTGTAAATAACAAGTGAAAAATTTTTCAGCCTTATCAGTTGGACATTCCGGTTTTTATACTGCTTTTTTTTAATTCACTAACGCTCTAAAAATGAATATTTCAGCCGCAGTAAAGAATCAACGTTGGCGGATTTTGGCTCTTGACGATCGGTTACGATGCCTAGAGTACGGAGACCTGTACGATTTCGTCAACTTAGTGAGTTTGATAGGGGCCGTATAGTGGGACTTCGGGAAGCTGGAATTTCTTTTCGGACAATTGCAGTTAGAGTGCAAAGAAGTGTAAACACTGTGGTTAGGTGTTGTCAGGCATGGCTTCGAGAAGGCCGTACGCAAAGAGCAAGGGGCACTGGACGCCGCCGTAGAACAACAGACCGTGAAGATCGCCGCCTAAGATTATTGGCCTTTGACCGTTTCTCCACTATCAGGTCCATTGCAAATGAATGGTTTGCAGAACAAGGAAGACCTATTGGCATGCGAAGTGTTTACCGACGAATGAGAAGTTTTGGCTGGTTTTCATATCGGCCACACTGGGTTCTCCCTTTAACTCGAGAACACCGACGTAATCGCCTTGAGTGGTGCAGACAACGGTCACTCTGGGATCAGGAATGGAACAGTATTGTCTTTAGTGACTAGTCTCGATTTTGTTTAGGCATGCACGATGGTCGTGCCAGGGTTAGAAGGCGACGTGGTGAAAGGAGGAATCCACAGTTTTTTGTTGAAAAAGATAATGCCCGACCACATGTTGCAAGAGTCACAATAGACTTCTTTCAACATAATGATGTCACATTGTTACCATGGCCACCAAGATCTCCCGACTTATCCCCAATTGAGCACGTGTGGGATATGATGGGTAGGAGATTGCGCAATTTGCAACGTCCTCCTCAGACTCTAGAAGCACTTCGAGAGGAGTTGGTGGTTGCCTGGAATGAGATACCACAGGAGGACATTGACTACCTGATCAGAAGCATGCCTAGGCGCGTTGGAGAATGCGTAGCACATCAGGGTGCATCCACACATTATTAAAGGTCAAAGGGCTTTAAAGCAATGCAATGATTTTGAATTTTTTATCATTTACTTATTATGCTTCATTAAGTACTTATACAAAATTTTATTAAAATAAAACCATTTAAACTGGGTGTTCGGATTTATATGTCACTTAGTATATTTACTTTGTGTACATCTTAGAGAAGGGTAATTTTACTACATAAATTTCATTTTTTTTTTCATTCATGATAAAAGCATGCGCTATGCAGTTCTCGCCTACCTTTCATATTTAACCAGTTTGTTTCTACAACTTATGTGGAATTTCTCTGTCTACGCCGATTCCTTGAATGAGTCGTAAGCAAGAGCTTTAAACTTTTTGTACTATTTTTACATCATTGAAAAGTATATCACAGAAATCAAAATGTGATGGTATGGAGCATCTGCCAATCAAATTTTGATATTGACTTTTAACATATCTCCGTAGCCATAGATGTTTTTTAGGTTGCTCCTTATAGACTTGGTTATATGATTTTTGAAACGCAAATCTTCGTCAAGTAACACTCCTAAATTTTCAACTTCGGTTTGCTTATTTATCGCAACACCATCAATATGAATACTTTTTTACCTTTAAAAGATTTATTGAGACCAAAAATAATAAAATTTGTCTTGTCAGGGTTGAGGTACAAGGAATGATGTTGAGAGATATCGGGAAACTTTCGAAATCAGAGCATATTCTACGACAACCTTCATCTACTTCATCTGGGCGAAATGAATAGAGAAACTGAGTATCATCCTCATATAACTGCAGCTTTGAGTAGTTGGCAGCTTTTGGAAATGGTGAAATGTAAACTGTATAAAGTAAAGGACACAATATTGGTTCCTGGGGAACAAATGAAAGCTTTTTTCTTTAACGTTTTCATGTTGATTGTTTTCAAGTTACCGGCATGCCTAGTAGCCACCCTGTACAGTTATGTCACCCAAGGGATTGCTACAAGAAACGCCTTCTGACCGCAAATGGAAATAGAAAGCGTATACTTCAATAGCATATTCACGCTATGGATATATTTTAGCTGTTGAATTTATAATAAGTAAAGTCGTGCATGTTTTATTCTGATATTCACCTCTGCAATTGTCTGCAGAATATTGTTCCAAATACTAATAAAACAGTTGATGACATGCATCAGATATAAGCAAAGTACAATGTGTTACAGACCGAAAAATACGCAAATAATTCAAATCATTAGCAATAGCAATAATAAATGATAATTTTTATTCGCCAAAATATACAGGCGTTTAAAAATGCGTAAATATACTAAGTGACATATAAATCCGAACACCCAGTTTAAATGGTTTTTATTTTAATAAAATTTTGTATAAGTACTTAATGAAGCATAATAAGTAATAAAATAAAATTTCAAAATGATTGCACTGCTTTAAAGCCCTTTGACCTTTAATAATGTGTGGATGCACCCTGATGTGCTACGCATTCTCCAACGCGCCTAGGCATGCTTCTGATCAGGTGGTCAATGTCCTCCTGTGGTATCTCATTCCAGGCAACCACCAACTCCTCTCGAAGTGCTTCTAGAGTCTGAGGAGGACGTTGCAAATTGAGCAATCTCCTACCCATCATATCCCACATGTGCTCAATTGGGGATAAGTCGGAAGATCTTGGTGGCCATGGTAACAATGTGACATCATTATGTTGAAAGAAGTCTATTGTGACTCTTGCAACATGTGGTCCGGCATTATCTTGTTGGACACTTGGATCTGCCAGGGTGTCAAGATAGGGTAAAAGATGGGGTTCTAGAACTTCGTGGATATAACGCTGCGCGTTCATGTTACCTCTGATGAAGATTAAAGGTGACCTGGAACCATAAGCTATAGCACCCCAAACCATAACTCCAACAGTGTGATGAACATGTCTTTCAACAAAAAACTGTGGATTCCTCCTGTCACCACGTCGCCTTCTAACCCTCGCACGACCATCGTGCATGCCTAAACAAAATCGAGACTGGTCACTAAAGACAATACTGTTCCATTCCTGATCCCAGAGTGACCGTTGTCTGCACCACTCAAGGCGATTACGTCGGTGTTCTCGAGTTAAAGGGAGGACCCAGTGTGGCCGGTATGAAAACAAGCCAAAACTTCTCATTCGTCGGTAAACACTTCGCATGCCAATAGCTCTTCCGTGTTCTGCAAACCATTCATTTGCAATGGACCTGGAGAAACGGTCCCTTAAGGCCAATAATCTTAGGCGGCGATCTTCACGGTCTGTTGTTCTACGGCGGCGTCCAGTGCCCCTTGCTCTTTGCGTACGGCCTTCTCGAAGCCCTGCCTGACAACACCTAACCACAGTGTCTACACTTCTTTGCACTCTAACTGCAATTGCCCGAAAAGAAAGTCCAGCTTCCCGAAGTCCCACTATACGGCCCCTATCAAACTCACTAAGTTGACGAAATCGTACAGGTCTCTGTACTCTAGGCATCGTAACCGATCGTAAAGGATGTCAAGAACCAAAATCCGCCAACGTTGATTCTTTTCTGCGGCTGAAATATTCATTTTTAGAGCGTTAGTGAATTAAAAAAAAACAGTATAAAAACCGGAATGTCCAACTGATAAGGCTGAAAATTTTTTCACTTGTTATTTACCGTAAGATAAATACATTCACCAACTTTTATTAAAATAAAACCATTTAAACTGGGTGTTCGGATTTATATGTCACTTAGTATATTTATTGTCACATCATTGACGGAGATGTTGGTAACAACAGTATTGTGCGAGCTTTAAGCATGGTTGTTTTTTTGCAAAAGTTTGATATGCCTCCTTCCATGCTTGTTACCAACCAATGAGATTAACAAGAGGTTATGAGTAACATCTATTTACAATTTTTTGTTCCTTGATCCGTTTAAAAAACTCATACGCTCTTCGCTAAAATCCAGAACGACCGAGGTACATTAATCTGATAGACGTACCGTTTTTCCACAAACAAAACACATCCGATTATCCAGATCGCAAACAATGCGTAAATCTCTCTATCCTTGCAAAAAACATTCGACAATCAGCCTGTCGACTACCATCAGTCAAGCTTTGGAAACAGTTGCATATCGGAACAAAACACGGTCGAATGCCAAAAGGGCGATTAAGTTCATTCGAGGCGATGCGTAATTTCCAAAACACGAGAATTTCGATTTGGGTTTTTTGGAAAGGACGCGCTAACGATGTAGATGTCAAGTGCCAATCAAGCTTTCAGCATAGCATATATTATCGACCAGCAGGATCACTTAAAATATTCAAAACTGATGATATGTTTGTGTCTTACTTCCCGCGTCAACTGGCGAAATAATCGCTTGGCAAGGGCAAAGGGCAAGCATATTTTGTTTGCCAACAATTTCTGGGCCCGCCTACGAGATCCGCCGGGTGGTACCTTCGCGTTCGACAGTCAGAGACCGTATACCACCTACGGACAATCACAAAATCCATAACCAAGAGAAAAATTTCTCCTGGGATGGGATTCGAATCCGCACAGCGCACGGCGACTGATCAGGAGATCGAAGAGTCTACTACTGCAGCCACCGCTGCTGCCTATGCCTTTAGCCTTTACCTTTAAACCGTACAAAAAGACTGACACAAAGGCATTTATAATACATTATTATTCCAAAACAATGTCAAAGTAAAAAATTCTTGGTTAATAGGTGGTAGATGATCTACAATCATTAGAATTATGAAAATATCCTCTTTTGATTTATGTCCATCATTTTGAAGTGAATTTTTAGGTTTTTGAATACATTTTTCTTCTCCTTCTAGAACATTCCTCGGTATTGAATTACACATTTGTATACTTCTATTTATAGGGGAATTTTGTGGTTTTTTAGTTCCAACTGAATTGTTTCTGAATTTTTGATTCGTTATTTTATTATAGTTATGAATGTTGTGATTCTGTTTAAGTTATACAGGGTGGAGATTCAGTTCAGTAGTTTTGAAGATTTATTGATTTAAATTATCATCATTAGTAGAGATCAATACATTTGGCAGCAAAGTAATTTAAAAATGAAGAATGAACTGAGTAAATGTTGAAAATGGCCACCATGACTCTCCATGCAATAATGAAGATTTTGCTCAAAACGTTGCCGCAGGTTTTGCAATATTTGAGGAGTAATTTGAAGGCACTGTCACAATTCTTTGTCGCAGGTCTTCCAATGATGTTGGCTGAGTAGCATAGATTTTGCTTTTAAATGACCCCACATAAATAAATCCAAAGGTGATAAATCTGGCGATCTTGGTGGCCATTCAATGGTACCTCTTTCACCAATCCATCGATCTGGAAACGTCTGATCTAAATATTGTCGAACACGTAATGCGTAATGTGGTGGGACACCATCCTGTTGGAACAACAACCTATTCGCAATGTACCGCCGATCATTCTGATTTTCAATTATGGCTGTTAATGCAGGATCTATGGTGTCTTCCAGTAATTTCAAATACATTTCACCGGTCAAATTTCCAGGTAAGAAAAAAGGACCAACTAAATGATCGCCAAAAATACCAGCCCAAACATTTAATTTTTGTGGCTGCTGTGTATAAACCTCATGATCAATTCTGAGATTAGAATCGGACCAATATCGGCAGTTATGACGATTTACTACGCCATTTAAAAAAAATGAACATTTTTCGGAAAAGCAAGTGTTGAATAGAAAATGTTCATCGTTTATAATTCGTTCACTCATATCTTCACAAAATTGTAATCGCCGATCAAAATCGTCTTCATTAAGTTCTTGTACCAGGTGATTTTTTTACGGATGAAAACTATGGGCCTTTAGAATCCGTTGGACAGTACGTCGACTAACACCACACACATTCTCCAATTTGCGGGTGCTTAACGTAGGTTCTACATAAACTTGCCCTAAAGCCTCCACTTCTATTGCTTCGTTCCTTATGGGATTTTCAATGTTGCGTTTTTTATTGGGACTGATCCAGTTTCCCGAAATTTAGCTACAAGTTCTAGAACATATTTTCGATTCACGTTACTGTTCTGATGTCGCTCATTAAATATTTCTGCTGTTCTATTAGTGCACTGATTATTTCCGAAAAATATTTCGATAATATCAACTCTTTCTGCTGTGGAATATTCCATGGTTAATTTATGTAATAAAGCGTTACAAGTTATTTTAGCAACAAAGTTTGGTCAAATCAATCGCAAACTATGCACTAAATTCCTATTTAAAATAAGTAAGAGATTTTTCCTTATCGTTCTTCAAGAAATAACTTTCTTGCCACAAAAAACGCTCCAATAGCTATTTTCAACAAGAAAATGATAAACAAACCATGGGCGTAGTGAAGAAAAGCATTTACTTATTAAGTAAATTCGTTTAGTAAAATTTTTTCTGAAAGTAGTACAAACTAATCTGATGTACCTATTAAAGTCTACTTTAAGCTTTAAATCAATAAATCTTCAAAACTACTGAACTGATGCTCATGTATTTTACATCATTATAAAGGGAATTGAAAGACCTTTAAAATAAGGTATCACTCGACCCCCCTTTCCATTTAAGATTTAAGCGTTGGTGTCACCCCCGCCCAGGAGGCTGCACGTGATAACGTGATTTTTTGCCAATCTTGTGTCCCCCTCGAAAACAAAATCGACGGGTCTGAGCGTTTTTCCAAAAAAAAACTGAGCTGCCAGTAAATGCGTCTATTTCGTTTTCGATGCGCCACCCTGTATATTTATCTTTATAGTTTTATCGTGAATTTTGTGTATCAATTTAATTTGCTCGTATTTTTAATTAATTTAGGGTTAGCGAATTTGTTGCTTTGTAAATAGATTCTGTTGAGGTATACGAGTTTATAGAAAAATCATATTTATAACTTTGTAGAGTTTGGTCATGGTAGAAATTGAAGCACAAGCCACCTGTCGGGTTCGTGAGGCAGGCTAAAAATGCGACGGGTGGACTCAAAGGCACAACGTTTTTTGGGATATTGGGAGCAGAGAACCAAATAACTGACCACCTGTCGATTCAAATAAGGCTTGACGCTGTCCGTTAAGGAAATGTCACAGATCAGATGGATAGCCTTTTCGGAGCAAGTAGCCATGATGGTTGTTGCATGATATGCTCTCGATGCTTCGTGACATAGATGGTCAGACAATGGAGGATGGAAATTTGAATGGTGGGTGGTGGTGAATCAAAATTAAATTGGATTTGGATGTATGGGATCGATTTTGAATTGCGTGTCCATCGCTGTAATTGAAAGATAATGAGAGAGCCGACTAGTATTCACATTGAAAGCTAAACTCAATAGGTATACAAATCAGGTGTGCAACGAATGCCAATTTTTAGGCATTCACTAATGCGAATATCTCCACTTCTGTCTACTGCCGATTTTCGCGCATACGAATACGAAAGCGAATATTCAGTTTTTCTTAAATAAAATAAATAAACTAAAATCAAAGAACTGATTTCAATTGTTTTTTCCTGTCTCCAGCTCCGCAACCACTGGACATATTTTCAAAAACTGTGCAGCTTTTAGATCCTTGTTCTGGTAGGAACCTTATGTGAAAATTTCTTTAAGATTAGGGATAAGCAGACAGACTGACCGATAGCTAGACAGACCTAGAGACAAACCGACAGACAGACGAATAAACCGACAACCGATCAGACCGATAGACAAACAGATCGAGAGACAAATAGACCGACAGAACTGAATCACATGGCTTTCGTGATGTAGTTGTCAAAATCATAGTATCTGATTTTCGAAATATTCGCGATTGCAATACTTCGCCAGTGGCGTGAGAAGTAAAATGTAGGTTGCGTTATAAAACCGTGCTGCCTTTGGCCCTCTTTCTTCTAAGTTAGTTCTGTGTAGTGTTGAATTAAAAAGAAACAAGTCCATGAGTGGGACTAGGAATAAAAGTAGTGTAAGTCTCCTAATAATATATACTAAGTGACATATAAATCCGAACACCCAGTTTAAATGGTTTTATTTTAATAAAAGTTGGTGAATGTATTTATTTTACTGTAAATAACAAGTGAAAAATTTTTCAGCCTTATCAGTTGGACATTCCGGTTTTGATACTGCTTTTTTTTAATTCACTAACGTTCTAAAAATGAATATTTCAGCCGCAGTAAAGAATCAACGTTGGCGGATTTTGGTTCTTGACATCTTTTACGATCGGTTACGATGCCTAGAGTACGGAGACCTGTACGATTTCGTCAACTTAGTGAGTTTGATAGGGGCCGTATAGTGGGACTTCGGGAAGCTGGACTTTCTTTTCGGGCAATTGCAGTTAGAGTGCAAAGAAGTGTAGACACTGTGGTTAGGTGTTGTCAGGCATGGCTTTGAGAAGGCCGTACGCAAAGAGCAAGGGGCACTGGTCGCCGCCGTAGAACAACAGACCGTGAAGATCGCCGCCTAAGATTATTGGCCTTAAGGGACCGTTTCTCCACTACCAGGTCCATTGCAAATGAATGGTTTGCAGAACACGGAAGACCTATTGGCATGCGAAGTGTTTACCGACCAATGAGAAGTTTTGGCTTGTTTTCATACCGGCCACACCGGGTCCTCCCTTTAACTCGAGAACACCGACGTAATCGCCTTGAGTGCTGCAGACAACGGTCACTCTGGGATCAGGAATGGAACAGTATTGTCTTTAGTGACGAGTCTTGATTTTGTTTAGGCATTCACGATGGTCGTGCCAGGGTTAGAAGGCGACGTGGTGAAAGGAGGAATCCACAGTTTTTTGTTGAAAGGCATGTTCATCACACTGTTGGAGTTATGGTTTGGGGTGCTATAGCTTATGGTTCCAGGTCACCTTTAATCTTCATCAGAGGTAACATGAACGCGCAGCGTTATATCCACGAAGTTCTAGAACCCCATCTTTTACCCTATCTTGACACCCTGGCAGATCCAACTTTCCAACAAGATAATGCCCGACCACATGTTGCAAGAGTCACAATAGACTTCTTTCAACATAATGATGTCACATTGTTACCATGGCCACCAAGATCACCCGACTTATCCCCAATTGAGCACGTGTGGGATATGATGGGTAGGAGCTTGCTCAATTTGCAACGTCCTCCTCAGACTCTAGAAGCATTTCGAGAGGAGTTTGTGGTTGCCTGGAATGAGATACCACAGGAGGACATTGACCACCTGATCAGAAGCATGCCTAGGCGCGTTGGAGAATGCGTAGCACATCAGGGTGCATCCACACATTATTAAAGGTCAAAGGGCTTTAAAGCAGTACAATCATTTTGAAATTTTTATCATTTACTTATTATGCTTCATTAAGTACTTATACAAAATTTTATTAAAATAAAACCATTTAAACTGGGTGTTCGGATTTATATGTCACTTAGTATACATTGTGATCTCGGAAATGGTTAGAAGGATGCAGTTAGTTAAATTAGGGTACTATTCAAAATTACCATATATCAAAAGTAGGCACCTAGAAAAGTTTTTTGGAAATAGACCAATAATTCCTGAAATCGCCATTCTTTTATGAACCACGTAAGCTGGCTCTTTAGTATTCGTATGTTTATTTTTTCGAAATATACGGCGTTTCTCGACCGAGGGTGCATTTTTTTGCCGAATGTATGTATTTGAACCTACCTCTGAGAAATATGTTATTTTTATTCAGCTGACAACTTCAGAAATATTTGAAAGCGCACATATTTTGCAAGCTGGTAATTACATTATGAACTAACTTTAGTTGGGAAAGTTGATGACTGATTACGTTTTCGCCGACAAACAATATATATAACATTTCCGAAACACTCACCTGTCAGTTTCAGTCTTCGTACCAGAAAAACAATAACAACCTCGTGGAAGTTTGGAGTGTAACTTACGAGGTTGCCATATTGTAACGGCCATCGCGATTCTCATAGTCGTTAAAACAGATTTATTTTAAAATAGATATAATAGTTGGAATGTGCCTAAAACTGACCAAGAACGTATTCTCAGAAGATATATATACAGGGTGACTTTGAAGTTGAGTCATTAATTTTCCGATAATGATTGTAGAAGGAAGATAAACCAAAATATGTGTGTAAAAATAAAAAAAAATAAAAAAAAAGTTTACCTTGTTTTATAAAGTATCCTCCCGACAAGTATTTCAGTGCGGACCTGTATTTGATCGTAAGGTCTTGGAGCACCGGCATGCCCTCCCCTGTGAGGTCTTAAGTCACCTGATTCACGAGCCCGTTGTACTACATTAACAAAGGCACGAGGGGTTGGTTGTACTCGATTGGGAAACCGATCCGCATAAACATGTGCCATTTTTTATTTCGTTTGAGCCACGCAGCAAACACCACTATTCACTCACGCGTTACCGACTGACACATTGACTGAATAAAAACATCGTGATCAGCGTTTCAAATTCTTTCGCTTTTTTGTTTCTGATGCGATGAACGGATAAGGCGGATTATATCCGTTGTTGCCAAACACGAGCACATAATATTATTATTGAGACAGGGCGGTACTCAAACTTCTAAAGGGCTATAACTTTGTTACTTTAATTTTACCAGAAAAATGTTAAAGGAAAAAAACATTTCTTTTGATCAGATCTACTCACTGTTAAAATAAATGACTCAACTTCGAAGTATATTACCAAAATATTCATTGTTAATATTTTAAATCTATAAAATCTTGCTACATTTTTATTATTTGTGTTTGATGAGAAAAAACTAAGATTTAGTTGGGCCAACTGAAGTGGGAAGGGGCTCGTACGTTTCTTACGTTTATCGCACCACAACAATGAATGTGACATAAACTCATCGTTGCAAGCTGAAATTTTCCGGGTTTGTTCTACATGGATTGAAATAGTTTTTACAATAAAATGAATAATGAAATACAACCTCAATTTTTTTTACCGCTTTCCAAAGTTGAGGGATGGGAGAGATTTTTCACAAAAAAAATGAATTTAAGATTTTTTGCGTTGATTTCTAATAAGCTCTGCTGAAAAGTGACAAAAAAATCACAGGCCTAAACCTAATGGCTTAGTTGTAATTGCGATTGAAAGATCATTATCCCGTTTTTTTTTCGAAATTTAACAAAATTGCAAATATTTCCTGAACTATAAAATTTGGGACCACACATATATAGGAATTAATTCGATAGGTTTTGAGGCCCTCTATCACCTGACTTCCGTTGATCCACTACTAACTTTACACCCTGTATATAAAGTTGCCTGGAACAGATTATCTCTAATCGTCATTGTCTGTCAGATCGGTTCGTAAGACCCTTGGTCTTGATTAAAGCCTGGCAGGACAGTAGGTTTGTCAGGTGTGGTGGCCCAGATAGAAGACAAAGTCAGAGTGAAAGAAGAGAAGAAGAAAGTAAGGAAGAGGGAGAGCAAAGAGGATACGGTAATACTCATTACTAGTACTACGGCAGTAAATTAACAGAAACGCATACAAGTAAATCCTTATAAAAATATTTCTTGTTGAATTTGAACACTTTTTTGTGATTTATTAACCCTGTGAATATGTCGAGGAAGTGTAATAATGATCCTAACTCTTTTTGTTATGTCTGCGGAGAACTAACATTCAACAAACAACGACGAAATTTTACGAATCTTGTGCTGGAGTGTTATCACCAATGTTTTGGTTTTTCTGTCGCCCATCAAGACAAATCCTGGGCCCCTCATGTCTGTTGCATAATGTGTGTGAAAAATT
Organism: Acanthoscelides obtectus; assembly: GCA_963669975.1. NCBI lineage: Eukaryota > Metazoa > Arthropoda > Insecta > Coleoptera > Chrysomelidae > Acanthoscelides > Acanthoscelides obtectus. The sequence goes on along the minus strand of CAVLJG010000001.1, from coordinate 115,631,253 downwards.
TAACTGACTGGAAGAAAGGTGCACGACCTATGCCGTTTGCTGTACCCATGATATGGACTAAACAGCGAGATCACGTTTCAGATTGCTATTTTTGTCTCACAGACGTAAAAGGTATAAATTACAAGAAAAAAACCACAGTTATTTACCCTAACTTATCTTCGGCTATAAGACCAGTCTCTCATTGTAAAAAATTGCCAGAACTAATACCAGTTGCAACTACGTCTGTTGAGAACAATTCACAACCGTCCACTTCAGGTGAATGTGTTGACGAGGACGATGACTGAGTTAAAAGGAATTGTAAACGAGCCACATTTGATAACTCAAGGAGACCTAAATGATTTGGTTCGGGATTTAAATTTGTCAAAAAAGCTGTCAGAACTATTAGGATCACGTCTAAAAGAATGGAATTTGCTACATCATAATACAAAAGTTAGCTATTTTCGAAACCGTGATCAACACTTCAGAACGTATTTTTCTCAGGATGGAGATTTGGTGTTTTGCAATAACATAAATGAGATTATGAAAATGTTGGACATAGATTTTGATCTCTCTCAGTGGCGTTTATTCATTGATTCTTCGAAAGCAAGTCTAAAAGCAGTGTTATTGCATAATGGAAATAAGCTTCCGTCTGTACCTCTGGCCCATGCTGCAAATATGAAATAAACCTATGAAAATATGAAACTTTTACTTGAAAAAATAAATTACAGTACATATTCCTTCAAAATCTGCGGTGATCTTAAAGTTGTTGCACTATTACTTGGACTTCAGCTGGGTTATACAAAGTTTTGCTGCTTTTTATGTGAATGGGATAGCCGAGACAGAACTAATCACTATATAAAAAAAACATGGCCTACGCGTGCATCGTTAGTTCCTGGGCAAAAAAACGTAAAGTATTTACCCCTTGTACAGCCAAATAATGTGCTTCTACCACCATTGCATATCAAATTAGGAAGGATTAATAAAAATTTTTGTGAAGGTAATGGATCGCAATGGGAGTGGATTTTTGTATCTAAAAGAAAAATTTCCTAAAATAAGTGATGCAAAGATAAAAGAGGGTATATTTGTTGGCCCTCAAATTAGAGAGTTAATAAAGGATTCAAGATTTGAAGAAAAATTAAGCGATTTAGAAACATCTGCATGGAAGGCTTTCAAAAACGTTGTTGCAAATTTTTTGGGTAACCACAAGAGTGACAGCTACAGAGAGTTGGTTAGCGAGCTATTATTGTCATATCAAGCATTGGGTTGCAACATGTCACTTAAGATCCATTTTTTAGACTCGCACCTGGATTTTTTTCCTGACAATTTAGGGGCTGTCAGCGACGAGCACGGTGAAAGGTTCCATCAGGACATTTCTAATATGGAAAAGCGGTACCAGCGCAAATGGAGCCCAAATATGTTAGCAGATTACTGCTGGACAATTAAAAGGGACCAACCAGAAGCTAAATATTCAAGAAAATCTTAGATTATTAAGTCATTTATAAAAAAAAATAACTTTTGATTTACGAGATCTGTGTTTTTTCTTAATATTTTAAATTACTCAATAGAATAAAGTCCTTGTCTAGCAATTTTTTTAACTGTTTATTTTTTCGTACAATCACCAATTAAAGTAAAAAATATCAAAAAAGTCCGTGTGGCACGACAAAGTTAAAATTTTGTTGACCAGTATTATTATTTAGCGAATTGGCAACACCGGCAATTAGAGTTCGTGTTATGTCTCATTCTAATTATATATCATGTGTGTTCCTCTCCTTACTCCGTTTATTTGGGTTTGATTTACATTTCGGTGATTGCAGATGATGTGCTTTTATGGCCGTTTTTTCAGTTGGACATGTGTCGCCCGTAAGTGCCTCTTCGGATTTATAGCTCTCTTAACGTCGGCGGAGGTGACGATAGTTTAGATGAATGATCTGAGATAAATTAGTCTTAATGATAGGAATATGGTAATAAGTAGCTGCTTCTCAGATTTTTTTTAACCGACAGAATTGATCCATTTTCACGTTGTTTTGGATAGATCTAGATCAGAGAGACAACCGAAGGACTGGTTTCAGGAAAGTTGACAGAATCAAGCTTTCAAACTTCAAGTTTTTGTCAGCCAATGATTCGTACGTTCATAATAATTAATGTAAAATCTGAAACTTATCTCATGGTTTTCATGCTGAGAGAACTCCATATTTCTGTGGACAATTGAAACCACATGTAGTCGTTGTTTTGACGAAAAAACCTATGTGTTTAGAAGCAGCTTTTACAGAGTAAAACCGATTTTTAGTAAATCTCTACAGAGCTACTGGAGTTTCTCATTATGAGACTATTAATAATAATAATAATAATAATAATTTATTGATTTTAATACGCAGAAAGTTTTTACACAAGTCAATATACAGGGTGTTTCAGTTTATTGTTGCATAACTTTAAGATTCGATAGAACTTTTAAAATTAATGCATAAAGATATAAACATGGGTCGACAAATGCGTGGCTTCCGAAATACAGGGTGTTTAAATTTACTTTCTAATATAGTTTTTTTAAATATTTGGTACAATATTTGATGTATAGCAGGAAAATTGGTATACAGGGAGTTTCTTTTTACGACAAAACGAACCATGGGCATTGTTTTACTGTAGCCGCTAGAGGGCGCTCTCTACTGTACCTGTAGTGTATTAAAATGACCGAAAATTTTTTCGTAGTGCAATTTTTTGCTTTTTGAATAAAAAAACTGATTCTTCGCACTTTTCAACATAAAAAAGCTCTCCTGTGAGGTTTCGTTATAGTTAGCCGTTTTTGAGATATTTCGATTTTTAAGGTTCGATGCATTTTTAATTATCTATGGGAAAATAATATTTTTTTTTTACATTTTCGATTTGGGCATTACAAGTAATTAAGATGATCGTTTAGATTGTGTTTTTAAACACAGCAATAATTCCTAACTCCAAATAAACACAAAAAAACAGAATATTAATTTCTTTAATTTTCCAATATTATTTTTAACAAATTAAATTAATTATTTACAACTAAAATGCTATCGGATAGTTAGGACAAACATACAAAATCTAAAGTAGTTGCTCGAAATGTAAACCCAATTGTTCAATACACAATTCACATCTACGAATTATCGAACGTGATATAGCATTATTCAAATAAGGCCTTATTTCTTCACATGCATTCCTGATTCTGTCTATTAGCATATCTCTTGTGGTTATGGGAGTCTGGTACACTTTTTCTCTTAGAAATCCCCACACAAAGAAATCTAATGGATTTAGGTCAGGGGATCGTGGAGGCCAGACGACTGGTCCTCCACGGCCGATCCATCTTTCTGGATAATTTTCGTCCAGCCAGTTTCTAACTATTCTCGAATAATGAGCTGGACCATCAAGCTGGAACCAGGTCAATCTTATTAAATCTAACATAACATCATCCCACATATTTGCATGTTCAGCCTTTAAAAATTCCAAGAAGGTCGCAGCATTTAACCTTGCAGGCAAAAGGTAGGGTCCAAATAGTCGATTACGGTAGATACCAATCCACACGTTCACACTAAATTCATGCTGAAAATTTCTTTCCCGAACTGCATGCGGATTTTCATGCGACCAAATATGTTGATTATGAAAATTCACCACTCCACGTCTAGTGAAGCATGACTCATCGGTCCATAAAACGTTACTTAAAAACTCCCTATTATTATCAGTTCTATCAAGAATCCACTGACAAAATGTGATTCTAGGTTCTCCGTCCCCTGGCTGTAGTCCTTGCACAGGTTGCAAATGGTAAGGACGTCTATGGTCATTTCTAAGAACACGGTGAACATGGCTTGCTGAAATTCCCAAGGCACCAGAAACTCTCCTAACACTTGTGATCGGATCTCTACCAAACTCACGCAGAGTCATACGGGTGAATCTGCGCTGACGAACATTTATGTTTTGATCCCTTTGGAGATTTCCAAAACCATTTTCAATTATTTGGCGATGCACTCTTACAAATACTGAGCGAGTTGGATGTCGTCTGTTTGGAAATCTTCGTGCGTATTCTCTGGCTGCTTCTGCTGCGTTTCCATTTACAAAGCCATACACAAAATAAATATCCGCTAACTCTTGATTGGAGAATAAAAATGGCATTTTTATAAAACTTACAAAAAAGAAAACAGGTAAAAGAAACTAAATTTCGTACATTCACAATTGCAAAAAAACGTTTCAGGTTTCAACAGACAACAAAACTAACTGTCAACTAATTGACGTTTAACCTTATTCTGCTTTCAATTTCAAAAACATTTGCAGGCACAGCCTACTTCTAAAAATTATCGAGATACTGACTTTTTAACGTTATTTTATCATAAATAATTAAAAATGCATCGAACCTTAAAAATCGAAATATCTCAAAAACGGCTAACTTTATGTTGAAAAGTGCGAAGAATCAGTTTTTTTATTCAAAAAGCAAAAAATTGCACTAAGAAAAATTTTTCGGTACAGTAGAGAGCGCCCTCTAGCGGCTACAGTAAAACTATGCCCATGGTTCGTTTTGTCGTACCAAAAAACCCTTGTTTACCAATTTTCACTGTTATACATCCAATATTGTTCGAAATATTTAAAAAAAACTATTTTATGTTTATATAGACTTTATGCATTAATTTTAAAAGTTCTATCGAATCTTAAAGTTATGGAACAATAAACTGAAACACCCTGTATACTAATAGAACAATGCAATGCTACGTAACGCATAATTACTAAAAGCAAATTAAAAATAAAATACAAAAATGACATGAGATAAAAGAAGATCGCTTAGAAAAATATATGTATAATACAATTAACTATACACATACAGACAAACAAAACAATAACAAATGTCAAGTTGGACAGAGAAATAAATAAATTAACATTTAAGGTATATCAGTAAAGTCATTTGCCCAATATTAGTCCGTGCTAAAGAATGCGTTCTTTAATAAATAATGCTTGAGTTTCCTATGAAAAACATCATATAAAATGATTTTATATTGTTGGGCGGCAGATAAAAAAATTTAATGCCATAAAAGTTTGTTCCAACTCTTGATTTTTCTAGACGGTAGTTATTATGACAAATGTTGTTTCTATTTCGTGTTTCATAATTGTGGTTATCACTATGAGTGGGGAAGGTACTAATGTTTCGTTCGATTTATAGGAGACGACTCAAAATATGCGCACATGGAACTGTTAGTATTGCCAATTTAATTAATTCAGCCTTGCAGGGGTCTCTGTATTTTAAACCAGAAATGTATCCGATACAACGCCTTTGCATGCCAAAAACTTTTTGCATATGTGGAGAGTGTACCCAGACCAAAATTGCATATGTCATTTTATAGCGGAAATATGCATGACAAGCAGTTAATAAGACTTTATCAGATACTCTATCCTTTAGACTACGTATGAGATAATATAACTCTGGACAAACGATCCACCACACAGCGAGTATGCACCTTCCATGTCAGAGTACAGTCAATATGTCGTCGCCTGAATGCAGAACTATTGTATGTCCAAATTCTTCATTTTTCAGATTTTAACACGTAACATTGCATGCAGAGGTATTGTAAGTTCCTGCGCAAGCATTCCCCACCACTGGTCTTGAACGATATTAGGCGTAACAGCTTGAGGCGCGTCATTTTGCTGCAGAACTATGACTAGAGCAGATAATCACTTACAGAACTACTGTAATTCCAATGTCAGCAAAAAATATAAGTCGACTTTCACGGACTTGTCATACTTTTTTTCCGGTAAAACATTCTATGTCCAAAATTTCTCAGAAATGTTAGGCAAAACGCAAACACGAAAAATCTCTTGTAAGATTTGCATTTTGTGACTGCATTCAAGCGACGATGTACTCTTTGCGGTTTCACTGGTTGAGCAGATTCCAACTCATGACTGCGTAAGCTTAGTATTATAGACTGAGTTTTATCAGTATTGAGTAATAACATATTGGCAGCAAACCAATCCTCAAGGTCCGACTTACACAATGAACTGGTTTCGACAAGCGTATTTACATATTTATTAGAATTTACCAAAGTAGTGTCATCAGCATATAAAAACAAAGCAGCATTGTGCGCAGCTGATAGCCTATTAGGGATATCGTTAATGTATAATAAAAACAGCAGTGGTCCCAGTACGGAACCCTGAGGAACTCCATGGATCACTGATCTGGTATCATTGAAACGTACCAGCTGTTCTCTGTCGGATAAGTAAGAGTTTATGATAGAAGGATGGATGTTATAATAAGGTAATTTTTGTATTAAAATACTACGTTGCAGATAATCAAAAGCTTTAGATAAATCGAAAAGGTCCGCCTTGGTATGTAGATTGTTCTCAAATCCTTTGTTAACAAGATATCAGACAATTGATTTCTGTAGTAGTAGATCTGCTCCATCTAAATCCAAACTACTTGTCATTAAATATACTAAGTGACATATAAATCCGAACACCCAGTTTAAATGGTTTTATTTTAATAAAATTTTATATAATTACTTAATGAAGCATAATAAGTAAATGATACAAATTTCAAAATGATTGCACTGCTTTAAAGCCCTTTGACCTTTAATAATGTGTGGATCCACCCTGATGTGCTATGCATTCTTCAACACGCCTAGGCATGCTTCTGATCAGGTGGTCAATGTCCTCCTGTGGTATCTCATTCCAGGCAACCACCAACTCCTCTAGAGTCTGAGGAGGACGTTGCAAATTGAGCAATCTCCTCCCATCATATCCCACACGTACTCAATTGGGGATAAGTCGGGAGATTTTGGTGGCCATGGTAACAATGTGACATCATTATGTTGAAAGAAATCTATTGTGACTCTTGCAACATGTGGTCGGGCAATCTTGTTGCAAAGTTGGATCTGCCAGGGTGTCAAGATAGGGTAAAAGATGGGGTTCTAGAACTTCGTGGATATAACGCTGCGCGTTCATGTTACCTCTGATGAAGATTAAAGGTGACCTGGAACCATAAACTATAGCACCCCAAACCATAACTCCAACAGTGTGATGAACATGTATTTCAACAAAAAACTGTGGATTCCTCCTTTCACCACGTCGCCTTCTAACCCTGGCACCACCATCGTGCATGCCTATACAAAATCGAGACTCGTCACTAAAGACAATACTGTTCCATTCCTGATCCCAGAGTGAACGTTGTCTGCACCACTCAAGGCGATTACGCCGGTGTTCTCGAGTTAAAGGGAGGACCCAGTGTGGCCGGTATGAAAACAAGCCAAAACTTCTCATTCGTCGGTAAACACTTCGCATGCCAATAGGTCTTCCGTGTTCTGCAAACCATTCATTTGCAATGGACCTGGTAGTGGAGAAACGGTCCCTTAAGGCCAATAATCTTAGGCGGCGATCTTCACGGTCTGTTGTTCTACGGCGGCGTCCAGTGCCCCTTGCTCTTTGCGTATGGCCTTCTCGAAGCCATGCCTGACAACACCTAACCACAGTGTCTACACTTCTTTGCACTCTAACTGCAATTGCCCGAAAAGAAAGTCCAGCTTCCCGAAGTCCCACTATACGGCCCCTATCAAACTCACTAAGTTGACGAAATCGTACAGGTCTCCGTACTCTAGGCATCGTAACCGATCGTAAAGGATGTCAAGAACCAAAATCCGCCAACGTTGATTCTTTACTGCGGCTGAAATATTCATTTTTAGGGCGTTAGTGAATTAAAAGAAAGCAGTATAAAAACCGGAATGTCCAACTGATAAGGCTGAACATTTTTTCACTTGTTATTTACAGTAAGATAAATACATTCACCAACTTTTATTAAAATAAAACCATTTAAACTGGGTGTTCGGATTTATATGTCACTTAGTATAATTGACTTGACTCGAGATGAGAGGAAAGATGATCGTTTAGCAGAATTTCAAAAATCTTAGCAAAGTAGGAGATTAGAGTTGGCTGCGAACATGTATAACAGACGAATTAAACGGTTCAGGTCAGTCAAACAGGCTCATACAATTTGTCCATAGTCCCCACAGATTTGACACCATTGTGATCTTACTTAACCACCCGGCTCTCGCAAATCCAGCACGGCGTTGCATACACGGATACACGTATCATCACTCAGTTGTATATCAGCATTAGAAGCAGACAGACTCGCGCGTAGTTTCTAAATTCAGTTTAGTGAACAGACAGACCGATGGAAATGAGTGAAATAAGCTACTTCTACAGCAAAGATACGACATGATGTCATATCCTCATCCTTAAGATATGTAAAAAGCCGTACCATCTGTTTCTCGGCAAATGCTTCGTTCACAATGATGAATGCGTGCAACCGCATTATTAGCATTCATTCAACTGCACTGGAATTAATTATAAATTACCCATGCCTACTATAAATTAACCTAATTAATAATTAATGTGGAATATAAGTAGACGCAAGTGTACCGACAATTTGCTGGATAGTAATTGATTAGTTTTTTGTTATGCTAAAAGATACCTACATACCTCCTGCAATTTTAAACACAGTTTAGCTATTATGTAATTTATAATCATCATTTGATTGATCCCTGCTGCAAAAAGTTATAGCGCAAGTCTATACACTGAAAACCAAATTTGACTGCTTGGGTTCAATGTGTACGAGAGAGAAGACACCTATGTTAGAAAGAGATAGAAGCAGGCTGGATTGCGAAGCTCATCACCGCGTTGCCTAGCAACGCTGACGCGATAATGTGCCGCGTTGCCAATATATTACAGAAATTCCTTGAATTAAGATGCATGTTGAAAATACGCGTTAGTTTATTCTCTGCGCCCAAATAATGGTTTTATTTTGAGTGTACACATTTTCGAACTGTTTAGGATGAATTTCGGATGTGTAAAGCACTAAAGCATCTTGATTCGTTGTTTAGTTATAAGCTATTCAACTCACAAAAACGCTAAACTTTGACAGCCTGCCAGTCCACCATTTTGGAAGATACAGAATTTGTATTCCAATATTATATTAAGTGACAGATAAAATGAAACATCCAGAATTATTTATTGAATTTTGATAAAAACACATTTGCTATACGCTGATAAAATGTTGAAGGCATTCCAGTCGAGGTAGCATGACTACCCAGCGCTATATCCACGAACCATATCTGCTTCTCTTTTTAGAAACATTGCAAGATTCAGCAGGTCAATGCATGACCTGATGTCACACGCGTTAGCTTAGACTCGGTTGTCGAAGTCATTGTTTTCAAGACCTGCAATACAACATCACCCATTATGATAAATTAATCAGTAGGTGGACATACTCTTTATTTTTTTTATTTCACTTTGTGTATTACATTTTAATAATGGCATCATTCTTAGCTGCGAAAACGAAGCATCATTGTCCAAGCTGATGGCGAGTATACAGGGAGAACTCGGTGCGAACTTCACTGTCAATGAGATCAAGAAATATCGCCCACGCATGGTGATAAATAATGTAGAATGCGCCTACACAAAATCTGAGGGATTAATCGAGAAGATATTGACCCAGAATGAATTTGGTATTTTCAGTAGTGATGATATAAAAACTGTAACCACTTTCAGATGTTCCGAATCTACTTTAAATGTTGTCATTGAGGTTAGCCCAAAATTTAGAAAAACGTTGCTAGACAGAGGTCATATATACATGGGTTGGCAAAGATGTCCTGTGCGGGATTATGTACGAATTATACGCTGCTATAAATGTTCAGGTTTTGGCCAAATGGAAAAACATTGCATACATTCTAAAGTATCATGTCCTTTATGTGCTGGAGATCATTTGGAAAAAAATTGTAAATCTGCTTTTAAGAATTGTTCAAACTGTATGAATCACAATTCTAAATTCAACACTCAATTTGATACTAGTCATTCTTCTAAAGACTTAGATTGTCCAACTTATAAAAAATATGTTACATACTTGAAATCTACTATGAATAGTGATAAATTCAAGGTTTTAAAATTTGGTCATATAAACTGCAGATCAGTTTTATAAGGATTTCATGAATTTAGTACACTGGTTCAAAACAACAACCTTAATATTGTTGGAATATCGGAAACGTGGCTATCAAAAGATATATCTAATGACCATATAAGAATGAATGGATACAACTGCTATCGCTGTGATAGAGATAGGCGAGGTGGTGGTGGTGGCGAGGCTCTTCCATAATTTCATTTGGGCAAGGCCCAAGTCTTGAATATATATGGTTGAAGGTGCAGCTTCCAAAACAAAAAATTGCTATTGGTATATTCTATCGGCCCCCACATAGCTCTGTTACAGAAGCCGGTAATACCTTTGATAACATGTTGCCTGCCATATTAGCTGAATATGATGATATCATCCTTGCAGCGGATATCAATGTTAATTTGCTTTTAGTTTGTAACAACTTGACTAAATGCCTTGATTCTTATAATCTGAAACAGGTGATATCTGAACCGACTAGGATAACTGAATCGACACTCACTCTCTTAGATCCTATTTATTTGAGCAAGCCTGAAAGTTGTCTTAGGAGTGGCACTATTAATGCTGATATGATTACTGATCACTATTTAACCTTCTGTGATATAAGTATTGCACTTCCTAAAAATCGATAGAAATTTGTGACATTCAGGGATTTCCATAGTTTAAATGAAATAGCGTTTGAACAAGATCTCAAGAGTTTTCCATGGTGGCATATTATATCGATAGATGACATTGAAGTTAAAATTAACTTTTTAACAGATAGTATTTTATGCTTATTTAATGTTCACTGTCCAAAAAAGGTAGTGTGTGTAAACAAAGTTCCAGCTCCTTGGTTGAATGATAATATTAAACTTCTATTCAAGCAGAGGGCTGAAGCTTTGTCAAAGTTCAAACGTGATCGTACAGCCGCCTCTTGGCAACAGTTACCCCCCTACTGAGCGAGGGCCGTGGCAAATGCTTGTTCCGGAAGTCGTTGTATCCAGTATACAACTTCTTCCCGTCCAAGTGATTGCGCACGCGTTAAGGAATACCTCAGTACCGATTGCCGGGTGGCGGTACAAGTCCGCCAACGGGCCACTTTAGGTCTATTTAACATCACTAATACGTAAAAAGAAGATGGTAGACAAAGACCAGTCGACCGAGGCAGTACCACCCGCTAGCTTTTCCCAGGGTGTCTTATAAATGTCCGCATGTTTCCACACCTAAGCTATGCAGTCGGTTATCTACCAAAACAAAGAAATTAATGATGATGGATCCCTCGAGCACTAAAAACTCCGGACGTAAACTCACTCCACTCTCGGAATGTCCGGGTGGAGGGTGGGCTCGAGGGAACAACATCGAAGATAAAATTTGTTTTTCGAACATCTGCGGGATCAACAGCAACATTGATGCTGTTCATCACTACCTGCAATCCAATCGTCCCGCCGTGCTTTTCTTGGCGGAGACAAAAATCTCAGAGGCTGCACCGATTAACCATCTCAACTTCCCAAACTACGAGGTGCACTCCAATCTGAGAAAGAACGGGGGAGTTGTGGCTTTTGTCCGCAGCAGTCTTTCCTGCTCCAGGGATCTTTCTTTGGAATCACACCGGAAGGACATTCTGTGGCTTCGCCTCAACTCCAAAACATCACCCAAATTTATTTGCTGCCTTTATCGCTCTCCCTCGAACCATAACTGGGATGACCTACTCGAATACCTCGCCGTCCAGATCGACTTCCTGAACATCAATCACCCCGCTTCAGAGGTAGTTCTTCTCGGTGATTTCAATGCCCATAATGAGCTTTGGTTGGGCTCAAATAAGACCGATGCAGCAGGTCGTGCAGTCGAAGCGTTCGCTCTTACTCAAGGGCTGACCCAGCTGGTGAGGACCCCTACTTTTTTCCCCCGCGTCTCGTCACACGCCAGTAGCCTGCTGGATCTCTTTCTGACCACGCATCCTGCCCCTTACAGCACTGCCGTCCTGTCCCCCCTGGGTAACTCAGATCACGGTGTTGTGGAGGTTAGGTTTCGGTCAGAAGCCGCTGTGGACGCAGAAACTCGCACAGGCCGCAAAACTTGGCATTACGGACATGCCGACTGGGAGGGGCTCAGAGACTTCTTCTCTAGCTTTCCTTGGAGAGATGTCTGTTTCACTGACGCGGATGCGTCGACTGTCTGTTCTTCAATAACCGAAATTATCCACGTCGGAATGGAGGAATACATCCCTCACACAGTGAAAGTTCGTAAACCAGGGTCCAACGGCTGGTTCAACAAATCGTGTGACACTACTCGCCAGCAGAAGATCAAGGCCCACAGAACCTACTTACAAAACCCCACTGTAGAGAACAGACAAGCCGACGTCCAGTCCAGAAACAAATATAACGAAGCGGTTCGCAATGCCAAAACCCAGCATGATATAAAAGTTAGGCACAGGGTAATGTCGCAGCGCAATGGCAGTCGGTCTTTCTGGACGCTGGCCAAGCAGATTGAAAAGAACTTCTCACACAGTAGTCTTCCACCACTTACGTGTCAGGATGGAACTATTGTATTCGACTCAAAGGTCAAGGCGGAAGTGCTAGCCAAGATCTTTGCTGCCAACTCCACCATGGACGTCCCCACCAACGCCCAAGTGCCGTCAATTCAAAGGGTTCCCCATACTATGCGGGAGGTAACATTCAGGCATAAGACCGTAAGACGAGTGCTCTTGTCGCTCGACATCAACAAAGCTTCTGGTCCGGACTTGATTCCTGCCATTGTACTGAAGAGATGTGCAGCTGAGCTTGCTCCAGTTCTTTCGCGTCTCTTCCAGATATCTTATGAATCCGCCACCTTCCCAGAAAACTGGAAATTTGCTCATGTACAGCCCATCCCAAAAAAAGGATCTAAAACCGACCCTTACAACTACAGGCCTATAGCTCTGCTTTCTGTTATAAGTAAAGTGATGGAGAGGTGCATAAATCGCGAGCTTCTGGACTACCTCGAACGTCACAGCTTGATTAGCGACAGGCAGTACGGTTTCCGGCACCAACGATCCACAGGGGACCTCCTAGCTTACGTCACGCAACTGTGGAGTAAACTCATCCAGTCTCATGGTGAGGCTCATGTCGTTGCTCTTGACATCACGAAAGCGTTCGATCAGCTGTGGCACGCTGCCCTCTTGAGCAAACTTCCATCCTACGGCCTCCCAGAAAAGCTTTGCAGATGGGTGGCTGACTTTATCTCTGGCCGCAAGATATCCGTCGTAATTGACGGATTCTCCTCTTCATCCCACAACGTCAACGCGGGTGTTCCCCAGGGATCGGTCTTGGCTCCAACACTGTTTCTCTTACATATCAACGACCTCCTTTCCTGCACGATCAACCCAATCCACAGCTTCGCTGATGACAGCACTCTACATGCAGGAATTCAGAGTGACAAGCCGATCTCTGCCGCTGAGCTGGAGAAAAGAAGACTGGCGACGACTTCTTCTCTGACGGGAGACCTGGAGGCTATCACTGCTTGGGGACGCAACAATCTTGTACAGTTCAATACTTCCAAAACACAGTACTGTACTTTGACGAACAAAAAGCGTCCTAGCGCTCATACAGTTTCGATGGACGGCGAGTTCTACCAAAGAGCCATTCATTTCGGCTGGTCGGAGTCCAGATCACCGAGGACCTGATCTGGCACGAACACATCTCTTCAATAGCTGCAGCTGCTGGGAAAAAGCTAGGCTATTTGTTTAGGGCTAAGAAGTACTTTTCTCCGCATGATCTTCTCACTCTATACAAGGCCCAGATAAGGCCTAGCCTCGACTATTGCTTACACATTTGGGGTGCTGCCGCCCCGACTACATTGTCCATGCTCGATGCTGTCCAGAGGAGGGCGGTCCGACTGATCGATGACTCTTCTCTAACAGACAGTCTCGGGACTCTTTCGCACCGGCGGGCCGTCGGCGATCTAGCTCTTTTCTATCGCTACACCAACGGGCTTTGCTCCTCAGAGCTCTCTTCCATGATGCCGCCGCGCGATGTGGCTGCCAGACAGACCCGCCTGACTTCGGCGTCCCATCCTAACCGTGTCAAACTTCGTACATCCAGAACTGGCCGATACGACCGCTCCTTTGTCCCGAGGGTGTCTAGATTGTGAAACAAACTACGGGAGGAAGCTTTTCCCAGTTCTACTAACCTTAGGCAGTTCAAAAATCGTATTAACAAAATTTCTTTGGGATCATCATAGCAGCCGCGGTGTTCCGGCATTTAGGCTTCTGCCTGCGCGGCTGTTTCGATATAAAAAAAAAAAAGTATACATATTTCAGAAATCGCGCATTAACGCTCGTGCGAAGAGGAAAAAGAGATTATTTACAAGCTGTTCAAAATCAGGATATAAAAAAGTTTTATAAGACCCTAAAGACTTTCAAAGTACAATCTCAGAAAGAGTCTACAATTCCCGTGAGCTTGTCAGATCCGTATAAAATAAATGAGGCATTCATTTCAATTTTCGAGAATAGTGATTTGGCTTGTGCTGATAAAATTGCATATTACCGAGCTAATAAAAATAACTCAAAATTCAAATTTCAATTTTATAAAGTGACTATTGACACCGTTGTTAAAATTATACATAAAATAAAATCAAATTCTAGTGGTACAGATGAAATAACTTTGCATATGATACTACTATGTATACCTGAAACTGATGTGTACTTAACGCATATTATGAACTGCTGTTTAGAGAGGGGATATTTCCCCAATCAGTGGAAACGTGCTATAGTTATTCCGCTACCTAAGTGTTCTGATCCTACTAACTATGGTCAACTGAGACCGATCAGTCTACTGCCAATTTTCTCTAAAGTATTGGAACGCGTTGTTTACGAGCAGCGCTGCGCGTACTTATATTCTAACAAAATTACTCCATCTAAACAATCTGGATTTCGACAAGGTCATAATACAGCTTCAGCACTATGTGATTTAACAGGCAATATAACAATGGCACTTGATAACCAAAAAGCAGTAGCTCTCATACTTCTTGACTTTACTAAAGCATTTGACACAATTAATCACTCACTTCTTGTATCTAAATGCAGTTACTATGGATTTTCTGAAAAACCTCTTTCGTTTATTCAAACCTACCTTGAAAATCGGTATCAAAAAGTCCGTCTAAATCAACAGTACTCTACGGAACAAAAAATTTGTTCTGGTGTACCACAGGGATCAGTCTTAGGACCGCTATTATTTTCATTATAGATATCAGATTTAGAAACAGAGGTAAAATCATGCAGCATACAATTTTTTGCAGATGATACTCAAATTTTCTATTCATTTAGGAGTAATGACTTGGAAACGGCAAATAATAAAATTAATCAAGATCTTGCCCCAATTGAAAAGTTCAGTAGTAGTCATAATCTTCGTTTGAACCCTTTGAAGACAAATATGTTGGTATACGCAAATAGAACAAAAAAGAATACCTTAAAAAAGGACATAGACATACATTTAAAAGGTAGTAAATTAATTCCTGTGGATCATTCGAAAAACCTAGGTATTATAATGGATGATGACTTAAAATTTGTTGCACACGTGAACTATCTAATTACTCAGTGCTACGCTATTCTCAGAGTTTTATTTTCAAATAAGCAATTGTGTTAATATTTCGTATTTTCAAAGTTATCGTATTGCTTAGTGGTTTACTATCCCTATTTAGATATTATAACAAGAAATCGTATTCAAAGTATTATGAATACATGTTGCAGGCTTGTAAATGATCTCAGAAAGTATGATCATATATCGAATGCCATTAATGAACTCAAATGGATGAAAATTGATAAAATGTATAAGTACCAGCTCCTAAATCTGACTCATAAGGTTCTTAATTCAAAAACACCGTCATATTTAGTAAACAAATTCATACGTAGAGGGAATATGCATCGTATTAATATTAGATATAGAGAGACTTTTTCAATTCCACGCCACAGCACGTCTCTATTTCAGAATTCATACATTTACAATGCGATCAAATCATATAATTCTTTAGACCGCAGTTTAAAAGAAACCAATCCATTATCCAATTTCAAGAAAAAAATGAAAGAAGTTCTTCTTGATCAGCAGCGTAATCGGTTGTAACCCATAAGTGTCCTCATATTTTCCTTACGTATTTACTTGGATTATTCGTTATTGTATACAGGTGCCTATTAATTTTCAACAAATTCTTTTTTTTTACATCTCGTATTGTTAAGGGGGTTAGATGGTAGAATAGATATATAGATATATTATCTAAATCTCGCCTCCTGTAAGAATATTACAAATAAAAGACGTTAATTATTATTATTATTATTTTGAAGTTTTTACAAAAAAAGAAAAACCTACATAATTAATGCCGTTGGGCTAAAAACTATTTGAGGGACCTGGGGTGATAGAAAAGACCTCCCCTGTCCGCCATTTCAATTTGGCAAACGATGGACCAAACACCCTGAATAAAGATCTTACAAGGAGATTTAAAAAGATTATATAGGCATTCAAAAAGGTATCGCAAATAATAGAAATTTATGAATAAACCAAGAGGATCACTACAAGGCCTATCTGATATAAAACGACACACCGTAGTCCTTCATAGCTGGAAGAAATGTTATGAAAATGAGTAGATGAAAATCACAGCGAATCATAGCTCACAATACGTCTACTGAAATGCACATGCACAGATTGTATCGTCACAGCGGGGCATATGTCGCACGTATGTCATTTCCTCCTTGGATCCTTGGTCGTGTGCTGTTGACTGTTGTGTTGTGCTGCAGTTGTAAAAATCGACTCTACGTCGTTTCCGTTTTCAGGACCGTACTGGTCCGCTTTCAGTTTTTAATTGTTTCCAAAAACGAAACGATACTCGCTGGGTCAGTGATGACAGCGCCACCTATCGTACGTTGGCCTAAAATATTTGTGCTTGTTGATTTTTATGAAAACAACATTTTGTCGATTTGAGGTTAGGAAAAATTTTAATTTCAGGCCGACACGTTCTTTCTAAGACTGGGCAATATACTATTAACGATAATAGTCTTTATTTGAACGCATCGAAGACATCTGCTTTGTTCATAATACGTTATCATAGTAATTATATGTCGTCCTCCACTTTCCATACAAACTTCATTACGACGAACCCGGCTTCTTCTTACTCTATGTCCTCGAAGTTGTTCATTTATTATTACAGTGGCATACAATTTTTTTTATATATAATTTGTAATTGGACCAGCCCCATAAACCACCACTTAAGTTCTCCCCAATACCAGAAATCCATCGGATTGAGGTCAGGAGATCTTGCTGGCCATTTTCGTGGGTCAGGAGCATTTCGACCGATCCAGCGATTTGGATAATGTTCATTCAAATACTGAATGACGCCTCTAAAAATGTGTTGTGGTGCCCCGTCATGAAGAAACCACAAATTCTGTCTTCGTGGTAATGGTATGTTGTCTAAGGTCTATTCCAAAAGTTCTGGTAGGTTATTGGCTAGCTAAGGTATCCTTCTCCTGACAACTTTGGAGGTAACTCGAAAGGGCCAATTACCGGATCTTCGAGAATACGCGCCCAAATATTTATTTTAAAACGTTGTTGGAAATGACCTTCACGAATGGTATGAGGATTTTCTTGGGCCCACGTGTGAGTATTATGGAAATTTAATATCCCGTCTCACGTAAAAGTACATGCGTCCGTCGCTAGAAGGTTTTTGCGAGGATCGTCTTTTGGTAACAAGACCTGCAAATTTTCCCATTGGATTCTATAGACTATGGTATGCGATAGTCCTACGCGGCAGCCTAATTCCCGAGTGCTGATATCTGCATTGATTTCCACGATATTTAAAATTTGCTCCTCCTGCTCTACAGTATCCTGTCTTTCACGAGTGCGAATACTAATGGGCTGAACATTTCCTGTATCCCGAAGTCTTTGGTACACCTGCACAAATGTCCTTCTGTCTGGGTGTGCCCGTTGGCGAAATATGTCGCGATAAATTTGAGCTGCAAGATTTGAATTCTGACGAGCTTCACCGTAAACTAACAACATGTTGGCGAACTCTTGATTCGAGATCATTGTAAATAAACACGACGACGTACGCGAACAAAAACAAAACAACACGCCCGACGCTCTGCTCGACAAAACGATAAAGTAATTTATCTATGCAAAACGATGACTAACCACTGTTACCGTTTGCGATCGATTGCCGGTTCGATAAGAGTGATGAAAGACCGACGCGCTGTTGTCATGTGTGTTTTAAATATTTAATTTAATGAAACTTACTTACTGACTACAAATTTTGGCTCAACTTAGAAAAACTTAATGCCATTTATTTGTTAATAACCCAATTTAAAAACGTTTTAGATTGGATTATAAAAATTAGTAAGATTGTGGTGATTGTGGTCGATATAAAGCACTTAAAGTTGTAAACTATGAAGCCATTTAGATAAAAATCTATTAACTTTTGGACCATGGGTCATATGATCTTTTTGGCAATTCTTTTTTGTTATAACAAATGGTGACAGCCATATAATTGCACCTTGGTTCAATTGACGCCCACATGATACAGATTTCACCATAGATACCACGTCTATATCCCACTATCCGTCCAAGGATGTTTCGCTTTTTGTCCACCGCGCGCGCTGCAATCGAATCAATTCCCCCGCTATGCACGTCGCTCCCGCTGAATACGCCGCATATGACCGTCGCTTATGAAATTCCCTATAGACTCAGATACGGTCCGGAAGACTAAGAGGTGTTTGCAAAAAATTAATATCAGAACTGTCTTCAAAACAACTAACCTAAAACATACTAATGAAAACGTAGTCACAAAAAATTCAATATATTGAATAAAATGTGGCTGCGTTAAATGCTACATCGGTGAAACATCAAGAACAGTTAAAGGTAGAATAAGGCTAGATGACAATGAGAAAAATCTCAAAATTGTATGTATGGGAAACCGAATAGTGCGATGGCAGGAACAGAGAGGATAACAAGAACAATAGGAAGGTAAAGAAATTAAACAACAATTGTAATGGCTGGAGGTCAGTCGAAACAGGTCTTTTTTTAACACAGATACAAAGATCGACCCAATAAATATAATAAAATGTACAAGAAATTTTAGCCCAAAAAAATCAATCGCTAAAGGCAAAATTTCTCGAAGATCTATTTAAACTCAGATTCGTTCTTTCAAGCATCAATTTTTATAAAGTTTCTAAGTAGTGCTATAGTCATATCGTATTTGGTTGTTTGTCACATTTGAAATATAATGTTTATGTATTTTTTGAGAATTCTTCTTATTCAGCAATTACATTATAATGTTCCTCTCCTCTCATGTAACACTTATTTCAAGGATCCGAGGCCATATTGGATACGCCACATTGAATTTCTGTTTTTTGATAGCAGATTGCATCTCAAAAGACCTTCTGTACCAAAATTTCGTGAGGATGCACTTAGCGGCCATAAAAGATTATAAACACTCAATTTATGCCCTAGATTCATAAATAATTTTATTCCTAAAAATGAATGTTTAAATAACAACTCGTACATAATCTAACTGTGAACCCTGCCCTGTTTCTTTCACAAGTGCTTTTCTCCACGTGCTGGTTACTGGAAATGGGTAATGGTAAACATTTTGATTTTAGCCTGTTCCTACATCTGGTCGGCAGTATCCCGTAGTGTAACGACCTCTATTTGTTAAAACAGGGAAGCACTGCCAGCTCCGGAAGACAAACATATTACTTATAATAATAAATGCATCATATCAAACAGACTGCCAACTAACAGAAATGTTTATATTAATCATAATAAAATTATATAGCATTATCCGTGTTTTATATATGATGTCAGTTCTGACACTTATTTATTATTAGAGCTGAAACGTTCTATTGACTATTCGTTGATTTAACAATAACAATATGTAAGATTAAAATATACGAATAGATGAGGCGAAAAGCTGGTATTCGTAGAATTTTTCCAAAACAATTTTTATCATAAACATGTTTGTTATATACAGGGTGGCGCATCGAAAACGAAACACGCATTTACTGGCAGCTCAGTTTTTTTTTTGGAAAAACGCTCAGACTTGTCGATTTTGTTTTCGAGGGGGACACAAGTTTGGCAAAAAATCACGTCAGCAGGTGCAGCCCCCTAAGCGGGGGTGACACCACCCCCAAATCTTAAATGGAAAGGGGGGTCGAGTGATATCTTATTTTAAAGATCCTTCAATTCCCTTTATAATGATATAAAATTACTGTACTTCAGTTTAGTAGTTTTGAAGATTTATTGATTTAAAGCTTAAATAAAACGTTGCCGCACATTTTGCAATATTTTTGAGGAGTTATTTGAAGGTACTCATTCACAATTCTTTGTCGCAGGTCTTCTAATGATGATGAGTAGCATAGATTTTGCTTTTTAAATGACCCCACATAAAGAAATCCAAAGGTGATAAATCTGGCGATCTTGGGGGCCATTCAATGGCACCTCTTCTACCAATCCATCGATCTGGAAACGTCTGATCTAAATATTGTCGAACACGTAATGCGTAATGTGGTGGGGCACCATCCTGTTGGAACATCAACCTATTCGCAATGTACCGCCGATCATTCTGATTTTCAATTATGGCTGTTAATGCAGGATCTATGGCGTCTTCCAGTAATTCCAAATACATTTCACCGGTCAAATTTCCAGGTAAGAAAAAAGGACCAACTAAATGATCGCCAAAAATACCAGCCCAAACATTTAATTTTTGTGGCTGCTGTGTATGAACCTCATGATAAGTTCTGGGATTAGAATCGGACCAATATTGGCAGTTATGACGATTTCCTATGCCATTTAAGAAAAAGGAACATTCGTCGGAAAAGCAAGTGTTGAATATAAAATGTTCATCGTTTATAATAAGTTCACTCATATCTTCACAGAATTGTAATCGCCGATCAAAATCGTCTTCATTAAGTTCTTGTACCAGGTGAATTTTATACGGATGAAAACTAAGGGCCTTTAGAATCCGTTGGACAGTACGTCGACTAACACCACACACAGTCTCCAATTTGCGGGTACTTAAGGTAGGATCTACATAAACTTGCCCTAAAACCCCCACTTCTCTTGCTTCGTTCCTTATGGGATTTTCAATGTTGCGTTTTTTATTGGCGACTGACCCAGTTTCCCGAAATTTAGCTACAAGTTCTAGTACATATTTTCGATGCACGTTACTGTTCTCATGTCGCTTATTAAATACTTCTGCTGTTCTATTAGCGGACTGATTATTTCCGAAAAATATTTCGATAATTTCAACTCTTTCTGCTGTGGAATATTCCATGGTTAATTTATGTAATAAAGCGTTACAAGTTATTTTAGCAACAAAGTTTGGTCAAATCAATCGCAAACTATGTATTAAATTCCTATTTAAAATAAGTACGAGATATTTCCTTATCTTTCTTCAAAAAACTTTTTGCCACAAAAAAACGCTCCAATAGCTATTTTCAACAACAAAATGATAAACAAACCATGGGTGTAATGAAGAAAAGCATTTACTTATTAAGTAAATTCTTTTTGTCAAATTTCTTCTGAAAGTAGTACAAACTAATCTGTGTACCTATTAAAGTCTACTTTAAGCTTTGAATCAATTAATCATCAAAACTACTGAACTGAAGTACATTAATTTTATATCATTATACAGGGAATTGAAAGACCTTTAAAATAAGGTATCACTCGACCCCCTTCCATTTAAGATTTTAGGGTTGGTGTCACCCCCGCCCAGGGGGCTGCACGTGTTAACGTGATTTTTTGCCAAACTTGTGTCCCCCTCAAAAACAAAATCGACGGGTCTGAGCGTTTTTCCAAAAAAAAACTGAGCTGCCAGTAAATGCGTCTGTTTCGTTTTCGATGCGCCACCCTGTATAGTATGTTGCATGGACAGCAAGTTTCGGGGCAGAAATCTGAAGCAAATTCGTCTAAACATTTCTTTTCAACAAATTACAAAAATATTATACAAGGAAGAAGGTACTAGATTTTAGCTTGAGGTTTATTTATTTATATACAGTTTGGGGTGTTAACAGGTAAACCCAACACACACCCTCAGTGAACTAAAACTAAACTTACATAAAATATCGTATACATATACATATATTACATTATTGAATACTTCAATATTAATATTTTTTTATCCTCCGATATTGTTGTAACAACATAAACTGAGTGAGTAGTTCTAATTATAAGCAATTAACTATTAATTTAACTTTTTTAATAAAAGGAGTATACCTAATTTAACATTTACTTACGTTTAATTGAAACTGAAATCAAAATTAAATTGAAATTATACCAGAAATGATATTGGAGGTGATAACTTGAGTTATGTAAAAAAATAAAACATTTCTATTTTAGTCTGCCATAGAGCTGTAATACTCATACTTTAAAGCCTTTTTCAGGGAGGTCAAGCTAATGTTAAATAAACCTATATTACAGAAATTATTATGATTTTTTTGAGCCCTGAACAAAGGGGAATTAAGACCAAGATTGGTTCTACGGAACGGTATTCTAAACAGATGATAGGTTCTAAACGTTCTATCAGGAGTGTTAAAGTTCAAGTTTGCCAAAAGATCCGGACAGTCAGTGAGGCCATTCAACAATTTATGGACACAACAAATGTCAGAAATCGTTCTTCTATCTTTTAAGGAAATCATATTGAACTGTTTCATAATTTGCGTATAATGATGTTCTGTAACAGGTTGGTGAGTTTTATGTGCTAACATCTTCAAAAATTTGTGTTGAATTCTTTCTATCCTGACTATATGTACATTGTAAGACGGATTCCATATTACTGATGCAAACATCAGTTTGTTGTGTATATAAGCGTAGTACAATGAACGAAGCGTTTTTGGGTTCGTAAATTCTCTGCATGTCCTGTTTATGAACCCTAGTGTTCTATTTGCATCATTTACGATGTGCTCTACGTGGGTGATGAATGAGAGTTTCTCATCAATGTATACACCTAGGTCTTTTACTACATGAAGCTTTTCCAGTTCTGCCGTCCCTATCTTATATCTGAAATCTATAGTGTTCGCTATGTTTCTAGTAAGCCTCATGTAATGACATAGTTGTAACAGAGACCTAAAAATCTAGTATTTTTTCCGTGTATAATACACAATTTTTTTCTGTGACGGGAAAAACGACGATTTGATATTGAAAAATTGTATTATTACAATAGTCAAGTCAGAAAATTTAGCTACAATTAGACCTGCGTTGCTAACAAAACTTTTAAAGTAGTCAAATAGCTAACAATTTAATTATGAGATTTAATTTAAAAATTGTGAACTTAGTGGTTGTTTAGAAGTTATTTTTAATACTATAAAGTAAAAAATGTCTGATTCCGAGTTTTCTTTGACTCCACCGGAATTAGTAGACGTAGCTAAAGTAACGTCACAAAAATTATTGCCAGCTAAATCGCGGAAAATTTACGAAACCGCGTATTCAAGATTCATGGAATGGAAGATGAAAAAAACATGCAGTTCTTTGTTGACTTATTTTTCAACAACAACAAAAGCCATCAGTATCCGGGAAAAAAGTACTCATTTTTTTCCCCGGGACATTTTGTTACCTGTCATCAGAGAAAATGTCAAACTTTTTCCCTTCTCAGAAAAAATGTTTACTTAGAAGCTTTGTTATTTTATCGGCAATAACGCCCTGTAAGTTTTCTTTGGTCAATGTAAGGCAAACTACGCGGCATTGTAACCTCAGCTTCTTAACTAGTTTGAAATGCTGATAATTCACTCCTGAGGGACCTGATAAAACGATATACAAGAAGCCCAATGAGTCCAAAATAAGGATGTGATAACGAATGAGAAAAATTGATTAAGCAAAAATCGATTTTCCATTTTGCAGTATTAATCGATCCAGAAGCCAAAAATAGTCGATTTTTTCTAATAGTAGACAAAACGAATGTTTTTCTATATCAGAGCAAAAACTCAAATAAGATGATGCGTATCAAAAAAAAAATCAATACGAGAAACTTCTGTTTTCAAAACTAAATACGTTTGGATTCATGAGAAAAGTGTACAATTTGGTGTTTTTATAATAAACCCGTTGAACACTTGTAGTGTGTGTTCTATTATGATACCCATTTAGAAAGGATTGAAAAAATATGTAATATTCTATTCTAAACCTACATTACATTAGAATTAGCAGTGAAGGCCTTCATTCTCCAATTCCATTTTTTGTTAGTTGCGGTCATCATAGATTTGATTTTCTTATGGTGTATTGTTCTAGTGAAGTCCTTTCATTTGATACAGAGGAGGATTGATAAATAATATCTAACGCGCCAATTTGGTAGCGGCTGTTTTCTAGGATTTGAAAGTTTTTCATAGTCGAGCCCTTCCATTTGATAACCCATATTGGAAAAGATGTTGAGAAATAGCTAATCCGCCATTTGATGGAGGCGGCCATTTTGTAATTACAATGATACTGAATACACATAATCGTATTGTCATCAGAACTAAACATGTATGTACCAAATATCAGATCAATCGGTCAGCAGAAAAGAGGTAAAATTTGAACGAACAAATTTGATGCACATAAGCTAAATAAAATCGCCCACATACAAATGATATTTTACCGACTTGTTCATGTTAGTGAACAGTACATTTATAGTCAACGCCAAACAAAGTGGCGTGCACGTCATCAAGGTGGGTGTGTTGAAAAATTTACATTGTTGCCAAACTTTTTGTAAAATAATAAAATTTATTATTTACATATCTAGGTTTATAAGCAATATTAACCTCAAATGAGAACAAAAATAATAGTATAATAAAATTATAGATCTGTACTTGCATAATCATTAAGTATGACAATTATTGATCAGATGACACTATGAAACTACCATATTTAATTGATAGCTTAAAGGTACTGAATAAAAATCCAAATGGGGTCCTCCAAATTTTATGCATGGTATTTATTTTACAGAATTCATACAGAAAAATGCATTCTAAAATTAGGTAAGCTACTGGTGTAAGCTTTTTCTGTACAATAAAGTTAGTCGGAGTTTCTTTCTTCAGCGCTGTCTGAATCTGAATCTTCATCACTCTCAAAGTTGATTATTAAAGGTTCGATGTCTGGTCGATCAAAAATTCGTTCTCTTTCATACCATTTAAAAATTTCTTGCTCAGTATGTCGAACACTATTTTTCCACATGTCTGGGGTAACCGTTTGTAGAGCCTCGTTCCACATATCCAAACAGTTTTTTTCACTGTTACCATCTCTACCAATATGTCTGTTATAGTAACCTTTTGCTATGCCCCAAATTAACTCAATAGGGTTAAATATACAATGGTAAGGAGGCAGACGAAGAACTTTGTGCCCATGTTGTTCCGCCAATTCATCAATCACGTATATTTTAGGTGGTTTGTTTCTAAAAAAGCAGTTATTTTAAGAATAGGAATAAACAAAAGAAATATAAACTGTCGACCAAAATATATATAATTAAGAAGCATTATGTACCGAGCAACAATACTCAATAGCTCTGTTTTAAACATTGTGTTTAAAAATGGTATGTTTTGATTTGTCAACCAGTCTTGGATATTTTTTTTGTCCATGCATTGTTGGGCACTTTGTTCAATATCATGCTGTGATAAGGGGCGTTATCCAGTATAATCATAGATGGACTCTCCAATTTTTCTAATAACTGATGTTGAAACCATTTCAAAAAATTGTCCTGGTTCATCTCTCCATGGTAATCGCTCAATTTTGTTTTCGAAGAAAATATCGCTTCACTACCCTCAATAAACCCATTTTCATTTCCAGCATGTAATATAATGTATCTAAAATATATTAGTTTTAAATTTTATAGTGCAAATTGTGTAAAAGTACATACCTTTTACCATCTGTTTTAATAGCTTTCACGCTTTTTTGGTTTCCATTTTGCCAAGAGCGACCTATGGTCCCATTTTGAAATATCCAAGTTTCATCGAGGAAGACAAACTGGTATAAGGCCTCAACCTTGGCTTGATTGTATTGCCTTAGAAATTCCACCCTTTTCAAAGCTATACTTGGTAGTTCCATGAGCCCTCGTCGCGGATTGTCTTTAAGCCACTTAAATCCAAGATCTCTAAGCAACCGCCTTAAAGACGTGGCACTACCATCAAATAATGCCCTCTCTTAATCGAGACCATAAAGTTTGTATCGTAACTTGTTCTTCTGAAACCATGTGTAATATGACATTATAATTTAGTTAACAAATTAATGCAAATTTCTGATAAGTTATTATAATAAGATCTTACTTTTGTGATACATATTATAGATCACTTCTCGAATGGCACTTGTATTCAATGTCGCTGTGTTGGTTACACGTTTAATATAACTCCGCTTTTTCTTGGGCGATTCTAAATTTGCATCACTTTTCACACCCTCGGAAATACGACTAACTGTCCTTAAACTAATTTTTAAAGCAGCAGCAACACGCTACAAAAAATGAAATAAAATTTCACTATTATTAATATACATTACATATAATTATTAGTAACCTACCTCTTGAACAGCATTTAAAGGCAACAAAGGCCCGTTGTTGTCCCTTTCTTGCTCAAAGTAGTGCATTAACGAGGCCACGAGTTCCTTACACCGACTATTTAACTGTTTGGGCATCTTTATATACCAAAATTGCCTTTATCTACTCATAAAATGAATAATTTTGTTTTGAAACAAACAGTTGTTGATTTACAGTATGCGGGGCCAAAGGATTTATAAAGATTTGAAATGCCACAAATTGATTCAGTGTCAAAATTAATACAAATGTCAGTTCCCAGTTTAAATAAGTTTCAAGGTGACAATGTGTCAACGCTGCGAAATCGGTTTAGTGCGTTTACATGTCGATAAGTGATTGGAGCGTTTGCAAAACATTTTATTTCGCATAATGCGTCTAAATTTATCAGAAAGCAACTTATGTGATATTTTAATAACAATGTTTATATGACTATTAACCATAATAAGAGAGTAATGACCATTTTACAATTTATATATCACATTAATATGAAACTGCAATAGAGCAATTGTTTGTGATAGAAACCTAGGCATTAGGTCGGGGAATTTTTATCGTGATGACGTGCACGCCACTTTGTTTGGCGTTGACTATACTTCTAGTTCTTGCATCTGTCATACGAGGGATGTCTTTTAAGTTTTGCATATAGAAACATAGTAGGCCGCGCGGATCGAACGTCAGTACTGAATCTTAACCTCACTCATTAGTAAACTTAACCGTTTCAATTCCGGGAACTCAAAAAATATGTACAGCATTGTTAGTGGTGATGAATCGTGGATTTACTGTTATGAACTAGAAAATAAACGACAGTCGGCTGTTTGGGTGTTCCAAGGTGAAGAAAAGCCAACAAAAGTCATCCGTTCTCGAAGTGTTTCGAAAAAGATGGTCGCGACATTTGTGTCAAAAGCGGGTCATATTGCAACAATTCCTCTTAATGAGCAAAGAACTGTTACTGCGGATTGGTATACCACCATTTGTTTGCCAAAAGTCATCACCGAGCTTCGAAAAATCAACCCCGAAAGAAGAATTATCCTCCACCAAGACAATGCAAGCTCGCACACAGCCCAAAAAACAAGGCAGTATTTAACAGAAGAAACCGTAGACTTACTGGACCATCCTCCATATAGTCCCGATCTAAGTCCTAACGATTTCTTTACTTTCCCGAAAATTAAAAACAGACTTCGTGGACAAAGGTTCCAGTCACCAGAAGAAGCAGTTGACGCATTTAAAAGTGCCGTTTTGGATCTGCCAGCAAACGAGTAGAATAAGTGCTTCGAAAATTGGTTCGATCGCATGAATATGTGTATTAATCTTCGTGGAGAATACTTCGAAAAACAATAAAGTCATTTAAAACTGCCTACAGTGTTGTTTTATTTCCATATGCAAAACTTAAAAAGACATCCCTAGTACAGATCACAAAAATCGATTCAAATGTCAATTTATATAATCGATTTGTTGAAAATCGATTATTATGATTAAGACAGTCAATTATAAGGAAGAATAATCGATTGTCTTTAACGTCCCTAGGCCAAACTGCTGCCGAAGAGCCTTCCTCCAATGTAAATCATCCTTAACAAACTTTTATACAGGGTGGTCCATAAGTGAAATTTCAAATTTGAATAAAATTTAACGGGTGAGCGTGAGCGGCGCGTGCGAGGTGGGGGCAGTATCTTCAGTGTCTGGGAATTCAGTCGCCATGGAGTGTTTCACTGGAGCGGATCGTGCTTTTTGTGTGCGCGCGTTTTATCAAAATAATGATTCGGCAACCATTGCGCGGCGTAAATATCGAGAATACCACAATTTACACAATTTTACAAAGTGTCCAACAGCTCAAACGATTAAGAACTGGGTTGCTAAGTTCGAAGAGACTGGTTCGACGTTAGATAAACAGCGGTGGGGTCGACCAAGGACAACTCGTATTGAAAAAAACATCAACATTGTGGCACAGTCTGTTCGTCAAAATCTTACCCAGTTTACTCGTAAGCGTTCCAGTGCACTAAACGTACCCAGAACATCTTTACAGCGGATTTTAAGATTTACGTCTGCACGCTTACAAAATTCAGTTAGTGCAGGAATTAAAAGATAATGACGCTATTCAGAGACTAAACTTTGCGAATGAAATGTTGAATCGATTTTCTTCGCTCAATAATGTGTTGTTCTCGGACGAGGCTCACTTCCATTTAAACGGGCATGTAAATAAACAAAATTGCCATTATTGGAGCCCCGAAAATCCAAGGCGTAAGCATCAGAAGCCCTTACACAGCCCTAAAGTTACATTTTGGGCTGCTATGTCAGCGCATGGCATCGTAGGCCCTTATTTTTTTGAGGACGACAGAGGTCGCGCATTAACTGTTACTTCGGAGCGGTATGTAGCAATGATAGAAAAGTTTTTGACACCAGCGTTGCAGAATTTTCCAGGCTATAATACGCAGACCTGGTTCCAACAGAACGGAGCAACTGCCCACACCTCCAAAACTTCTATGCCCGTCGTCTGTCAACTTTTTCCCAGCAAAGTAATTTCTCGAAGAGGAGACATTTCCTGGCCACCACGTAGTCCAGATTTGACCCCAATGGACTTCTTTTTATGGGGCTACCTCAAGAGTAAAGTATACGACACCACTCCGCGATCAGTTGATGGCCTGAAAGAAAATATCCGAAGAGAAATGGCAAGCATTACAGTGTTGACTTGCCGCGCAGTCATCGACAATTTTAGACGTCGTTTATATGAGTGCCGTGATCGTAATGGATTGCATTTAGACTATGTGATTTTTAAAACATAATTCCCATTCAATAAAGATGATAACAAAATATAATAATTCTTCATAATGTAACTAGTTTGGTTTTATTCCTTTTTTTTCCAGCTCAAAGGACTTATGGGCCACCCTGTATAATAAATCCATTTTATGTACAATTTCTAAGAGATTGTATACAGCTTACCCAAAACAGAAGAGAGATGCTAACAAAAGATTAATCTGCATAAATTATTCCACACGGAACACTTGAACAAAACTTTGATTATTCCAAAATCAGGCAAAGTTGGAATCGTATTTTATATTTTACAGCACTGGATATTGAAGCCTTGTTAAAAAATGGAAATCTCTACATCGCCATTTTAATATAAAGGACGTTGTTCTGAATAAAATATGTCTTGCAGACTGAGGAGAAAGATTTAAGTATTCAGATTCTTTTAGTTTTTGTAAAAAGAAATAATCGATAGATTCCTTGGAACTGCTTTTTATAAATTCACAGAGCATACCGAAAAGGTTACTCTACGCTACGTGGCCTTCTCGGTATTTTCAGTTTGCTTACATACTAACAGCAATTCGTATGTATTATTTATTCAACTTGATTTATTTGATGTTTCTGGATAGATTTATTTTTTAGGATCACAGCTATTCTCGCCAAGTTCTAAAAAGACAAGTACACGTTTACTGAAAACATATAATTTTGTGGGATTTCTTTATACCGAAGCAGCGACGTAGGCAGAAGCCTAAATACTAGGGATTTTTGATTGCCTAATGTTAGTAGATCTGAGAAAACTCAGGTACAATTCTGAGACACTATGGACAAAGGAGTGATAGGTAAGAGGAACAAGGTCGGAGCCAAGACCGATCCCTGGGATCACCCGCGTTGACATTTTGGGATGAACAAGTTAATTACGAAGAATACCTTGTGGCCAGAGAGGAAGTCAACCATCTATCTGCAAAGCCACTGTGGGAGGCCTTAGGATAGAAGTTTGTATTAACCAACGTCAAGTATAAATAATTACCAGAATGTAATGTTTTCTTTCAAATTCAGGTTTGATTATTCCTGATTCTTTTTAATGGCTAGTATTTTCCATATAACAGAAATAAAATACAACCTTCTACTCCATTGCAAAAAAGGTTAATTTATAGGGTTCAATGTGAGATGTCAGGAATCGAAAGCTATAATTTGTAAAGGACTCGGTATGCCCTTCCCTTATTTGTAAAGGCGAGGATTTATTTTCGATGGTAAGGTTTCACCCTGCAGAAGTTATTCGCTTACAGACCGTGGGGAAAATAATTTATGTAAAGCTCAATTCCTGTGAAATCGTTGATTCTTGGTCGAAATATTTATCTGATAAATATTATAGAAAAATTAAAACCAGTATGAGAAAAAATGATTGGATTAAGATGTTTGGAGAACATTTTTTTCGACTACCTTAAAAAAGAAGGTGAACTCAAGAAACGATGAAGGTTTATTTGTAAAAATCATTATGGTGACAAATTAATGTGCACTAAGAATTTTGACAGGTAACGCAGAGAGGAACTTCAGGCTTTACGATTAAGTTGGAAAACACTACGAAAAGTGGTTGACTTTTTCGGAATCGAATCCTTCGGTTAGTTCTTGATTCCGATTTCGGCTTCAGAATCAAATCCTTCGAGTAGTTCATGATTTTGATTCCGCCTTCGGAATTAAATCCTTTGATTCGTTCACCGTTCCAATTCCAACTTCGGAATCGAATTCCCGAATTAGTTCACAATTCTGATTCCAGCCTTGGAATTAATTCCTCCAATTCGTTCACGATTCCGATTCCGACTTCGGAATCTAATCTTTTCGGTTAGATCATGATTCCGATTTCGGCATCAGAATCAAATCCTTCGAGTAGTTCATGATGTTGATTCTGGCTTCGGAATCGAATCTCATTAGTTCACGATTCTGATTGCAGCCACGTAATTTATTCATCCGATTCGTTCACGATTCCGATTTCGGCTTCAGAATCAAATCCTTCGAGTAGTTCATGATTTTGATTCGGCCTTCGGACTTAAATCCTTTGATTCGTTCACTGTTCCAATTCCAACTTCGGAATCGAATCCCCGAATTAGTTCACAATTCTGATTCCAGCCTCGGAATTAATTCCTCCAATTCGTTTACAATTCCGATTCCGACTTCGGAATCTAATCTTTTCTGTTAGATCATGATTCCGATTTCAGCTTCAGAATTAAATCCTTCGAGTAGTTCATGATTTTGATTCCGACTTCGGAATCGAATCCTCTCATTAGTTCACGATTCTGATTGCAGCCACGTAATATATTCATCCGATTCGTTCACGATTTCGACTCCGCCTTCGGAATTGAATCCTTTGATTCGTTCACCGTTCCGATTTCGACTTCGGAATCGAATCCCCGAATTAGTTCACAATTCTGATTCCAGTCTCGGAATTAATTCCTCCAATTCGTTCATGATTCCGATTCCGACTTCGTAATCTAATCTTTTCGGTTAGATCATGATTCCGATTTCGGCTTCGGAATCGAATCCTTCGAGTAGTTTATGATTTTGATTCCGACTTCGGAATCGAATCCTCTCATTAGTTCACGATTCTGATTGCAGCCACGTAATTTATTCAACCGATTCGTTCACGATTTCGACTCCGCCTTCGGAATCAAATCCTTTGATTCGTTCACCGTTCCGATTCCGACTTCGGAATCTAATCTTTTTGGTTAGATCATGATTTCTATTCCGACTTCGAAAACGAATCCTCTTATTAGTTCACGATTCTTATTGCAGCCACGTAATTAATTCATCCAATTCGTTGACGATTTTGACTCCGCCTTCGGAACCAGATCCTTCGATTCGTTCACAGTTCCGATTCCGACTTCGTAATCGAATCTTTTCGGTTAGATCATGATTCCGATTTCGGCTTCAGAATCAAATCCTTCGAGTAGTTCATGATTCTGATTCCGACTTCGGAATCGAATCCTTTCATTAGTTCACGATTCTGATTGCAGCCACGTAATTTATTCATCCGATTCGTCCACGATTTCGACTCCGCCTTCGGAATTAAATCCTTTGATTCGTTCACCGTTCCGATTCCAACTTCGGAATCGAATCCCCGAATTAGTTCACAATTCTGATTCCAGTCTCGGAATTAATTCCTCCCATTCGTTCACGATTCCGATTCCGACTTCGGAATCTAATCTTTTCGGTTAGATCATGATTCCGATTTCGACTTCTGAATCAAATCCTTCGAGTAGTTTATGATTTTTATTCCGACTTCAGAATCGAATCCTCTCATTAGTACACGATTCTGATTGCAGCCACGTAATTTATTCATCCGATTCGTTCACGATTTCGACTCCGCCTTCGGAATTGAATCCTTTGATTCGTTCACCGTTCCGATTTCGACTTCGGAATCGAATCCCCGAATTAGTTCACAATTCTGATTCCAGCCTCGGAATTAATTACTCGCATTCGTTCACGATTCCGATTCTGACCTCGGAATCTAATCTTTTCGGTTAGATCAAGATTCCGATTTCGACTTCAGAATCAAATCCTTCGAGTAGATCAGGATTCTGATTCCAACTTCGGAATCGAATCCCCGAATTAGTTCACCATTCTGATTCCAGCCTCGGAATTAATTCCTCCAATTCGTTCACGATTCCGATTCCGACTTCGGAATCTAATCTTTTCGGTTAGATCATGATTCCGATTTCGGCTTCAGAATCAAATCCTTCGAGTAGTTCATGATTCTGATTCCGACTTCGGAATCGAATCCTCTCATTAGTTCACGATTCTGATTGCAGCCACGTAATTTATTCATCCGATTCGTTCACGATTTCGACTCCGCCTTCGGAATTGAATCCTTTGATTCGTTCACCGTTCCGATTTCGACTTCGGAATCGAATCCCCGAATTAGTTCACAATTCTGATTCCAGCCTCGGAATTAATTCCTCCCATTCGTTCACGATTCCGATTCCGACTTCGTAATAGAATCCTCTGATTAGTTCACGATTCTGATTCCAGCCTCGGAATTAGTTCCTTCGATGCGTTCACGATTCCGATTCTGGCTTCGGAATCGAATCTTTTCGGTTAGTTCGTGATTCTGATTTTGGCTTGAGAATCAAATCCTTCTAGTAGTTCATGATTTCGATTCCGCCTTCGGAATCAAATCTTTTAATTCGTTCCCCATTCAGATTCCGACTTCGTAATAGAATCCTCTGATTAGTTCACGATTCTGATACCAGCATCGGAATTAATTCCTTCGATTCGTTCACGATTCCGATTCTGGCTTCGGCATCGAATCGTTTGATTAGTTCACGATTTTGATTCCAAATTTGGAATTAATTCCTCTGATTCGTTCACGATTCCGATTCGGCCTCCGGAATCAAATTTTTTAATTCGTTCCGCATTCAGATTCCGACTTCGGAAGCGAATCCTCTGATTAGTTAGCGTTTCGGATTCCAGCTTCAGAGTTAATTCCTTCAATTCGTTCACCATTCCGATTCCGACTTCGCAATAGAATCCTCTGATTAGTTCACGATTCTGATTCCAGCCTCGGAATTAATTCCTTCGATTCGTTCACGATTCCGATTCCGCCTTCGGAATCAAATTTTTTAATTCGTTCCGCATTCAGATTCCGACTTCGGAAGCGAATCCTCTGATTAGTTCGCGTTTCGGATTCCAGCCTCGGAATTAGTTCCTTCGATGCGTTCACGATTCCGGATCTGGCTTCGGAATCGAATCTTTTCGGTTAGTTCATGATTCCGATTTTGGTTTGAGAATCAAATCCTTCGAGTAGTTCGTGATTTCGATTTAAGATTTGGAATCGATTGCTTTGATTCGTCTACCATTCTGATTCCGACTTCGGAATCGAAGCCTTCGATTAGTTCATAATTCCGATTCCAGCATCGGAATCGAATCCTTCGATTACCTTACAATTCCAATTCTGGCCTCGCAATCAATTCCCTCGATTCGTTCACGATTCCAATTCCGACTTCGGCATCGAATCGTCTGATTAGTTCACGATTCTGATTCCAGCCTCGGAATTAATTCCTCCAAATTGGTTTACGATTCCGATTCCGACTTCGGAATATAATCTTTTCGGTTAGATCATGATTCCGATTTCGGTTTCAAAATCAAATCCTTCGAGTAGTTCATGATTTTGATTCCGACTTCGGAATCGAATCTTTCGAGTAGTTCATGATTTTGATTCCAACTTCAGAATCGAATCCTCTCATTAGTTCACGATTCTGATTGCAGCCACGTAATTTATTCATCCGATTCGTTCACGATTTCGACTCCGCCTTCGGAATTGAATCCTTTGATTCGTTCTCCGTTCCGATTTCGACTTCGGAATCGAATCCCCGAATTAGTTCACAATTCTGATTCCAGCCTCGGAATTAATTCCTCCGATATGTTCACGATTCCGATTCCGACTTCGGAATCTAATCTTTTCGGTTAGATCATGATTCCGATTTCGGCTTCAGAATAAAATCCTTCGAGTAGTTCATGATTCTGATTCCGACTTCGGAATCGAATCCCCGAATTAGTTCACAATTCTGATTCCAGCCTCGGAATTGATTCCTCCGATTCGTTCACGATTCCGATTCCGACGTCGTCCAATCTTTTCGGTTAGATCATGTTTCCGATTTCGGCTTCAGAAACAAATCCTTGGAGTAGTGC
Organism: Acanthoscelides obtectus; assembly: GCA_963669975.1. Classification (NCBI taxonomy): domain Eukaryota; kingdom Metazoa; phylum Arthropoda; class Insecta; order Coleoptera; family Chrysomelidae; genus Acanthoscelides; species Acanthoscelides obtectus. The sequence goes on along the minus strand of CAVLJG010000001.1, from coordinate 115,596,446 downwards.
ATGATTTTGATTCCGACTTCGGAATCGAATCCTCTCATTAGATCACGATTCTGATTGCAGCCACGTAATTTATTCATCCGATTCGTTCACGATTTCGATTCCGCCTTCGGAATCTAATCTTTTCGGTTAGATCATGACTCCGATTTCGGCTGCAGAATCAAATACTTCGAGTAGTTCATGATTTAAATTTCTACTTCGGAATCGAATTCTCTCATTAGTTAACGATTCTGATTCCAGTCACATAATTCATTCCTTCGTTTCGTTCACGATTCCGCCTTCGGAATAAAATTTTTTAACTCGTTCCGAAGCGAATCCTCTGATTAGTTCACGTTTCGGATTCCAGCTTCGGAGTTAATTCCTTCAATTCGTTCACCATTCCGATTCCGACTTCGTAATAGAATCCTCTGATTAGTTCACGATTCTGATTCCAGCCTCGGAATTAGTTCCTTCGATGCGTTCACGATTCCGATTCTGGCTTCGGAATCGAATCTTTTCGGTTAGTTCATGATTCCGATTTTGGCTTGAGAATCAAATCCTTCGAGTAGTTCGTGATTTTGATTTAGGATTTGGAATCGATTGCTTTGATTCGTCTACCATTCTGATTCCAACTTCGGAATCGAATCCTTCGATTAGTTCACCATTCCGATTCCGACTTCGTAATAGAATCCTCTGATTAGTTCACGATTCTGATTCCAGCCTCGGAATTAGATCTTTCGATTCGTTCACCATTCCGATTCCGACTTCGTAATAGAATCACCTGATTAGTTCGCGATTCTGATTCCTGCATCGGAGTTAATTTCTTCAATTCGTTCACCATTCCGATTCCGACTTCCTATTAGAATCCTCTGATTAGTTCACGATTCTGATTCCAGCCTTGGAATTAGTTCCTTCGATGCGTTCACGATTCCGATTCTGGCTTCGGAATCGAATCTTTTCGGTTAGTTCATGATTCCGATTTTGGCTTGAGAATCAAATCCTTCGAGTAGTTCGTGATTTTGATTTAGGATTTGGAATCGATTGCTTTGATTCGTCTACCATTCTGATTCCAACTTTGAAATCGAATCCTTCGATTCGTTCACCATTCCGATTCCGACTTCGTAATAGAATCCTCTGATTAGTTCACGATTCTGATTCTGGCTTCGGAATCGAATCTCTTCGGTTAGTTCATGATTCTGATTTTGGCTTGAGAATCAAATCCTTCTAGTAGTTCATGATTTCGATTCCAGATTCGAAATCGATTGCTTTGATTCGTCCACCATTCTGATTCCGACTTTGGAATGGAATCCTTCGATTAGTTCATAATTCCGATTCCAGCGTCGGAATCGAAGCCTTCGATTAGCTCACAATTCCAATTCTAGCCTCGCAATCAATTCCCTCGATTCGTTCACGATTCCAATTCCGACTTCGGCATCGAATCTTCTGATTAGTTCACGATTTTGATTCCAAATTTGGAATTAATTTCTCTGATTCGTTCATGATTCCGATTCCGCCTTCGAAATCGAGTCTTCTGATTAGTTCGCGATTCTGATTCCAGCTTTGGAGTTAATTCCTTCAATTCGTTTACCATTCCGATTCCGACTTCGTAATAGAATCCTATGATTAGTTCACGATTCTGACTCCAGCCTCGGAAATTCCTTCGATGCGTTCACGATTCCGATTCTGGCTTCGGAATCGAATCTCTTCGGTTAGTTCATGATTCTGATTTTGGCTTGAGAAGCAAATCCTTCTACTAGTTCATGATTTCGATTACAGATTCGAAATCGATTGCTTTGATTCGTCCACCATTCTGATTCCGACTTCGGAATCGAGCCCTTCGATTAGCTCACAATTCCAATTCTCTCCTCGCAATCAATTCCCTCGATTCGTTCACGATTCCAATTCCGACTTCGGCATCGAATCGTCTGATTAGTTCACGATTTTGATTCCAAATTTGGAATTTATTCCTCTGATTCGTTCACGATTCCGATTCCGGCTTCGGAATCAAATCTTTTAATTCGTTCTCCATTCAGATTCCGACTTCGGAATCGAATCCTCTGATTAGTTCGCGATTCTGATTACAGCTTCGGAGTTAATTCCTTCAATTCGTTTACCATTCCGATTCCGACTTCGTAATAGAATCCTCTGATTAGTTCACGATTCTGATTCCAGCCTCAGAATTAATTCCTTCGATGCGTTCACGATTCCGATTCTGGCTTCGGATTCGAATCTCTTCGGTTAGTTCACGATTCCGATTCCGCCTTCAGAATCAAATCTTTTAATTTGTTCCCCATTCAGATTCCGACTTCGGAATCGAATCATCTGATTAGTTCGCGATTCTGATTCCTGCTTCGGAGTTAATTTCTTCAATTCGTTCACCATTCCGATTCCGACTTAGTAATAGAATCCTCTGATTAGTTCACGATTCTGATTCCAGCTTCGGAATTAATTCCTTCGATTCGTTCACCATTCCGATTAAGACTTCGTAATAGAATCCTCTGATTAGTTCACGATTCTGATTCTGGCTTCGGAATCGAATCTCTTCGATTAGCTCACAATTCCAATTCTGGCCTCGCAATCAGTTCCTTCGATTCGTTCACGATTCCGATTCCGCCTTCGGAATCAAATCTTTTAATTCGTTCCCCGTGTAGATTCCGACTTCAAAATCGAATCCTCTGATTAGTTCGCGATACTGATTCCAGCTTCGGAGTTAATTCCTTCAATTCGTTCACCATTCCGATTCCGACTTCGTAATAGAATCCTCTGATTAGTTCACGATTCTGATTCCAGCCTCCGAATTAATTACTTCGATTCGTTCACGATTCCGATTCTGGATTCGGAATCGAATCTCTTCGGTTAGTTCATGATTCCGATTTTGGCTTGAGAATCAAATCCTTCTAGTAGTTCATGATTTCGATTCCGGATTCGAAATCGATTGCTTTGATTCGTCCACCATTTTGATTCCAACTTCGGAATCGAATCCTTCGCTTAGTTCATAATTCCGATTCCAGCGTCGGAATCGAATCCTTCGATTAGCTCACAATTCCAATTCTGGCCTCGCAATCGATTTCTTCGATTCGTTCACGATTCCAATTCCGACTTCGGCATCGAATCGTCTGATTAGTTCACGGTTTTGATTCCAAATTTAGAATTAATTCCTCTGATTCGTTCACGATTCCGATTCCGCCTTGGAATTAATTCCACTGATTCATTCACGATTAGAACTCCGCCTTCGGAAGCAAATATTTTAATTCGTTCACCATTACGATTCCGACTTCGGAATCGAATCCTCTGATTAATTCGCGATTCTGATTCCAGTCTCGTAGTTAATTCCTCCGTTTCGTTCACGATTCCGACTCCACCGGCGTCGGAATCGAATGCTTAGATCAGTCCGGTAACGTATTCGGAATTTACCTATTCCTTTAATTCGTTCATGACTCCGATTCTGACTTTAGGAGCCTCACCCTACTAGATCCAGAAGAGTATTTTTTATCCTTACTTTGTAGGTTAACAACGGGCGAACTTTTAGTTTCCACATACGTATAACATCCAGAAACATAATATTTCGTTTATTAAATGTATCGCGATTACAATACTCCTTCGTCAGTCGGCGTAGCAAGTAAAATGAGTTCAAAACAAAATACAATAGATTCCAATAACCAATTACAAATTTTCGTAATTGCAAAATCAGCATTAATTTACCCTTTTCGGCTGACTGCAGCATTCAGTGCGTGTAATGAGAGGCACGCCAAATGAAAAGACCCTCCACTCTCCGTTCCTCTCGCGAACGAACATTGAGAGATTTTCAATCAAAAAGGCTCGGGACGTTTCATGGTACAAACGGAAAACGGAATCGTTGTTGGTAGTCAGGGATCCCATTTTCTATAAAATACCGACCATAACGTCGTTTCATGTTTTATAGCGATTAAGAGTACGATATGTATGAAGCTTAGGTACTATGGTCATAGCGAAGCCGCAATATTTTTGGTTTGGAGCTATTTTCTGAGCCGCTCAAAAAAGATTTCTGAGAACGAATCTCATTCTAACAGTATCGAAATTTTATCTGGTGTGCCGAAAGTCTCCATTTTGGATCCTCTTCTCTTTATTATTTACACTGCAGATATTTTAAATAGCATTCAGTACTGTAAAGTTAAAGCATATGCCGATGATACTCAGCTATGTTTTAGTTTTTACTCCAGGGATGCTCATATTGCCGACGTTACTGTTAATGATGAGTTGAATAGAATCAAAACACTTTCACAGTCACATAATTTACAACTGGTTTCGATTCAAAACCTACTTTCAATTTAATGATAAATAATGTGAGACTCCAGCTTGACCGTGCTCCTCTTGAAGTCAGTGATTATGCTGATGTAAGCTTACGAAATATCTCAAACACATTTTTGCATGCGAGTCCAACCCTGTAGCACATAAAACCTTTCCAGTAGGTTCACAAGGCTGCTTAGTGTCACTCAGCGCTACGGCCCTTACGCCCGTTTACATTATACATTCCATTCCTTCTCTGGGTACTTGTTCCCAGGATAAACTTTGTTAAAGATACGGGCGTGGACGGCGATGCAGTTAAGTTATTGCGTGGAGGAGATCGCTTCTCAGACCAAGTAGTGCGCTTTGTGAACTTGATTACGTTTCATCACCAAGTAAGTGACTTTAATATTACCCTGACATTGTTGCCCATATCGAACTGTTTACGTACTGCCCATGTAGTAAAAATGAAATGGTACGGGGCGGTACTTCGGAATCCTCTAAGATGAGATGTTTTCACGTTTATCGTTATATTGCTATTATCATATAGTATTACGGTTCGTATCCTACACTAGAAATTTAGGGTTTATCATTGATAGCAGTTTGCGATTTTCTGAGCATGTAAAAACACTCATAAGTAAGGCTCATGCATCATTGAAGCTAATTTATAGCAACGGGAATATACTTGCTCTTAAAATGAAGAGTACATTGTGTGAACTGCTAGTTTTGAGTCATTTCAGCTTCAGTGATTTTATATGCTATACAGTCATCAGTCAATGATATGCTTGACGCTCTAAACGGCGGTGCGCCCATTGCTTCTGTTTCGGAGTCTAACATAATAGCAAAATCTAGGGATACCGAAAACGTGTTCCCTTCAAAATGTAATCACAAATTTCACTTTTTTTGTTTTTTCAGTGTGCTAATACCTTTATCACTGAGTATAATGTGGGATCCCAGGCTGTGGGAAAATTTCAAAAGCCTCTACGCTTCAAACGGAATCCTATTGGTATTTTTAATTAAACTCTAAAGAATATTAGCGGTCAGAGTCTATTTATAAAATGTAATTTGCCAGCGCACGGACCAGCTGGTTCATCGGTTTCACGTATAAAATTCAATTTGTTGTTGTAACACGGCGGTTGTTTATAAATTCGGCGGGATGTTATTTCGCTTTTTGCTGAATGATGTTTCCGATTTCCTGTGCATATTGATTGGAACAAGTGTTAATGTTGCACTTTTAGATTTCCTCTGTCTGAAAAATGGCTGAGGTTGTGCTTCCCACGCAATTCTATCGTTTTAATATTTATTAGGTCTGAACTTTCACATATCGACAAATTTCAACGCACTTCTTTATTTGACGAATATCTAGCTCACTGATTGTATAGGCGCTGGTCTTCAAATTAACTATACTGGTAACGGTTGGTGTTACGCGTGTCATTTTTTAAGCAAGAACCGTTTTGTAATGGACAGGGAAAATTCATTTATGAACGTAAATTATCTCACAAACTAAAATGCCAACTTTACTTTTCCAACGTAGTGAAGGAACTGCCGCTTGACCGTTAAACCAATTAGTGACTGTTTCTTTCGGCATATCATGATTTTCCAAACTCCTTCCACCAAGAAATGCCTCAAGTCCTCGAAAAAGATGTAAATCTGATGGTGCCAAGTCAGGGCTGAATGGTGGATGATCTAGTACTCGTACTTCCCAACGAAACTCTTTTCAGCAACGTGATGCCGAGCGTTGTCGTGAAGCACAATCACGCCACTAGAAGGCAGGCCCCGCCTGCGGTTTTGGAAAAATTGCTGATGAGGGGCACTTTTTTTGCATTTAAAAACAGAATTACTGAACGCAGTCCACAATTGGCGTGTTTACTGATCGACATGCTGACAAACAAGGCAGTATAGTCACACAACCAACATCGATAGAGACCTGAAACGTAATGGCGGCGTAGTGAGAGACTGGCCAAGAGTGTCTGAGGTTGAACAGAGAGACGTCACGAGACATGATGCGCGGGCACCATGCGCAATCGGTTCTTACTGTAAAAATGGTCTTCGTAGAATTTAGAAGGCCGCTATTGCTACTGGTCATGTTCATTCAAGCCATTGCATTTTATACGGATTCCAACAAGAAAGACAGAAACGTAGAAATTTATTAAAAACCCGCGACTTCGTTCGCATAATACTGTGAAAATAACCAAAAATTTTAAGTATAATGCAGATTAAAACAAACTTTACATTATACAGGGTGTCCGCAAAGTTGGGGTTTTCCTTTACACGACGTGTAGATCTTGAACACATAAGCAATTTTTCTTAGTACCATATACACCAATGTCTTAAGGGAACCGAGATAAAGGGCTCTGCAACATCAAAAATATCTGAATACCGTCCTGTAGCCGCGACCGGCCGCGATATCCCCGACTGGTACAAGGTCTCAACCCGACGGCAGAACTGGGTCGGGGTCAGTATGTCAGGTTAGTATGCAACCTTCAACCGACGGTTACGGTCACGCATGTAGAGGTAATCGCGTAGACGAGAATCGCTCAACAAGCACTAGAGACGTGGCTAGAGAAGTGCAAGTATCAAAAACTAAAGTGTGGCAAATGCTGCGTGAAGAGGGGCTGTATCCGTTTCACGTCCATCGTGTACAAGCCCTTCAACCTGACGATTTTCCAGCAAGAGTGCGGTTTTGTGAGTGGTTGTTGCATCAACATGACAATAATCCGGACTTTTTGAAGTGCATATTGGTGACAGACGAATCTACGTTCACGCGTAATGGGGTGAATAACTTCCGCAACACCCATGTTTGGTCAGTAGAAAATCCGCACGCTGTCCGTCGGGCACATTTTCAACAAACATTTTCGGTGAATGTTTGGGCTGGCATAGTGAACAGTATACTCATTGGACCATTTATTCTCCCAAATCGATTGGGCGAGATGCAATACCTAGACTTTTCACGCAACATTTTGCCTTCCTTGTTAGAAGATGTGCCATCAAGTGTAAGACAATCAATGTGGTTTCTGCGTCTGCTCGGTAGCGCTTCAGCTGATTTCATTTTCTGTTGGAGCGGTATGATTTCGGGCAGAGACGTCTCGTCGACTGAAGAGTGAGTACTTTTTCCTTTATTTTTTTTTTACATGGTCGCCCTCGTTTCACTACACATTATCTTTGTTAGTTCAAGGGTAGTTGTTTCTGAAAAGGAAAACCCCAACTTTGCGTACACCCTGTATATTTCACAACAAAGAATGAGAAAACGTGTTTTTTTGGGATTTAATCGAAAGTGTTGATACTAACGACAAAACTGTTTATATAAGATTTTTGGGGAATTTATGAGTTCTTCCAAAAAAATTGGTATACTCATTTTATGCGTCCATGGTTTGAATACCAACAAGTTGCAGCAATAAAAGCAGACTTTACAACAATTCGCAAACCAAGGGTATTTTCGTCTAATATGATTAGACTATAAGTTACAAATTACATTTAATAACATTTTCATCAGTAAAACTTATGAGGAAGGCTGATATGTGACATGCTCAAAATACCGCTTCGTCTTCATCTTGCGTCTCCGATGTCACACAGGCTGAACACATTTTCAATCCTTTTTTGATATCCATTATGACTAGAATTACGGACATTTAGATAAAAATTGTATAAACCCACGTTGAAGCTGCAAATAGATAATTCAAATAAACTTCCTTTCTATCCGCCATTTTTTATGTGAACAGCGCCGTCTCTAGATAGAAACGAACAATTTTTAACTGTACAAATAAGACAACACGAAGTGCCAGAATCAACCACTGCGAGAGTGAAAACAGCAAGATGTCTGTTGGAACTATGACCCAGTTCGCATTGTTAGTCGGCAAGGATATTACGTATCTTGAAAAGTGTTTTTTTTTTATTGTTTTTTGTTTGTGACATCATGTAGGATTTTCTACGAGATGTTAACTTGGCATTAGCTGATGGACAGTTCTTGTGAACCCGTTTTGCAGCTGTACGTGTTGCCTAAGCGTCATGATGCTTTAGTTATCAATGTTTGGCTCTGATGTGATGTGAAATCTGCTTCAGAGATGGCATTGGAGGTCTAAACTGTAAGTTGTATGCTATAGCTAGAAGGAAATGGCAACGCATAGGTGCACAGTGAGGATTTGTGTGCTCATAATATGTGTTGTTGATAATTCCGTTGGTTTCTTATCTCAAATACACTTGAGATTCAACGCTAGAAATTAGTTGCGCATCCACTTTTCTTTATTCATTCTGGAAATTACATATGCAAATTTGCTGAAATTCAAAAATGAGAGAGATAAGAAAAGAAAAAGAAAATCTCTGGTTGGTAAAGGAACAGGTGAGAAAATATGCTACAGGCACGGATATTTATGAAAAGGTTATTACATAATTTTTTATCTCCAGTAATTTAAATTTTATAGATACTTATTTTGCGATTTCAATAGAAAATACAAATCAGCGCCTAGTTGTGAGGCATTGCGAATATGTTTGATGTGTCATTACTAGTAGTAGTAGTTCCTGGGATATGCCTTAATTGCACAAAACGCGGGCGCGGTGGCAATTTCCCGTAGGGTGGTACATCAAAGAATGAATTGAGCCCTAAGGAATCAATTATGTATAAAGTCCACCGGAATGTTTGCTCAAGGCTATTCAAATTAAAATCAATTTTCATTGTCGCTGGGGTTGACAAATCAAACTATTTCAAATTTGTTGAAGGCTGGCAAATAACAGTTAGATATGTTATGTCACTATGGAGGGATCTTAAGGAGAAGGGCTTGAAATATCTATGTTTGAGTAATTTAAATGAAGATTCCCTGGAAAATTTATTTGGTCAAGTGAGGCAGCATGGTATCTTTAATACAAATCCGACCTGTCACCAGTTGTTGCCACCTTGAAAACAGTAGTTATTAATAATTTCAGCACACCTTTTTCTAAAGGTAATTGCGAAATCGATTTTTGTGATACTTTGGTCGATTTCAGTGACTTTTTGGATAAATATGACCAAAGTAATGATACGGTGCTTGATTTAGACCCTGAGATTCTAAGTGGCTCTATAAAATAATGGACAGTTCTGTTGAATGGAATCCTTCAAATGGTTATGTGGCTGGGCAGACTCAAAATTGATAGAAATTGTGAATCCCGTGCAAGGTTATTTTCTTTGATTGTCACTGAAAAACATCTATTTGAGACTTTTAAAGAGCATGATGAGGAAAAGCGATTGAAGTATGCAAGTGAAGATTTAATTAACCTGATTGGGTCTTCTGGATGAAAAGCTGTATGCATTTTTAGAGCAGCATGGTACAGAAGACCAACTGGAAGTTGAATTTTAAACAGAAGTATTCCTGCATCCTTCAAAATTACAGCTTTTGTCAGCAGCATGATGTGGCAAAAGGTATAATTGAAAAAACTGCTCGGTTGGGAATTTACAAATATGTAAAGAGAAGTTCTTTGAAACGAGTGGTGAGACTACTAATAGTCATATATCGACAAATAAGAAATTCAAGACAGCTAAAGTCAGGTAATGCTTTTTTATGTAGTCCAGCACTCTTCATTCATTGAATTTTCTATTTACTTTCAGTAACCAAATACTACTGTGATATTATACCTAAACAATATATTTTTTTTTCATAGTTGCACCATTCTTGGGAGGGAGCAGTTGGGCGAGCTTTTGGTTTTAAGTATGAGGAATATCTTGTTTATTTTTTACTTTGATTCCTTCTTTGAAGAAAATTTTCCTCATTTTTACACTATAAAAAATAATGTTTTCTCAGATTACATTTTCTTTCAGTTATTTATTTAACTACAGAGATTTATTTTTTGTTGTTTTAGTATGAATGTTTACATTTCAGTGATAAATATACCTCAAGATGGATTAACAATAGGTAGTGCTTGCTAAACACTTCCTTTGATTACTGAGGGTCCCTTTTTATCGATTTTTATGTTACTAATGTATGATTTGTATTTTTTTTGAACATCATTTATTCACTTAATAATATAGAGAAAGCTCCGGACGTCTAAAAATACCTTTATATATTCTCAATGTACAGTGATGATAAATTATTACTTATTATCATTCATATGCTAAGTGACATATAAAACACCCAGTTTAAATGGTTTTATTTTAATAAAATTTGGTATAAGTACTTAATGAAGCATAATAAGTAAATGATAAAAATTTCAAAATGATTGCACTGCTTTAAAGCCCTTTGACCTTTAATAATGTGTGGATGCACCCTGATGTGCTACGCATTCTCCAACGCGCCTAGGCATGCTTCTGATCAGGCGGTCAATGTCCTCCTGTGGTATCTCATTCCAGGCAACCACCAACTCCTCTCGAAGTGCTTCTAGAGTCTGAGGAGGACGTTGCAAATTGAGCAATCTCCTACCCATCATATCCCACACGTGCTCAATTGGGGATAAGTCGGGAGATCTTGGTGGCCATGGTAACAATGTAACAATCATTATGTTGAAAGAAGTCTATTGTGACTCTTGCAACATGTGGTCGGGCATTATCTTGTTGGAAAGTTGGATCTGCCAGGGTGTCAAGATAGGGTAAAAGATGGGGTTCTAGAACTTCGCGGATATAACGCTGCGCGTTCATGTTACCTCTGATGAAGATTAAAGGTGACCTGGAACCATAAGCTATAGCACCCCAAACCATAACTCCAACAGTGTGATGAATATGTCTTTCAACGAAGAACTGTGGATTCCTCCTTTCACCACGTCGCCTTCTAACCCTGGCACGACCATCGTGCATGCCTAAACAAAATCGAGACTCGTCACTAAAGACAATACTGTTCGTTCCATTCCTGATCCCAGAGTGACCGTTGTGTGCACCACTCAAGGCGATTACGTCGGTGTTCTCGAGTTAAAGGGAGGACCCAGTCTGGCCGGTATGAAAACAAGCCAAAACTTCTCATTCGTCGTTAAACACTTCGCATGCCAATAGGTCTTCCGTGTTCTGCAAACTATTCATTTGCAATGGACCTGATAGTGGAGAAACGGTCCCTTAAGTCCAAAAATCTTAGGCGGCGATCTTCACGGTCTGTTGTTCTATGGCGGCGTCCAGTGCCTCTTTGCGTACGGCCTTCTCGAAGCCATGCCTGACAACACCTAACCACAGTGTCTACACTTCTTTGCACTCTAACTGCAATTGCCCGAAAAGAAAGTCCAGCTTCCCGAAGTCCCACTATACGGCCCCTATCAAACTCACTAAGTTGACGAAATCGTACAGGTCTCCGTACTCTAGGCATCGTAACCGATCGTAAAGGATGTCAAGAACCAAAATCCGCCAACGTTGATTCTTTACTGCGGCTTAAATATTCATTTTTAGAGCGTTAGTGAATTAAAAAAAAAGCAGTATAAAAACCGGAATGTCCAACTGATAAGGCTGAAAATTTTTTCACTTGTTATTTACAGTAAGATAAATACATTCACCAACTTTTATTAAAACAAAACCATTTAAACTGGGTGTTCGGATTTATATGTCACTTAGTATATATTTAACTATTTAATAAATATTTTATTAATTACGCATTTATTTTTTATTATCCCAAAATTGGTTACCAGCAAAACAGCTGAATCAGATATTTTCTTTATTGAGGATATTTTATGCGTCTATGATCATAAAATATTTCTTCAATATGGGAAATATCACTTTCAGCAGATTTTAAATTGTAAACAAAATAAATCCTCGGCACATTCCTAGCATTCCTAATCTCCCGGCGTATTCTTTGAATTCCATCGATAGTTCCTCCAGATCTCCAGGCAAGTAGGCGGCGCAACCATCTGACAAAACGTCAACGGTGTTGCCGTTGTTTAACGTGAAGCTCCCACTTCTTCAGTCTTATGTGTTTTGTGATTTTAACCATGGAACAGTACACACCAAAACAACGCGCTGAAATTATTCTGTTGTACATTCAAGATAACTTCTCAATCGTGAAAACTAAGCGTGCGTTTCGTGAAAAAAAAAAATAAAGTTAAAAGACGTTTATACGCAAAATTTGTGAACACCGGTAATCTTATTAATGCCAGTCACCCATCCAGGCAACGAACATGATGAAAATATCGAAGCCGTACGAGCCAGTGTTGAAGAGGCTCCATCAACATCCGGTCGTCATCGTTCTCAAGAGTTAGGCATCGCTCGAACCACTTCCAACGCATAATTTTTAAGGATTTAAAGATGTTTCCATACAAAATTCAAATGGCTCGTCAGTTAAACCCAGCTGATTATCCGTGTCGCTTTGAATTTGCTAAATGGAGCATTGAAATGGCCGAAAATGGAGATGACTTTTGGCGAAAAGTCATCATGTCCGACGAGGCACATTTTTCGTTACATGGAGGCGTAAGTAAACAAAATTGCTACCAAAAACCCTCAATTAATCGAACAGCAGCCTCTTTATGACCAAAAAGTTACTGCTTGATGCGGTGTGGTTCGCGAATATGGTCATCGGGCCTATTTTTTTGAAGACGATGATGGTGAGCGTTATCGAGAATTTTTTGAGGCTAATTGTTTGTTTGTGAAAATGACATGGACGATTACTGGTTCCATCAGGATGGCGCCACATGCCACACAGCTCAAGCGACAATCAATTTATTGCGACAATTGTTCCCTGGACGACTGATAAAAATGGCGATTTTGTCTGGCCACCGAGATCACCTGATTTGACGCACCCAGACTTTTATTTGTGGGGCTATTTGAAATCAAAGCTATACGCTAACAAGCCAAGGACTCTAGCTGCCGTCAAGAACAATATTCGTCAAGAAAGTAATTACAACAAATCTCCCTGGATCAAAATAAAAGACTTTTCAAATGAACAACAAAACATATTTTTTTAATGTATTTTTGTTTCATAAACAACTGCTTCCATTTTAAATGGCCCACCCTGTACTTGTTTTACGGTTTATATGCTTTTTAAAAGTTCCAATTTCGGATCTTGTTATCCCAATAACAATTTCATTAACTATTTTGGGTAACTGCGCTCGTTATATACACTAACTTTCTAAGTTACGATTCGATAATTATGCATGAATGTCGCAACCTTTTGGCAGCTAGACCAGACGTTACAACTCAGGTAAATATAAACATGGAACCTTGGTCGCTAATCATTCTCTTATTTTATTTTCGGTGACAGCAAACTATTCGTGTAGTCTTGTTACTATAAATCCCCCGTACATTAGCGAGCCACCTGTCCTACAAATAAAGCCACAGTCAACTGAAAACGTTACATACCGTCTGTTTTTCGGGCCAAGTTTACTGTTATGCGTATGTGCATGTCATTTGTTACATATGCTTCCATGGCCGTCTAGATTCACGTTACCGAAATAACGTGTCGACAACACCCACATGACAGAGGTTTTGAACTGCATTTGAGGGGAATCGGGTGCGGTTCGGGAACTTTTTGATTACGTCTATAAAGCTGAAGATAGTTTGTAGTGGAGGAAAACTAATATTGAGATTTAGATGCGCTTGCAGGTTTTCAAACTGAAATTCGCTTAGGGCTCCAAATAAAGGAACTTAGTAAATTGGTTTCAAGTAATATACTAAGTGACATATAAATCCGAACACCCAATTTAAATGGTTTTATTTTAATAATATTTTGTATAAGTACTTAATGAAGCATAATAAGTAAATGATAAAAATTTCAAAATGATTGCACTGCTTTAAAGCCCTTTGACCTTTAATAATGTGTGGATGCACCCTGATGTGCCAACGCGCCTAGGCATGCTTCTGATCAGGTGGTCAATGTCCTCCTGTGGTATCTCATTCCAGGCAACCACCAACTCCTCTCGAAGTGCTTCTAGAGTCTGAGGAGGACGTTGCAAATTGAGCAATCTCCTACCCATCATATCCCACACGTGCTCAATTGGGGATAAGTCGGGAGATCTTGGTGGCCATGGTAACAATGTGACATCATTATGTTGAAAGAAGCCTATTGTGACTCTTGCAACATGTGGTCGGGCATTATCTTGTTGGAAAGTTGGATCTGCCAGGGTGTCAAGATAGGGTAAAAGATGGGGTTCTAGAACTTCGTGGATATAACGCTGCGCGTTCATGTTACCTCTGATGAAGATTAAAGGTGACCTGGAACCATAAGCTGTAGCACCCCAAACCAAAACTCCAACAGTGTGGACCCAGTGTGGCCGATATGAAAACACGCCAAAACTTCTCATTCGTCGGTAAACACTTCGCATGCCAATAGGTCTTCCGTGTTCTACAAACCATTCATTTGCAATAATAATAATAATAATATTTATTTACTCTAAAATACAGGGAACATGAAACGAGTAAATAAATATAATATATCCATAGGAGGACAACGCCTGTGCATGGATCATATGTATGTTGAATTGCAAAATATAATAAAATAGAGAGAAAAAAGGCGGCGTCCAGTGCCCCTTGCTCTTTGCGTACAGCCTTCTCGAAGCCATGCCTGACAAACCCTAACCACAGTGTCTACACTTCTTTGCACTCTAACTGCAATTGCCCGAAAAGAAAGTCCAGCTTCCCGAAGTCCCACTATACGGCCCCTATCAAACTCACTAAGTTGACGAAATCGTACAGGTCTCCGTACTCTAGGCATCGTAACCGATCGTAAAGGATGTCAAGAACCAAAATCCGCCAACGTTGATTCTTTACTGCGGCTGAAATATTCATTTTTAGAGCGTTAGTGAATTAAAAAAAAGCAGTATAAAAACAGGAATGTCCAACTGATAAGGCTGAAAAATTTTTCCCTTGTTATTTACGGTAAGATAAATACATTCACCAACTTTTATTAAAATAAAACCATTTAAACTGGGTGTTCAGATTTATATGTCACTTAGTATACATTTGTGCACCAGTGATATTATATTAACTCATCCGGGTTCAATCGACCAAAGAGCCGTTCATTTCGGCTGGTCGGAGTCCAGATCACCGAGGACTTGATCTGACACGAACACATCTCGTCATTAGCGGCAGCTCCTTGGAAAAAGCTAAGATATTAGTTTGGGGCTAAGAAGTAATTTTCTCCACATGTCCAACTCACTCTGTAGAATGCCTAGATAAGACCTAGCCTCGAGTACTGCTCACATCTTTGGGGTGCTGCTCCAACTGCATTATCCATGCTCGATGCTGTTCAGACAGAGGAGGATGTCCGACTGATCGATGACTCTTCTACGGACAGTCTCGAGACCCTTTCTCACTTTCTACCGCTATACCAACGGACTATTCTCCTCAGAGCTCTCCTCCATGATGCCATCGCGCGATGTGCCTACCAGACAGACCCGTCTGACTTCGGCTTCTTAGAACTGGTCAATACGACTTTACGCTTATCGATATTATGGAACAATCTACTTGAGGCTTTTCCCTGTTCTACTAACTTTAGGCAGTTCAAAAATCTGTCTGCGCGGTTGCTTCGGTGTAAAAAAAACATAGACACCCAGGCGCTAAAAGCATTACTCTCCTGATTCAGTCGGGTAATAATCAAAACATTAGCTGTTTAATATCGAGATGAATATTTTTTCATAACCTACAAAGCTTACCTAAATTTTGATAAGACAAATAAATCACCGACGTAGTTTATGAAAAATCGTCAGCATCCCGCATGTAAAGTTTATTATTCCACATGGACTAGAAAACTTTATGGAGCAACAGAGCCCGAAAAACCGGAATCATCCTGGACCGTCGGCCGGGTGTAAACATTTACACGAATCGCGGGAACAAATTGAATTTATGAAATATAGCATCCTGTGCGCCACCTGCGGTTTTCAGTAAACTTTTCTCCGGTCTCTGGAGGTGAGAGAAGATGGGAAAACCAGCCGGAGAGTTTTCGTCCAGTTCTTAAAAATAGACTTTTACGAGGTCGGCGAAACGTATTATCATCGCTTTTGTAGCTGAGAAGTTTTCATTCTATGGAGTATAGTCGTCTAACTATCTTTGAAATAGCGTACATTATTGAGATGTAATGTCGACAAGGTCAGATTTGGTAGACATTCAAGTAGTTTAAGACTTAAACGTGTGGAATGTTTTAAAATGGAAGAAGGTAGAAAAATACTTATGAAGAAAATCTACAGGATCTCCCGGTACTGGGACACCCTGTATGTGTGGAACATGTATAATAACGGGTGATTTTTTAAGAGGTATAGGATTTGATTTTCAAAAAAAACACAACAAATTTGAAAAAACGATTAAATCTTTATTTGAGTCGATAGAACGGTCGATATAATTTAATGTTTAAAGACTATTTCATGTAAATGTTGGCCGCGGCTCCGCTTTAGATGGCCCATGCGCAAGGTCCAATTTTGGCACACTCTCTCCAACATATCGACCGGTATCTCACGAATAAATGCTTCAATATTGGCTTCCAGTGCGTCAATCGTTGCTGGTTTATCCCTGTACACATTAGCCTTAACATGGCTCCACAAGAAATAGTCCAACGGCGTTAAATCACACTATCTAGGCTTCCAATTGACGGGCCCCAAACGTGAGATAAACTGTTCACCGAACTCGCCTCTCAATAGGGCCATTGTTTCGTGTGCGGTGTGGCATGTGGCACCGTCTTGTTGAAACCACATGTCAGCCCAGTCCAGCTCTTCCATTTTGGGCAAAAAAAAGTTTGTTATCATCGCACGGTAGCGCTCGCCATTCACAGTTACGTTCCGGCCATTGTCGTCTTTGAAGAAGTACGGCCCGATGATGCCACCGGCCCATAATCCACACCAAACAGTGATGCATTGGTAGCTCTTGCAATGCTTCTGGCTGGTCTTCAGTCCAGATGCGGCAATTTTGCTTGTTAACGTACCCATTCAACCAGAAATGAGCTTCGTCGCTGAACACAATTTTTCGATAAAAATGTGGATCTTCCTCCAACTTTGCCAGCGCCCATTCACCAAATTGGAAACGTTGTGGCAGGTCGTGTGGCTTCAATTCTTGCACCAGCTGTATCTTATAAGGTTTTACAACCAAATCCTGTCGCAAAATTTTCCACGTAGAACGGCGGCGAATCGACATTTCACGGTCATCACTAACACTGGCGGATACAGCCGCAATATTTTCTTCAGTCCTCACTCTACGTCTGCGTGTTGGTGGTTTAATGTCCAATAATGTAAACTGGGTTCGAAATTTAGTCACAAGCTTCCGAATAGCTCCCTCAGTAGGCCGACCAAATTGCCCATAAATTGGAAGCAGTGCTCGATCACTCTCTTAACCGAGCATGAATTTTGATAGTAAAATTCAATAATTTGCAAGCGTTGTTCGTTCGTAAGTCGATTCATGGTTAAATTATAGACCAAACTGAACAAGTTTGACAATGACACAAGACACGATTCGCGCGTCATCTGTCAAAAACAGTGTTGCCAAAAAGATACTAGCAAAAAAATCACCCATTATGTACGTATAATTGAAGAGCAAAAATGCAAAAACCGATACATACATTTTTTTTAGTTCTGAGAAAAAAGGCAAAAACCTCTAAAGAAAAACCCCGTCAAATTTAAATCTTTTTGAAATTCCATTTTTCATATCGAAATTAACCGAATTCCTTGCCCAACTCAAACATCGTAAAAAGTAGATTTATCGGTTTTTTAAATTTTTGCTCTTCAATTAAGGGGGCTAGAAGAATATAAATATATTGATAAAAAAAATTGGGAAATAACCTCCCTAGCCCCCTGCAACCACCAACTTTTTACCCCTTAGTAAATTTCAAAAAAGTCCATGAAAGGTTCCAAAAAACACATTTGAGCACTTTTTACTTTTTTCACTTGTAGCTCCACCACAAGTTAATACTGGTCACTATAAAATTTGGATACTGGTTACTATAAAATTTACCTGACATATTTTTTCTACTTATATACCTATATTATAAACTTCAATCTCTATTCTAAAAAAAGTTTGTTCCGATTTGTATTAAGCAAATATTTCTTATATTGTATCTTGAAACTTGAAAGAGAAATATTAAGAAACTGGTTGGGAATTGAATTGAATTGTTTAACAGCATTGTATGAAAATGAACGTTGAAACAATGCACTACTATGAAGCGGAATTGTTAATTTTTTAAATATCTTACATTTATATCGTGAACAGAATATCGGAAAATTAAGCGTTCTCTTATAGAATCAGGTAAAGCTGGAGTGTTTATAATTTTTAATAAAAAACTAGAAAAATGAAGAGTGCGACGCTCATTCATTTTAAGCCATTTAATTTCTTTTTACAAATGAGATATATGATCAAACCTACGCAGACCATAGATAAACCTGAGGCACGCATTTTTAATCTTCTGAATACGACCTCTACTTGCCTGATCTAAGCAAAACCCATAGACAAAATCGCAATAATTGAAATTGGAAAGAATTAGGGATTCACACATTTTTTTTTAGTGATCTGTTTAGTATGTGTCTGTTATTATACAAAACTTTTAGAGAAGAAAATGATTTTTGCATAAGGTTTTTCAGGTGATCTTTAAATCTAAGCTGAGAATCTAAAACTATACCGAGATTTTTTGTACTTTCAACAAAATACAATTTTGAATTATTAGCCATTATATTGAGATTAGCTTTCAAAAACTCAGTCTTAGATTTGTTACCAAAAATCATTACATGCGATTTTTCCGGATTAAGTTTTAAGTTATTAATGCTCAACATCAAAAAACAATAAACCTGGGTGTCATCCGTGAAGGCCTGAACTTTACAAAACTTTAAAAACGTAAGGATATCAGATGTATAAATTAAAAATAACAACGGGCCCAATATTGATCCCTGAGGAACTCCCGATATGATCTCCGCTTTGTCTGAAAATGTGTCATTTGATAGAATCGATTGATACCTTCCTGTCAAATATGGTTTTAAAAGCAAACGTGCTTCCTTATTAAAGCCATAGTACTGAAGTTTAGCTACCAACAATTCATGATTAATGGTATCAAAAGCTTTTGAAAAGTCTAGAAGTACCAAAACTGAACTCATCTTTTTATCATTTGCTCTCACTATGTCATCGAGTACGTTTGTTAGAGTCACTGATGTACCAAAATTTTTTTATGAAAACCGCACTGAGTGCCAGGAATAATATTGTTACTCATACACGAGTCATAAATTTGTTCGTACAGCATTATTTCAAATATCTTTGACAAAGCAGGAAGTGTACTTATCACACGAAGTTCGTTAAAACTTGATGGATTAGTTATTTTTGGTAATAGTTTTCCTATGGAGACTTTCCACTTGTCGAGAAAGTAGCCTGCTTCAATGGAACAGTTTGTAATATGTGTTATATACTTATCTATGTACGGACTACAATATTTTAACATTAAGGGCGAAATATCATCTATCCCGGTTGCATTACTTTTTATGTTGTTTAAAATTTTGTTTGTATTTGTTATTTCTACTAATTTAAAGTTTAAGGTTAAGTTATTTTTAAAGGCATTGTTTTTATAAAATTTATTTTTTCCAAACAGTTAGATGTATTTTGTAGAACAACACCAAACAAGCTGTATCTCCCTAACCAAGCGTTTTTTTAAAATGATTATCGAATAAAATAGTCTCACAATAGTGCAGAAAGTAACCCTTGAATTGATATCCTTTTTTGTAATCTAACGAAAATACCGCTGTTACTGTCCAAAGTCTAATTTTTTAACATCAACTTATAACTATGTCGACTGGGCTATTATTCCATCTTCCACTGACTCGACTGTGTCTGCCTGTTTTCGCCATCTAGTCGAGTATTTATTCCCCTGCGGACGAGTCGAGAAATGTTCCAGCGTTTTCCAGGCCGAGTCACGCACTTCCGTGGTAGTGATATAGATGTCGGTGGCGTCGCGAATGCCCCAGAATGAGACCACGCTCCATACATGGTCGCGTCGATCCCACTTCTGGCCACCTGTCGAATTTTCTAGTTGACGTACGAGGGTGTCTTTCGCATATACCCAGAGTTCCAGTTATGCGAGGGCGTTACAAAATTGAAGCAGCCGCTTAGGCAGAAACCTAAATACCCGGGCACCGTGACTGCTATGAGAAACTTATCCGATTTTGGAGCTGGTTAGCAGAACTACGAAAAACTGCAGATTATTCCAAAATCTCGACACCCTAGGAACAAAGTAGCGGTCGTATTCGCCAGTTCTCGACGTACGAGGTTCGCGAGAGTTGGGATGGAAGGCAGAAGTCTGGTAGGTGTGTCTGGCAGGCTCATGGAGGAGCAAACTTCGTGCATATAGCGTTAGGGCAGTGTCAATGATCAGTCGAACAGTACTTCTTAGCCCCAAAACACATAACCTAGCTTTTTCAGCTGTTGCAATTGACGAGTGATCTGGACTCCGACCAACCAAAATGAACAGCTCTTTGGCAGAACTCGGCCATCCATTTCTAACATTTCTGAAATTTATGCGTTCAAAACGAGCAACTGATGCATTGAAAGTGCTTTAATATCGCAATCTAAGCAACTGAAACTATTTTAGACCCGCATCGAGTAGCAAATGGGAGCATACGACCTGGTGGGTGGTTACCTCAGGACTTTCTTAAGCTGAGCGCATGTTTATAGCCTGTTAAATCACTCGAAATCGGTCTTTCGTGATAGATTTTCAAACATCAGCGGCTTGCAGCCATATTTTTGCGGTTAGAAACGCCATTTGTTATTTATTCCAGTTATGAAGTTAAAATTGGAACGACGTATATTCTGCCTGCTAAAGTTAAGATTTAGAAGCGACTTACGACTGTGGATAGTATATACCAGAGGCACTAATACATAACAACAGTACAAAAACAGTTGGAACACACAAGCATGTGTTCTAACCTTGCTTGCAAAATTTATAAAGTGAATTGTGAGGTAAAATAAATAACTTAAATCAGTCGAAAACGACTCATGAGAGAATGGTTGCCGTCTATGGGAATTATGCACAAACATGTTACATAATAAAACTTTGGTCGGAACAGTTTCGATGGGGGCGTGAATGGTTGTGTTAAAAAGTTCCTTATATTAATAAATTTTCTTTCAGGCTTCTAGAGCCTCATGAAGTAGCTGTAATAACTTCTAGTTTTAAGTCCGATGCAAAAGGTACTGATGGGTTGAGCTTGTCTATGATTAAGCTCAATCTACCTGTTACTCTCATCTACATCACCCACCTTGTTAATAGTTGCTAGTTCCAAAAAAATCAAATCCAGATGAGTTTGCTGATCTAAGACCTATAAGCCTATTGCCTTGTTTATCGAAGGTAGTTGAAAAGGCAGCCCACATACAACTAATGCATTATGCAGAGGAGCATATCATCCCATCCAATCAGTCTGCTTTTAGGAAATCAGTATTACTACTTCCCTCTTAAACTTGGTGGAAAATATTAGAGCACTTGATAAAAAAATGGGCGTAGCAGTGATGTCAATCGATTACTCCATGGCATTTGACAAAATAAATCATGAGTTGTTAATAGCAAAGTTGAAGTATTATGGCATAGATCCAATTGCATAGAACTTCTTTTCGAAATTATATATCAAATCGATCGCAGTGTGTGTATCAATTGAAAACAATAAATCTAGTTTTCTAGAAATCTCGTCTGGAGTACCCCAGGGGCCTGTTTTGGGTCCCTTGTTGTTTTTGATATATATTGCTGATCTGCCTAAGGCTGTGAGTTTTTGTGAACTCCAGTCTTTTGCGGACGATACTCAACTGGTCCGTTATTTTGATACTGATGATATGGAGATGGCACAGACATCAATAAATCATGATATTTAAAAAGTGTATGACTTCTCGAATAACCACAACCTGTCAATAAATCCTGGTAGATCCAGCCTGTTATTTTTTTGTTCGGATCGTAGGACAGAAGAAATTAAAAGTCAATTAACCATTAAAATTGGATCTCAAAGACTGTACCCGGTTGACGAGGTTAAAATTCTTGGCGTGGTAATCGATTTCAAACTTAGATTCACCAGTCATGCTAAAAATCACTATATGCCAATAAAGCAATTTTCCATTATAAGCTAAGGAAAAAACTGTGTTCATCTTTGGTTATGCCGATTTTCAACTACTGTGATATTTTATATTATCCGTGTCTCAATGTTGTTACTAGAAATCAGATTCAAATTCGGCAAAACAATTGTGATAGGTTCATCTACGGTTTAAGGCGCTTTGACCATGTTTCTGGTAGTCTTATCGAATTAAACTGGATGATAACAAAAAATATTGTCAACTATCATTACCTTGTTTTCATTCATAAACTAATACTTATGTCAAAACCTATATAGTTAAGAGAAAAGCTGATCCTTAGGCGTAATACTCATCATAGACATATTAGATTTCCAGATTTGATAACTACACCTATTCACTCCACAACTTTATTCCAGCGTTCTTTCACGTACAGTGCTTCAGTGTTATACAATGCCCTGAGTCCTGAATTAAAAACCATGTCCTTAAATTGCTTCAAGAATGCTGTCAAATCTCATATTTGCTTGGATTCATAGTCTTAATTAGATTGCTCTAGATATATTGTTAAATGATTCTTCACTTCCCTTGTGTGCATGTAGTAAACCTTGATGCAACATGTATGTATACGGGTGTTTCAGTTTATTGTTGCATAACTTTAAGATTCGATAGAACTTTTAAAATTAATGCATAAAGTCTATATAATCATGGGTCGAAAAATGCGTGGCTTCCGAAATACATGGTGTTTAAATTTACTTTCTAAAATAGTTTTTTTTTAAATATTTCGAACAATATTTGATGTATAACAGTGAAAATTGGTATACAAGGGTTTTTTGGTACGAAAAAACGAACCATGGGCATAGTTTTACTGTAGCCGCTAGAGGGCGCTCTCTACTGTACCTGTAGTGTATTAAAATGACCGAAAATTTTTTCTTAGTGCAATTTTTTGCTTTTTGAATAAAAAAACTGATTCTTCGCACTTTTCAACATAAAAAAGCTCTTCTGTGAGTTTTCGTTATAGTTAGCCGTTTTTAAAATTCGATGCATTTTTAATTATTTATGGGAAAATAATATTTTTTTTTACATTTTCGATTTGGGCATTACAAGTAATTAAGATGATCGTTAGATTGTGTTTTTAAACACAGCAATAATTCCTAACTCCAAATAAACACAAAAAACAGAATATTAATTTGTTTAATTTTCCAATATTATTTTTAACAAATTAAATTAATTATTTACAACTAAAATGCTACTGGATAGTTAGGACAAATATACAAAATCTAAAGTAGTTGCTCGAAATGTAAACCCAATTGTTCAATACACAATTCACATCTACGAATGATCGAACGTGGTATAGAATTATTCAAATAAGGCCTTATTTCATCACATGCATTCCTGATTCTCTCTATTAGCATATCTCTTGTGGTTACGGGAGTCTGGTACACTTTTTCTTTTAGAAATCCCCACACAAAGAAATCTAATGGATTTAGGTCAGGGGATCGTGGAGGCCAGGCGACTGGCCCTCCACGACCGATCCATCTTTCTTCCAGCCAGTTTCTAACAATTCTCGAGTAATGAGCTGGACAACCATCAAGCTGGAACCAGGCCAATCTTCTTAAATCTAACATAACATCATCCCACATATTTGCATGTTCAGCCTTTAAAAATTCCAAGAAAATTCATACTGAAAATTTCTTTCCCGAACTACATGCGGATTTTCATGCGACCAAATATGTTGATTATGAAAGTTTACCACTCCACCTCTAGTGAAGCATGACTCATCGGTCCATAAAACGTTACTTAAAAACTCCCTATTATTATCAGTTCTATCAAGAATCCACTGACAAAATGTGATTCTTCGTTTTCCGTCCCCTGGCTGTAGTCCTTGCACAGGTTGCAAATGGTAAGGACGTCTATGGTCATTTCTAAGAACACGGTGAAAATGGCTTGCCGAAATTTCCAAGGCACCAGAAATTCTCCTAACACTTGTGGTCGGATCTCTATCAAACTCACGCAGAATCATACGGGTAAATCTGCGCTGACGAACATTTATGTTTTGATCCCTTTGGGGATTTCCAAAACCATTTTCAATTATTTGGCGATGCACTCTTACAAATACTGAGCGAGTTGGATGTCGTCTGTTTGGAAATCTTCGTGCGTATTCTCTGGCTGCTTTTGATGCGTTTCCATTTACAAAGCCATACACAAAATGAATATCTGCTAACTCTTGATTGGAGAATAAAAATGGCATTTTTATAAAACAAAAAAAAAACAGGTAAAAGAAACTAAATTTCGTGCATTCACAATTGCAAAAAACTGTTCAGGTTTCAACAGACAACAAAACAGTCAACTAATTGACGTTTAACCTTATTCTGCTTTCAATTTCAAAAATATTTGCAGGCACAGCCTACTTCTAAAAATTTTCGAGATACTCACTTTTTAACGTTATTTTATCATAAATAATTAAAAATGCATCGAACCCTAAAAATCGAAATATCTCAAAAACGGCTAAATATAACGAACATTCACAAGAGAGCTTTTTTATGTTGAAAAGTTAGAAGAATCAGTTTTTTTATTCAAAAAGCAAAAAATTGCACTAAGAAAAATTTTTCGGTCATTTTAATACACTACAGGTACAGTAGAGAGCGCCATCTAGCGGCTACAGTAAAACTATGCCCATGGTTCGTTTTGTCGTACCAAAAAACCCTTGTATACCAATTTTCACTGTTATACATCAAATATTGTTCGAAATATTAAAAAAAAAACTATTTTAGAAAGTAAATTTAAACACCCTGTATTTCGGAAGCCACGCAGTTTTCGACCCATGTTTATATAGACTTTATGCATTAATTTTAAAAGTTCTATCGAATCTTAAAGTTATGCAACAATAAACTGAAACACCCTGTATATATATTTTGTTTGATATCTGCTACTTAACAACTTGTTTTTTTTTGCATGGGTGGTTAAGTGTAAGAGTAGCATATTGCTAAACTTCGGCACCATATGCAACTCTTGTTTCTCTGTATGAAATGGTACAGTTTAAATAAAGAAGATTATTATTATTATTATAATTATTATTATTAAAAGCTGAACATCGGCTTCGGCCAAAAAACTAACCGTTCGGACCCTAGAATTCATAAGCACAGACCAGTCAGGTTATTGGCAAATCCGTTTTACCCACGTTTTTTTGCTTCCAAACGAAATAGACATTCGTTTCTGGTCATGTTCGATCGTAAATAAAAGATAATCGAAGGGGAGATGTCGTTTGGAATAAAAAGTAAACGCAAAACAGAAAGCATACGTACACAAAGTAGGTAGTGGTAGTTGTGGGCATGTTATATGTTTGAGATGCGATCGTGTCACTTCCGGTATAGTAAGTAAGCGGCGAGGCCACTAGCAGGGTACGCGTGCTCGGAATCGATGATCGAGATTGATCGGAAGCGAACTTCGATCGAAACAAGTCGTTTTATATTATCTAACGTTTATTTGTTATGGACCCTCTCAACGGGAATATTTTTACTGCATTATCTAGCTGCAATAGAATAGCCAGCAACATACGTATTGAGCGCCAGATTCGTGCTAGATCAACAGATACAACGCATCGCTGGAGCTAGTTTAATAATCAGTTACCAGTAGATGAGTTGTGGAGTTGTATTTGTACAGTAATGATGCTATGATGCTGCGGGATCAGCAAACATATTTTGAAATTTCTTTTCGTCATATTCAGCTGATTATATATCGATAAATTATTAGTGTAAGAGGTGAAGAGGTCTTTTATATACTAAGTGACATATAAATCCGAACACCCAGTTTAAATGGTTTTATTTTAATGAAATTTTGTATAAGTACTTAATGAAGCATAATAAGTAAATGATTAAAATTTCAAAATGATTGCACTGCTTTAAAGCCCTTTGACCTTTAATAATGTGTGGATGCACCCTGATGTGCTACGCATTCTCCAACGCGCCTAGGCATGCTTCTGATCAGGTGGTCAATGTCCTCCTGTGGTATCTCATTCCAGGCAACCACCAACTCCTCTCGAACTGCTTCTAGAGTCTGAGGAGGACGTTGCAAATTGAGCAATCTCCTACCCATCATATCCCACACGTGCTCAATTGGGGATAAGTCGGGAGATCTTGGTGGCCATGGTAACAATGTGACATCATTATGTTGAAAGAAGTCTATTGTGACTCTTGCAACATCATGTGGTCGGGCATTATCTTGTTGGAAAGTTGGATCTGCCAGGGTGTCAAGATAGGGTAAAAGATGGGGTTCTAGAACTTCGTGGATATAAAGCTGCGCGTTCATGTTACCTCTGATGAAGATTAAAGGTGACCTGGAACCATAAGCTATAGCACCCCAAACCATAACTTCAACAGTGTGATGAACATGTCTTTCAACAAAAAACTGTGGATTCCTCCTTTCACCACGTCGCCTTCTAACCCTGGCACGACCATCGTGCATGCCTAAACAAAATCTAGACTCGTCACTAAAGACAATACTGTTCCATTCCTGATCCCAGAGTGACCGTTGTCTGCACCACTCAAGGCGATTACGTCGGTGTTCTCGAGTTAAAGGGAGGACCCAGTGTGGCCGGTATGAAAACAAGCCAAAACTTCTCATTCGTCGGTAAACACTTCGCATGCCAATAGGTCTTCAGTGTTCTGCAAACCATTCATTTGCAATGGACCTGGTAGTGGAGAAACGGTCCCTTAAGGCCAATAATCTTAGGCGACGATCTTCACGGTCTGTTGTTCTACGGCGGCGTCCAGTGCCCCTTGCTCTTTGCGTACAGGTCTCCGTACTCTAGGCATCGTAACCGATCGTAAAGGATGTCAAGAACCAAAATCCGCCAACGTTGATTCTTTACTGCGGCTGAAATATTCATTTTTAGAGCGTTAGTGAATTAAAAAAAAGCAGTATAAAAACCGGAATGTCCAACTGATAAGGCTGAAATTTTTTTCACTTGTTATTTACAGTAAGATAAATACATTCACCAACTTTTATTAAAATAAAACCATTTAAACTGGATGTTCGGATTTATATGTCACTTAGTATAGTTAGGTAATAATTGATTATCGAACCAATCTGTTATCTGTAGTTAAATCTTTCTCAAATTCTTCTTTTAATGTTGTCAAGTTGTGGCGTTATGTATGATGGTGGTGACATCTGCAAATCCTTTAAATACGTTAATTGATGATAATAATAGTATTACCATCCTCTATACCTATACTTTATTACACAAATCAATCTTGACCAAATTAAGATAATTATAGCATATTTTTCTTCGTGAAGATCCACTTTTAGATCCACATGACTTTTTTTTGATGTGTATGAAGAATACGAATTTAATGACAGAACTGTCAAAAAAATATCTTGCTCAAGTGCACTTTGATCCAGATTACGAAAATTGGTTGGTTAAACTCCATCTGAAACGTGCTTAAAGTGATCGCTACAAAAACTCAAGGTCATTAAGGGAGTAAGTACATTTATAGTATCACAATAAGCTTCCACGATGTATCGTCTTCTCAGTAACGATGCGATTATTTCCTTTCAAAGCCACGATCCGTTTTTGCTTTATTTGCATCACAAATACGGTCGAAACGGCCTCCGGATCGTAAAAGTCGAGCGCATTTCCTTTTTTTCCCGCAGCCCGATAGAAAATTATTATCAATTAGGAAGAAACCCTCGGCAGTTTATTCGCAGTTTTATGGAGCGAACGTTTGCAATGGTGCTCCAGGAAAAAGCCGAGATTCGTTTTTGCGACTGCAGTTGATAGAAGTTGAAGAGCTTTGTTGATACCATGTTCCATAAAATAAATATCTAAAAAAATGAGTGGTGGAAAAATATGGTGACATTTATGGGGGAATGGAAAATATAAAAATACTGCGGTTACATTTTATCATAACCATTGACCATTAATACTAATTACTACTGTACTACTACTACTGTAAATTAATGTTTTTTCTCATAATAAAATAATTGCTAATTCAATTATCCATCTCACTAATAATATAGTTTGTTCAACTGCCTCTGGCCTGTTGACAAGTTTTTTATTTAACATATCTTGATAAATCACACCATCTCAAATGTATTTACAAACTTTCGTTCCATCCATCGACACTGACACTACCAGCCCTCTGTCATTTGTCAAATGTTTCATTATACTTATGATCCTGTCCTACACCATTTTGTGCAGCATCAAGTGGTTGTTTCATGATGTAACATGTAATAATTTTAAATTTCATTCCAAAAATTTTTAATAAGGTGTGATGTATTCCTGACAAACAGTTGTGTGTGTCTTTTACCAATTTTAACGTGTACCATGAATCCAGCTTTCACCAGGTTACTAAATGTTTCCCTCAACTTAACCTGTATTCACATTTAGCAAACAATCTCACATACTATTGTAAGTAATTTAAAATCATTTTGCACAATAGTTGCTATTTCTTCCTAATGTTATTGTAGCTCCTGATGATGATGGCATAGTCCCTCGAAAGCTAGAGGCTAATAAAGTAGAGTCCTCATCGCTTTAATCTTGTCGAAGTACCCAACTAAAGGCGAAAACTTTATTTTTACACTTATATATAACAAAAAACAAGAAAATAATGGTCAAAATCCGCAAAAAGGAGGAACGTGGATTCGAGCAGAAAATAGGATAGGTAACCCGAGCGATACGTATTTCTGCTGGTTGGCTTCATCAGGCCCGAAATGAATGCACATATGCAACTACAAAAGTAGATACACATGCTCACACATACGGATACGGGTGTTTTGCTCGAATACACTTTCCTTCTTTTTGCGGATTTTGCCCATTATTTTCCTATTTTTTGTTATATATAGGTATGAACTTTTTTTATATTCCAACGTGCTGAATTTGCCCCTTACTTTTGTTGGCGTTCACCCTGTATATTGCTAGACCCGAAATGGTAACACGACAGCCAAGCACGTCAAAAGAACCGGAAGGAAGATACGCCTCATTCCCTAAATAAATGGTTTCAATTGGGAAGGTGCGTCCCTTTTTCTATTAGAGCGTATCCTTAGCGCAGATGTATCATTTCCGAGTGTTTTTAGGTTAACTTACACCGGATATCCTAAAGTAGGGCGCAGAAGAAGATTTTATTAAAAGGGAATGCCGGATATCGATATGAAGTCAGAAAAATGGATGATGTATGAATATTATTTATGGAAAACATATGTCTCTATTTTAGCAACATACATTTTTTGGCACGTCGGAATCTGTTTAGTAGTAAAAAAACAATAATCATGTGCTAAATATGTACATTAGCTCGTTGGGATAAATCTATCTATCTATGAATTAAATGTAAAAATCACATGAGATCACTATTTTGTTTAAAAAAAAATCCATCAATAAGCAGGAGTTATAGTTACTTGTGAAGGAACATGAAGGATATTAACAACATACACAAACATGCGCACTTGATTTCACCTGTCGCTGCCTGCCCAGGCATTTATGGCTTGCTGGCGCACAGACATTTAAACGTCATCGCTGACGTCACTCCTGTTTAGGAAAAAATATTTGAGGTTATGGTCTGCTGCTGCGACAGCTGTGTTAGATGTCAAGCAATTAGCTGGATTGCGCTGCTAACGATTCTTCAATAGTCAAAACGCTGATCTAATCTTCCACTAAATTTTGTTCCGATCTAGAGCACAGATAATTCTATAAGCCTATTAGACATATATTTCGCGGTATAATTTCCCTGCAGCGATGTCATGCCATGTGGTCGATACTGCAGTTAGGACAGGAGAGAAATTTCTAGATCGTAACGTTATCAAATGGGTGGGAACTATGGGGCTGATTGTATGAGTCTGCTTGGCTGACTTGATCCATTTAATGTTTATATCCTACGAGCCCCTTCCCGCTTCAGTTGGCACAACTATTGAAATCTTAGTTTTTTTCTTATCAAACACAAATAATAAAAATGTAGCAGGGCGTTATAGGTTTAAAATATTAACAATGAATATTTTGATAATATATAGTAGAAAACACCAACTTTATCACTCCCTAATCAAATTTACACGATAAAAATAACACATGTTGCACTTACAGCATATCAAACTATTTTCATTTCAATGCAAAATAAGTCTATAACGCATAGGTGGCTGTGAAAAATAAAAGCCATGACAATTGTTTTTATTAATCACAGCTGTCAGAATACGTTTAAAATAGTTTTGGGTAGTTAAGGTTTACAAAATGGGTAGAGGAAAAGTAATTAGTGAGAAAATTCGGTTAGTGATAATTAAATCTTTTAATTCTGGGAAATCGAACACAGAAATTGCAACTTTGTTAGACTTATCGCGGTACAGTGTGAGAAATATTGTTAGAAGATATAACGTAACTGGTTCAGTTAATATTAAGCCACGATATGTGAAAAAAAAGTAATATCACAAATGCCGACCAAAGAGCATTAAGAAGAATAATATTGAAAAACAGGCGTGCCAATTATTTACAATTAACTGCTCTGTGGGGTGACGCGGTTGGAAGGAGAATTTCGAGGTCCACAACTCATAGAGAGGCCCACAAACTGGGTTTTAGCACTTGCAAGGTAAATTTTCTTATAAAAAAAAGTGAAGAAAAAACCCTAAAGTTGCACAACTTGTTTATAGGCCAAAGAAAAGCCACTATTAACTCCACTGCAAAAGAAAAATCGGCTTAGATGGGCTAAAGAACATAGACAATGGACACCTCAACAATGGTGTGCAATACAATGGAGTGATGAGGCTCGATTCGAAGTTTGTGTTGGTGACAGTCACAGTAGAGTTATTCGCAAAAAAAAATGAAGCATTCGATGTTGACTGTCTGAAATTTCCAGCATCCATTATGGTCTGGGGCAGTACGTCATCGAGTAGGAAAACTTCATTATATTGATGGAAATGTGGATACAAACAAACATTTGGCAATTTTAGAAGAATCGCTTTTACCAATGATGGAAGAATGTTTGACATCCGGCCAAGATTTTGTGTTTCAGCAAGATGGTGCAGCGTGCCATACCTCAAAAAAGGCTATAAAATGGATGGAAGAAAATAATGTACCACTTTTGAAATGGTAAGTCCAGATCTGTTACCTATTGAAACTTTGTGGCACGAGATGAAAAAGGTTCTTCAACATCCTGCTCGTACAATCACCGAACTGAGACAAAAGTTTCAAGAAATATGGGATTGTTTTACACCAAATTTTTGCCAAAACTTGGTTAACACTTTGCCCCAAAGAATTTTAGCCGTAATAAAAAATAAAGCTGATGTTACCCAATGGTAATCTTTCAATTGTTGCTTTGTTAACTTCGCGCATTTATTCGCACATTCCTTATTTGTTCTATTAGTTATAGGTCTAAGTGATTTCAAATATGTATTTTTACGACTAGAGTGTATCTAAAATGTTTTTGAGAAAATAAATTGTTTTAGAAGTAAATAGTTTCGTCATGTTTAGTTTATAAAGGCATATTTTGGTACAAATCTTGAAGTGGACCAACTGAAGTAGGAACGGGCTCGTACTTGTTTCTAAGAGAGGCTAACTTGATCCGAACATAATCCTTAAGGTCGCAATTTAATTTTTTCTAGTCGAATAATCTTTGATTTTTTTAAAGCTCATTTTTCATTGAGTTTTCAAGAAAATCAAAGTATTTTTGAAGAGAGAAAGTGATAAGAGAAGAGTAATCGCCAGCGCAATTTTTCTATTGAAGTGGAATATTCACATACAAGTTTAGAACTGCACTATTATTTTGTGAACAAGTTCCGATGGAAGAAAAAATGCACAAAAATGCATTTTTTGACGTTAATAAGCTGATGATGGGAAGCGCAGGGTCAACCTAGGTGACGCCATTATTAACGACTTACGGCATGCTTTATCATTTTCCCCATTTAAAATGTCAGCAAATACATATAAAGATATATCAACTTTCCTGCTTTCAATCCGATGCTGACGTTGCCACCAGCAATTTTCTTGCAGAGGAATATTTTGTAATTTTGTAACCGGTACTTTGTCATTAAAATTAGTTACGTTTCACCTCTTGAAGTTGTTCTATTTGTACATGCATCCATCGCCGTATATTTTTTGTTTGCAGCTGTCTCTAACATCTTTGTATACTGTGATTTAATTTTTAAAATATTTTAACCTTAGGTGGTATTTTGTATTTTGCCGAAATTTAAATAAACATGTTTCCCATTTTGTGACTCTGAAGAAATATATGTCGAACCTCGAAACGTCGACCATTATATCCCAAAATTAAGACAAGATATGTAGACGAATATAGCATAAGAAACGTATATTGATTTTTCAGCTAGATAGAAGACTAAATAACAGGTAATGAATAAGAGAAAAACGTAAGGTTGAATGAAATAAGTAAGGAACGTACCAGCCTCGAAATTTTCTTTCAGCCTCCTCCACTGCCTAGCTTGGTGCAAGGAGTAGAGGGTGACTGCTAGAAAAAACAGGATGCACGCGAAGACAGCTGTCGTCAGTGCGACTGCTTGCCAGTCCCACACCAAGGTCTCCGCCCCGGAAAAAGGGGCTTCTGAACTGGACACCTCCATGGCCAGAGGCTTTAGGGGGACACCTTCGGAGCCCATCGACGGAGCTTGGTCGATTTTCTTCTGGATGTCATCGCCGTACCTTGAAAAAAGAGACCGGTCAGTAGACAAATGGCGTCAAGTATGTTGACTCTTCACTTCCCATCATGGCTTATACAGGGTGTCCCAGAAGTCGACTTCAAGCCGAAACCGGGTGATAGGCAAAGGCATAACAGCTATCAGAAAAATATAAAAAAAAATTTTATGTATGTGTTTTGAAAATTATAGGTCTTTGAAAAAAATTTAGAAATTTCACACCCTAAGACAGTCTGTCAAATCCTGTTACTACAAATATTAACTTTTTTTGATTTTATTTTTACAATGTAATGATGAATAATGCATCTTCAAGCTGGTGTCTCAATCTTACTGCCAACTTTTCTCGTTCAGGAAAAATTGCCACTTATTTCCCAACCAAGTATTCCAAAGTAAAACTTTGCTCAAGTTTAACTGGCTGTACTGGAAAAAATGTACTACGAGAGTTTGGCAAGTAACCTTAAAAGTTGGCGCATTTAATAAGGATTCCAAAATGGTATAACACTTAGAAGATTACTCGTTAACTTATGCACAATTTTTATTTGAAGAAAAAAATTTTTCAAAATTGCCTAATTAACAGCGATTATGAAAACGCACAAGGACCCTTAAGGATAACTGTTTGCACAACAGTGGGCGTCAAAATGCTGCTGATGATGAAACTGTTTTCCTTCAGCCGCAATACACGCTCGACATCTTCTTAAAAAAGATCGGGTTACTAAACGAGCGAATCCACGGTTATTAACAAACTCAGCTGCTTCCAATAGTCTTTGCCGTAGCTCAGCTACATTTTGTATCGGCTTGAAATACAGTTTTTCTTTTACAGTTCCCCAGTAAAAAAAATCTAACGGATTCAAATCTGGTGACCGGGCTGGCCACGGTATTGTACCAGACCGCCCTATCCATCTGCCTGGAAAGTTTTGATCGAGATACTCTCTCACTGAGAGTGCATAGTGCGCTGGGCAGCCATCATGCTGAAACCACATGTCCCTGTAAATACTCAGTGGCACGTCCTCCAATAAATTTTCTAAATGATTTTGCAAAAAACCTAAATAAACCTCAGCAGTCAAAGTCTCTGGGAACTCAAACGGACCGATTATTTTACCATTTAAAATTCCTGTCCAATGGTTTATCTTGAAGCGATATTGAGGTTTATCTTCTATCATCAAATGTGGGTTTGCTACGTGCCACTCGCGTAAGTTATGCAGGTTCATGTACCCATCTTTCTTAAATGTGGTCTCATCTGACCATAACATTTTTCAAAGAACCGTGCTTCTTCCTTGTGTCTTTCTAACATTGTGCGACAAAAAGCAACTCGGGGCTCATAATCCCGGGGCAGAAGAGCTTGAACACGCTGTACGTGGTATGGATGGAACACGTTTTTTTGCAAGATTCTATGGGCTGTACTTTTGGGCACATCTGTTTTTAGTTCCATTGCACGCACTGAAGTACTCGGGTCTTCTTCGACAGCTCCTAGCACCACGTCTTCGTAAGGAAGGAAAGATCTTCCCTCACCGTGTGATTGGTTTAGTAGTTGGCCCTATGAGAAAGTAAGCGGTGCACATTTGTGAACACTCGATGATCTGGATGACGAGCTGCATTCGGGTACCTCTCACAGTAAAGTCTCGCTGCAGCACTAGCGTTGCATCTGCATTCCCCATAAATGAGGTGCATGTTAGCATATTCTTGTACGATGTACACGGACATAGCGGCACTGCACAATCACACTATCAAAGATAGTCTAAGGAAAGCACATGTTGTTTTGAAGAGCAATTAAACAGTCCAAATCCAAATCACAAGCGATCAACAGTCCAGTTCACGAATCCAAAACTATTAACAGTACGAAATCAACAAGCCCGAACATGTAAAGATGCGCAGTAAACGAAGGAGTACTGATCAGTATCAATGTGTGCAATAGCAAGTAAGTGATGTGCTTCATCCATACCATATACAGCGTGTTCAACCTCTCCTGCCCCGGGATTATGAGCCCCCAGTTGCTGTTTGTCGCACAATGTTAGAAAGACACAGGAAAGATCCACAGTTCTTTGAAAAAATTTTGTGGTCGGATGAGACCACATTTAAGAAAGATGGGTACATGAACCTGCATAACTTACACGAGTGGCACGTAGCAAACCCACATTTGATGAGAGAAGATAAATCTCAATATCGCTTCAAGATAAACCATTGGACTGGAATTTTAAATGGTAAAATAATCGATCCGTTTGAGTTCCCAGAGACTTTGACTGCTGAAGCTTATGTACAAAATTTATTGGTGGACGTGCCACTGAGTATTTACAGGGACATGTGGTTTCAGCATGATGGCTGCCCAGCGCACTATGCACTCTCAGTGAGAGAGTATCTCGATCAAAACTTTCCAGGCAGATCGATAAGGCGGTCTGGTACAATACAGTGGCCAGCCCGATCACCTGATTTGAATCATTTAGATATTTTTACTGGGGAACTGTAAAAGAAAAAGTGTATTTCAAGCCGATTCAAAATGTAGCAGAGCTACGGCAAAGACTATTGGAAGCAGCTGAGTTTGTTAATAACCGTGGATTCGCTCGTTTAATAACCCCATCTTTTTTAAGAAGATGTCGAACGTGTATTGCGGCAGAAGGAAAACAGTTTGAGCATTTGCTGTAAAGGTAAATCATCATCAGCAGCATTTTGACGCCCACTGTTGTGCAAACAGTTATCCTTAAGGGTACTTGTGCGATTTCATAATCGCTGTTTAATTAGGAAATTTTGAAAAATTTTCATCAGTTTTTCTTCAAATAAAAATTGTGCATAAGTTAACGAGTAATCTTCTAAGTGTTATCCCATTTTGGAATCCTTATTAAATGCGCCAACTTTTAAGGTTACTTGCCAAACTCTCGTAGTACATTTTTTTCCAGTACAGCCAGTTAAAGTTGAGCAAAGTTTTACTTTGGAATACTTGGTTGGGAAATAAGTGGCAATTTTTCCTGAACGAGAAAAGTTGGCAGTAAGGTTGAGACACCAGTTTGAAGATGCATTATTCATCATTACATTGTAAAAATAAAATCCAAAAAAAGTTAATATTTGTAGTAACAGGAGTTGACAGACTGCCGTAGGGTGTGAAATTTCTATATCTTTTTCAAAGACCTATAATTTTCAAAACACATACATAAAATTTTTTTAAATATTTTTCTGATAGCTGTTATGACTTTGCCTATCACCCGGTTTCGGCTTGACGTCGACTTCTGGGACACCCTGCATACGATTATGTTCAGCACAAGTTGGACCCTGTCGTCATAGTCATATCCTGGATGCCAAATCACCCCAAAGGCCGAACTTACCTCCACACGATATCCTCTCCATTCACGGCACCCTGCACCGCCTCGTGTTCCTTCCGCCTGCCTTGATGCCTGTGCCTGTGGTGTGGCCCCCCGCCCTGACTGGCCTGCAGGGTCTTGATCAGCTCGCTGATTGGCCCGCAGTGCGTGTCCCTGTGCAGTTCGCATGGCCTCAACGCGACCAAGCCGTGGCCACACTCGCTGCAATTCAGACAGGTCTGCAGACGACTGTGCAGGAACTGCTTCTCGGGGCACAAGGAAGCTGCGGCGATCAAAGGCAGGCTACAAATGGTGAGCAGGAGTGCAAAGGACACCACCTGGAACAAATAGAAAAACATCTCATTAGATTAGATTATTTCCAACGCCATCAGAACTGTGGAATATGGAAGAAAGTAGGTTGACTCTGCACTTATCACGCAACACAGCCATCAGTTCATGAAGGCACAAGCTAGATTCTTATAAAAACGTTAGTCAAAGAGGTCTGTACATTTAGTCCATAGACATTCTTTCCCTGCCCTACAGCTAGTCCATCTGGCAACGCTGTCTCTTCCCGAAAACTGACCCTGTCATCAGTCAGGCGCGGCAGTAATACCAGAACACTTACCAGAACCAGCACGCCACCGTGAGCAGAAGCAGATGCGGCTGATACCTCTAAAATTTTTTTCTTAAATGATATGGTCATCTGAAACGTCAAAAAACTAGTTTTGACCACTTTTTACTTTTTCTATTTTTGGCCTTTTTCTCCGCCACCAATGGACCGATTTTCAAAAACTTTAAGGCTTTTTCGTCCTTGGCATAGTAGTAAAATTGTGTCAAAATTCCATCAAAATCTGAGAGGTACATTCCGAGTTATAAAGGGGTCAAAGATTAGTAGACAGACTAACCGATGCACATGTTCTTTTCTTGATTTCGTTTTCTACATTCAACTTCAGTGCACTGAAAGCACAAACCACTCTTTCCATGTTTCCAAGAACTGCTATTGATTTGTGAACAATATAATTTATCCTTGCTTGACATCTGCCTGAGCCTCCCTGACACCCAACAAAATTGCCTCCCGTTCATCGCCGCAGCCTCTTAGTTTCCTGCTCCATGGCTTTTAATCAATTAAGCAGGAAGCGACGGCACGTCTAAAGAATCGTTCTTGTACCTTCAAGTGACAGAGAATAGCAGGCGACAACCCTTTAGACTTCGTCAGACTATTAATTCCAACGTCAAAGTAGGCTGCGCGTGCTTATGGACCCGATGCATGTACATGCGGATTTGTTTTATGGAGGCGACGTGGTATGCAGGAGGTACATGCAAACCATTAAAATAGGTATTAGAGAGACGCCAAAAAGAGAATGGAGATCCTAGCGTCATCTATAAGGCAATAGCAGAACATAACACTCTAACTCTTTTTATGGTCATTGTAACCTAAGCAATATCTATTTTTTGAAGATGGTATGGAGTTGTATGTACTAGTATGAAGCAATACTACAGCTTTCTGATACTTTTTAGAAAATGTTCAGAATTTTTTATCTTAGATTTTGCTAACCTCACTTCAATATTTGTTCGAAACGAGTAAATGCCACATGACTGTATTTTTGCATTCAGGAACAAATCGACAATACATTTTTTGTTTTTTTTTGTAAAAGAGGGATTCACTAGCTGCGCCTCTTTTTTGCAACTGACTCCGTGAAAACATATTATTATGGGCACCATTTCACACTGCAAAAGGACAAATCGATGTTTCCGATAATGAGCGAAAAAATCTTGAAAAACCGTAAAAAAATGGCAGCAGTTTTATTTTTATTACTGTTCCGGCCCATTTAGAGAAAGAGATGACCGACGTCGAAGGCCAAAATAATAAAACTGATACTATCTGCAAAAATGGCTGGACAGACGAGGATTAGATCGAGGAAAACTCGGGGACTACACAAAATGTAAAGAGCCAGGTAGATACTGCATCGGTTCTTCATCTTTGTTAGTGGATTCCTTTTTGTGTTCTACTATTATCTCATAGATGGCGCTAGGATCTTTTAAACCCTTTTTGTGGTCTTTTTTATACCAAGGATTAGCTCGAGAAAAACTCGGGGCCTTTACACAAAATGTAAAGAGCCAGGTAGATACTGCATCGGTTCTTATCCCTATTTTTACTTTATTTTATTTATTTATTTCCAACAGGTGAAACCCAATTACAGGAAACGCTGAAAAAAATAACAATTAAAGAGACATGGTTCTTGGACTTAAATCTATAGTATCACACATTCTAAATAAGATTGGATGATCCATAGCAGTTAATAATCGATGCACAACTGTCACTGTAAATATCACACGATTCAGTAACACTGCTCATGACGCAGCACATGAGATTAATTGGCGATTTTGTCATAACATTTGTACGGCCAGCTTGACAATAGAATGCCGTTTGTTGTCGACTCCCTACCCTTGGAACGCGGAAACATATTTTTTCAAGTAAATTTTGACAGTCAATTTTATTGTGAATGAGGCCATACAAAACGACAAAGCAAATATGTTTCGTCTTGTTGACAGTGAATCCAAATTGAAAAACTCTAATAGGGCACTATGGTCACAACCTCTTTCTGTATAAGAACCTGTGCATTTAAGGTGAAAATACTTTAAAGCTTTACGTTGAATGGCCTCAAGGATCACGACAGAATTTTGGTATATAGGAGACCAGAACAGAGTCGCATACTCCAACTTGCTCCTGACAAAAGTAAAAAATAAAGTCATTAATGTATCAACATTGGAGAAACCCTTCCAGTTTCTGATACAGAAACTAAGTAGTCGAGTGGCAGCCGACGAGATATTGAGTATATGCTCAGTAAACGTTAGCTTGGTATCAAAAATGACTCCAAGGTCTCTATAAGAGGTGCATCTGTCTATAACCTGACCATTGATGTTATAATTATCATAAATTAAATTGTTAACTTTTCTTGTATAAGTCATAACTTTACATTTCGAAACATTCAGACTGAGACAGTTTCGTGAACACCATGACGAAATTAGAGCTAAGTCATCTTGCAACATGACGCAATCGACTGTCTTGACTGACGTGCAGATTTCAAGGTCATCAGCGAAAAACAAATGGAAACACTTCAGTTCAAAAGACAAGTCATTAATAAATATTAAAAACAATAATGGACCTAGATTTGACCCTTGAGGTACCCCAGACGTGTCCCGATAGTAACTCGACCTATGACCACCATATTCGACAAATAACCTTCTATCCCTCAAATATGAATTCATGAGCGACAGCATTGCATCAGACATACCCACTGTTTTAAGCTTATCCAGAAGTGCATAATGATCAACTTGATCAAACGCCTTCTGAATATCTGTGTAGATGACATCAACTTGTTCCTGACCGTCCAGTACTTCAGAAATGTACTGAGTAATTAGAGCCAAGTTGGTGACCGTAGATCTGCCTCTCATAAACCCATGCTGATTAATAGAGACTGCACCCCTGACCGAGCAGTAAACCGTTTCATAAGCGATAATCTCAAACAACTTGCTGAAATTGCACAGGATTGCTGTTTGGCGATAAGTTGGAAATATCAGAGATATCTCCACTTTTGTGAATAGGACATATTTTAGAGGTCTTCCAGATATTTGGATATGTCTCTGATTTTAGAATTAGGTTGAATATGGCAGCCAGCGGTTTCGCTAGTATATGAATGCAATCTTTAACGAAAAAACTTGGAATACCATCACATCCAGACGTCATTTTGTTCTTTTATCTTTTCGAAGCCCTAATTACGTTTTCTTCACTTATATTTTTTAAAGAAATGATTGCTGTTTTTTGATCTGGGCAAATGACCAGAATTTGCTAGGATCATTGACAATGGCATCCTCAACCGATTGGACGTAAGCGGAGTAGGCAACACTGATCTGGTTCTTAATGAGCTTCCTAAAATTACTGAACTGATCATAAGAAAACTACCGTCACGTTTCCAGTTCCTTCTTGCTATGCCCTTCTTCTTGATATTATATTTGTTAGTGGATTATTTTTTGTGTTCTGCTACTATCTCATAGATGGCGCTAGGATCTTTTAAATCCTTTTTGTGGTCTTTTTCATACCAAGGATTAGATCGAGAAAATCTCGGAGACTTTACACAAAATGTAAAGAGCCAGGTAGATACTGCATTGGTTCTTATCCCAATCATTGTTAGTGGATTCTTTTTTGTGTTCTGGTACTATCTCATAGATGGCGCTAGGTTCTTTTAAATCCTTTTTGTGGTCTTTTTTATACCAAAGCAGTCTCGTACACAGAAACCTAAATACCGGAGCACGGAAACTGCCATAAGGAACTATATGACGCCTCCTTCTTTATTTCATCTTAGAAAATGGGAGCATCAAATTCACATGCTTTTCTCCAGAATATTAGGTATGTCCACACTTTGTCTGGATCTAAGCCATGTGGGAAACACAAACTATTTACACCTGTAACTTATTTAACTTGTAACCGGACTAATAAACTTAAAACTTTTGTCATTCGATTTATGGTGATTGCAATAAATTGTGAATCATTTGTGAAAGAACCTAGCTGGAGTTTTCACACCGGTTACATCGCGATCC
Source organism: Acanthoscelides obtectus (assembly GCA_963669975.1). Taxonomy (NCBI): domain Eukaryota; kingdom Metazoa; phylum Arthropoda; class Insecta; order Coleoptera; family Chrysomelidae; genus Acanthoscelides; species Acanthoscelides obtectus. The sequence continues at coordinate 115,555,832 of CAVLJG010000001.1, read as the reverse complement.
AGCATTAGCCTATGCGACGCGTTCCCTACAGCAGTTCCGAGGATAATGACGCCTTGTTGTTCCGCTTTTTGAACTGCCTAACGTTAGCAGAATTAGAAAAAGCCTACTAAGGCAGACTGTTCCACAACTTCGACACCCTAGGATCCTAGGAACAAAGCAGCATTCGTATCGCCGAGTCCTGGATGTTCACCAAGGTCGGCATAATGTCATTGATCAGTCGAACAGCCCTAATCTGAACAGCATAACCTAGCTTTTTACCTGCAACTGTTGCGATTTGCGAGATGTTTTCGTGACAAATCAAGTCCTCGGTGTTCTGGACTCCGACCAGCCGAAAGGAACGGCTTTTTGGCAGAACTCGAGCCCAAGAAGCTTCTTGTTTGTCAAGGTACAGTACTGTGTTTTGCAGCATTAAACTCTACCAGATTGTTACGTTCCCAAGCGGTGATAACCTCCAGGTCTCTCATCAAATGGGAAGTCGCTACTAGTCTTCTCTCCAGCTCGTCACTTGCTTCACTGAATGCCTGCATGTAGAGTGCTGACATCGTAAAAGTAAGATAAGAGGTCGTTGATATGTAATAGAAACAATGTTGGGGCCAAGACCGATCCCTGGGGAACACTTGCTTCCACATAACGAAGCGAGAAGGAGAAACTACTAAGGATATCGCTAATCAAGCTGCGATGTTTGAGATACTTTAGAATCTCCCTATTTATGCACTTCTTCATCACCTTGCTGATAACAGTCAGCAAAGCTATGAGTTTTTAGTTGTATGGGTCGGTCTTAGAACCTTTTCTTGGGATGAGGTGGGCATCCAATTCACTGGGTTTCGCTGCACACCTCTTCAGTATAATAGCAGGAATCAGGTCAGGGCCTGACGCTGTGTTTATGTCAAAGGTGCTGGAATACAGTATATGGTTGAGTATCTTCAATGGTTCCAGGCTGCCACGGTTTTTTTTTCTGTTGCTTGTAGGAAAAACTGTATTCACATTCTCACCAGCAAACTTGAATATCATCCTAAAAATGTTGATTACATGGTTACACGCGGCTAAAAACCGGTAGCGCTACAATAGATCAAGTTTCTCGTGCAGCGCGATGAAAATTATTTGTTTGAAACAAGAAATGGTAAAAAAGATCATTATTACGTAGCGAGGTTCAACGTCTCACCAAATCCACTTAGAACACAGGTCATTGACCATGCAAAATTACCATTTCTTGTGTTTGACGGTGAGCGATTTTTCTTATGGTGAAACTTCTGTTTGGTACTGGAAGTACAGTGTCTTTTTCAAGTAAAATGCTTACCATTTGACAATTGTATTTTGTACTTTTTCATTTGAAAGTCAGTCGTACCGTATAATTTTTAAGAAACTTATGAGATCATAGTAGGTGATGCTGCTACATTTTCAAAGATTGACGGTGAAGTGCTAGAAAAAATAGACTTTGCAACACCAGCATCAGTCCCTAATGGATTATTTTTGGTGCAAGTTAAATCATTCAGGAAATAAATTACTTACAAATATTCAAAAATTGAACGGATTAAGTCAGTTAGCGGAATTGGAAGCATATAAGCATTCTATCATCAAAAAATTAAGACCTCGATAACTTCCACTCCCCAATTTTTAATTCATACAAGAATTTTTGCATGATCAGGAGCCTTTGAAAAGCTTGAGCGACTTGTATTGTTTCCGTTTTTACCCTCGGCTCCGGCGACCCCGGACGGAATTTTCAAATTCTGCAATTCGAGCGGTACTTTTCAGGTTATAAAACAGGCCAAGGATTAGCGAATAGACATACCGACATCTTATCGATGCATAGGTCACATAACATCCAAAACGTATCGTCGTTGTTTTGACGAAAACTCAAATGTGTTTAGAAGCAGTTTTAAAAAAATTTCGCGATTAAAATACTTCCTCGCCAATGGCGTGGAAAGTAAAAACCGTAGCATCCCGATCTTATCAATTTAGGGTGCTGTGAAAAAATCGCGACAGAACAGTTCACGACTCTAATCAGACAGCTAAACTTCAAGGTAATCAAATTTCGCTTAACACACTCTCTATATCAGATTTATATGTCTTTAAATTTGCGAGTTTGTAGAAAGATATTTCTCATTTAATACAATAATGTGAAATGTGAGTGAACATTGAATTTATGGAGCTCCTTTATACAGATTGCAAGAAATGTCTAACTTTTTACCGACTCTTCCACGTCTACGAAAATTGAGTTTAAGAAACTTTATCATACTGGAAATTCCTATTTTAAAGAGAACAGAAAATATTTCGCGTATAAGGCGTGAATGCACTGTGATGAACCGAATCTTCGGCTGATTCCATATACTGTATTTTAACTCAAAACTAATCCTCAGCACAAAGAATGTTTATCCAAAGTCATAATTCTTAAAAATATCTTTTCAGACAAATGGTAAATGTTCCCATTAATAAAGTGACGTATTACAACACCGTGATACTTGACATAACCCTAATCTCAATATATCATACTGTCCATGCGATTTGTCTCCTTTGAATTACATCTGCCTTAAAATAGGTTAGGCATGCTATTTAAACTTCGTATTACAATAACAGTGTCCGTTGTCCTCTGTTGTGGGTGTATTGTTTTCAATAGATTTAAAAATACCCTCAGTAGTTTTCTGGCAAATTACCCACAAGGAATGTTTCAAGATATCGACGCTCAAAAAAATTAATTAATGTGCCTCAAACTTCATATACCGTAAAGACATAATAACAATAATAATAATAATATACGCCTTTATTACAAAAAAATATGTACATGGTACATACTGAAAGTGGGACTCAACTGGCGAAGTTTAGCAATGCTACTCTTACACTTAACCAGCTGAATCAATAAATACAGTGATGTTAATAACAAAAAAAATATATATACATACATATATACACACATATATACACATACATATATATACATATATATCATGCGCTTAAAAAATATTAGCTTCTCAACGTAATAAATATAAAGTCTGATTGGATGATGAATGTGGAAAGAATCGTATCAGTCAAGCAGCCTGATCCTTACATGCTTACGAAAACTTGCTAAGCTCATCATATTTAAATGAATATTCCAACGAATTATATAGAATTGCCGAATTATAAGAAAAACTGCGGGTGAATAAGACTGTAGAGTGAGGCGGAATTCTGATACTCAACCTATCTCTACAACCGATCATGAACAACAAGCTAAATAGAAGTGGTTATTACTTTGTGAATAAATACTAGATGGTGATATTCGACCAATTTATCAAATTTGAGCCATTTCAGCGTCCTGTATTTCTGTGATACATGGTCAAATTTTCTCAATCCACATATAAAACGGACACAATTATTCTGTATAATTTGAATTCTATTTTTCGTTATTTTGTCAAGGCATATGAAATAAAGTATGTTACAGTAGTTCAAACAAGACATCACTAGCGTTTCACGCAGTTTTTTCCTGAGCTTATAGTTCAGTAAGTACCTACAAGAGTACAAAGTGCGTAAGCGGAGGTAGGTTTTTTTGAGCAAGACAGTTGATATGATTATAAAACCTTAACTTCTCATCGACCTCGACACCTAAAATCTTGGCAGTAGTACCAACCCGAAGAAGATTTCTGCCAATAAAGATATTAAGGTTACCTTTGACGTAGTTTCTTTTATTATCAGAACAGAAAACTATTTTTTTGACCTCTCAGGATTAACTAATAATTATGATTGGCTGAATATTTACAAAGCATGTCAATATCGTTTTATTAGCTGTTGGTAATTCATAGCTTTAAAATAATGTACTATTTGGGTATCGTCTGCAAAAGATTGCATTTCAGAATTTTCCATTACTGCCTATAGATCGAAGGTGTAGATGAGGAATAAGAGAGGACCTAGGACAGATCCCTGAGGCATTCCAGATTATATGACACTTGGGACAGTGCTCTGTGTAGATAGAGAAACTTCCTGAACTCGGTGTTAAAATACGCACAGAAAATTTAAGTGAGGTATTATCAAAGCCAATATATTTCAATTTAGCTAGAAGAAGGAGATAATTGATCCATCAATGCTTAGAATAATCAACCGATATCAAGCTACTGTGATCTTTTTATCAAGCGCACGTAGCA